>CAMPDV010000285.1:0-389194 GCA_946699065.1 Loxodes magnus
AGGAACTAACGAATGAACTCTTCTGAATAAAGATAAGAATTATCCAGGAAAGCTAATTCATTGTAATCTTTACGAATATGATAATATTATATATATTACTACAGTCATTGATTTACATGATTCCGATAATTAATTTGTTTATTCTTACAATCTAAAAATAAATAAAATTCTAAAAGAATGAGAAATAGAAGAAATTTAAGGAATAACTGCATTTGTCGCAGTCGATAACTTTATGGCATTTTACGGAGGATTATACTGAGGAATGATTACAAACAATAATTTAACCCTAATGGATTTAAAATAAAATTATGATATTTCAATCAATCATTCAGATGAAGAATGTTTGGGGCCATGCCATGATTTATTATAAGAGAACATTAATCTTTTTTGGAGGGATCTATGTAAGAGGAAGATATAATGTTAGCAAAAAATCCATAAACTAATTATGATTTTACAATATTCCTAGAAACTGTAGTTCTAACTTAACATTATGCGGGTGGCCTTGTAGCTATGGAACTTATGAAGATGAAAATGGAGAATGCTAGTTATGTTCTCGTGGTACTTATACAAAATAAAGTAATAAATGCAGCAAATGTCCTAAAGGTATGGAGTAACCTATATTTGTAGCTTCTTCTGAAAGATAATGCTAACCTTGTGCAAAGGGATTCTATAATGATAAAGAAGGAGCTGAATTTTGTATTGCATGTCCTAACTATTTAGAATGTCCAATTTGGATCTACACTTCCTATCAAAGGATAGAAACAAAAAGAGGACTAATCAAAACAACCGCAAAGTTATTAAGATAATGCAAGTGAAGTTTAGCGTTACAATTCATATATTATAATAGGGATTGACCTAATAATTAGCTTTTTAATTGTCCTTTTTATAACCAAGAAAGCATCTCGTCAAAAAATAAAAATGCTAGACATGCTTGATAAAAGCCATAACTATGTTCTTGGCCAGTTTATGAAATTGAAGAAAACTTCTTTAGGCGGACTCTTTTCTTCCTTCTTTGGTGTTCTGGCAATTGCATTTTTATTTAATAGCATAATAAGTTTATCTCTTGATAATATTGCAGAGAGTAAAGTCCTCATTCCTTATCTTATTTTACAAGAAACTTACCCTACTATTAAGTCAAATATTTAATTTATATTAAAATTAGAATCTTATAATGGATAATGCTAAAGTGAGAAACTACTTGAATACTCAAAATGTCATGAAGATATCAGCTTTTAGTGAAATGAAATAACATCTGACATATTAGAAGAGAATAAGTTTCAATGCTAAATGGTGAATGGAAACTGCTATGTAAAAATAACATGCAAGTAGTGTGAAATAAAAGGACCTTCTTACATCTTATTTAACCTAAAAGAAGATAAATCTTATGCTTCATCTATTTAATTTAATGTCACTGCAACTTCCTCTATTCCTGAAGAAGTTTCAAGCATAAATACTACTACCAATCCTGATAAAGAAATGATTTTCAGAGGACCAGAGCCTACCATACTTGAAGTTCTAACAATTGCTTCTGCCTTTGAAACAAAAAATCCAGATGATTTAAATCATAATGGAGAAACAGGTTATCATGTAATGAATGCAGGATATATAAGTAAAGGTACTTAATTACTAATTCTGAAATGTAGTTTACATCAGACTTATATGCAAGAATAGACTTTAAGCCAAGTGAAAATTCATTAATGACAAGATAAGTTCTAAAATCTTCCTACGTTAACTTTATTTCAACTATTTTAGGATCTATTTTTGGATTAATGGGAGTTTTAGGAAAATTAATGGGTTTCATAGAGAAGTGAAAAAGTAAAATAAAGAACATTTTGTATAAAAGACAAGCAAAAGGAGAATAATAAACCTTGAATAAAAATATAAGCTTATGAAGATAGTAATATTAGCTTATTCCTATGATAAAAGCTTAAACTAAAAAAAGATTCTCAATATAAAAAGCTAGGTAAAAACTTAAGAAAGGAATTAAAATTTCATAAATCGCTTAATCGTTTTCTATTAATGAATTATACTAAGCTGCCAGGATATAATATCTCCACTTCAATAAAATCTAAACCTCATAAAGCAGAGAAATAAAGAATAAAGTTAAAAGAATCAAAGTGGCTATATTAGCTTATTAAATTTTCAGAAAAATACTTTAGACTTTCCTTCAGTTGACGATGAGAGTTAGTAAAATGACATGCAAATAAAATAAATTTAAGTTTATACTTATGAGAATGAGGTGACTGCAGCAAAAAAAGCAACGAAAGTGATAACTAGCTCTGACTATAATTTATATAATAATTTGAATTTAATTTTAAATTAGATTAAGTTTTAATTAGTGATTCCTGTATAGTATATAGTATTCTATAAGCTTTTATATATATTTAATCTACTCTCTCTGGTTACTTAATAAATAAACTTCTAAACTAAATATACTAAATATATTAAATATCAACTTTAAAATATAACTAATTTTATTCTTCCTCAACAAAATAACTTTTTAACTAAAGCTTTCAATAGCTAAGATTCTCAAGAGATAGCAAATTTATACCAAATTAAGATCTTAAATTTAAAATTTAGTATTTGATCTACTTTGAAATATCTCTATATATATGAATATAGTTAAAATGAAAGCTAATAGAAGTAGTTAGAGATAAATATTGGTATCTATATAGTAATGATTAATTTAAATGTTTAGCTATTATTATCTTTACATTTTGTTTTTAATTAGTTATTTCTACAATTTTCATATATAAGAACAAAATATTTAAATTAAGGTACAATTATCTATATTTACTTTAGTAGCTTTAGTTTTTATATTATCTCATTTATATTTCTCTTTAAATATCTTTACTCATGCTATTTTTATTTATTACTAGTATTTCAAGTAAAAATTTCGAATTATACAAAGCTTAGCTATTTTAATTGATTTATATATCACCAGCTATATTAGAAGCCACTTATTTAAAAAGGTTTCAAAGGTTTAGAAAATATAATAGTTGGAATGATAAATGGCTAAACTTAATTACAAGATTAGTAAATAAAGAAACTTCTTTATAAATAGATAGCACTATTGTTATAATATAATAAATAAGCAACTAATAAAGGTTTACTATATAACTAATACATAAAGCTAATTATCTACTTTAATTTAAGATTAATCATATAGATACCATTTAAGTCTAAAAATCACTAAATTCTTTTTTATTATCTTTATATATTAAGAATAATGAAATAAATTAGAAAATTAATATTTTATATAGCAAAGGAATAGTAAGACATTAAGGTAATAAAGCTTTAAGGTTAAAAGTATAGATATCTAGATATAATTATATATTCTATATATTAAATCAATATTTCAACATGTTCCTTAATTTTAGTTATATTTATGTCTTTATTAACTTCAAAGAAATAAAAGCGAATGAAAGTAAAAATAGCTAAGGTTCAAACAGATTTATTTAGTTTCATTTTTAATTCTAAATATTCTTTGTATTAGCGATCTATTAGTCACTGCTACCTTAAGAATTTAATATCTTTTAGAACTAAAAAAAGTTAGATTTTTTAGTTAAAGAATTAAAATTATAAATGAAATATAAATTATTTAAGCAATATAATATTGATATGAATTGAAGAAATATTCACATATGAATATATTATTTATACAAGGATTAATAAATGATTTATATTAGAGTATTTAAGATTATCAAGATATATAATTTATTAGAGAAACTTTAACTACTACTATTTTAATTTGCATATGAATTAAGTTATAGCTTTTATAAATTCAACTATACAAAGTATATTCATTTCTATTATATATCAAAAGCTGCTAATAATTATAGGAACAGCAATAGTTGCTACAAATCATTTATTTTAATACAAAGAAGAAGGAATAAAGAATTATTGTATAGTAGCAATCTCCTACTTTTACTAAATTAATTAGATAGCTATAATCAATTTTACTACCTACTTGTATCTTAAATACATAGAAAATTAGAAAGGAAAATAAAAATGTATATTGTTTTAAGAAAGCTACATATAAATGCTAGATTTACTATTTCTAATTTTAGATTTTTATATATCAAATTAAATTAATGTAATTAATAACTTTTCAAACAACCAAAATTAATAAATTTCAATCAATACATATCTTTAAAGACTTTTTCATATATATTTTGCTTATTTATAATTCAGCTATGTAGAACCATTTAAGATGAACCTTGAAAAAATAATTTCACTTATTTAAAATCAGCGAAGCTGAAGTATAGATATAGTTTAAATTGGCGAAAAGAATCTTGATAATGTTACCTGTTATTAGAAATAATAAAAGTTATAGTTATGAAAATACTTTTAATAAAGTTAAAATAGTAAAATCTTAATCAATCTAATAATAATCTAATATTTAAAATATAAGATATAAAGTATTCTACTAGCAAAATTTAATTAAAGATGCAATTAAAAAGAGATTAATAAACTGTTTATTTTAGAATTAATAAATAGTTTGGAATATTTATTAGTAAATTATAGCAACTTGAAATATACTAAAAAATAGTTATTATCCCCATTTAAAAAAATTATAGATTCAATCAGATATTTTAATTTACTTAGTTAAAATAATTCAATCCAAATTAAATTTTTCTAAATATTGAAAAAATTCGAATAAATAGAATTCAGATGATTTCTCATATTAAATAATCAATAAGAATACATTTATAGAGAATGATTATAAATACATTATACATAAAGTTACTTACCATTTAAATGGTTTTCTTAAGAATAAAAATAAAATTGTAAATATGTAATCTGAAAATAAAAATAATAAGATTAAAATTAATTTAGATGTAATACAAATTAAAAAATTGATATACTTAGAGGTGTCGATCTAATTAAGTTAAATAATTATCTAAATAATTAAATATTCTATCTTAAATTTCTTTGAAAGCAAATGCTAAATAATCTTAATTATATAATACATAAATTATGTTTCAAAATATTGACATAGTAAGATTAAATAATATTTTCCATAATCTAGTTCTTAAATAAATTTAAATAAGTAGTAATAATTGGAATTATATTAGTATGCTTAAGTCTTAAATATTAAGTAATCTAAAACTATTAATGTAAATATTGTATATATATAAAGTTTTATCTAAAACTATTAAAAATCACAAAGAAATTTTATGTTTTAAAAAATTTTAACTACTTAAAAACTTTATTATCATATATTATAATATAAAATGGATGTCGGCCGCATCAGATAAATTAGTAGGTAATCTGGTACGGTGTTTACTGCATTGTGATTATATCTTGCACTAGATACCACCACGGGGAAGGGTGGATAAGCTCCGTTGAGACATACCTAACTTATCCCGAGAGTTCTCTTTAGCAGTATGAAAGTTTACTGACGGGCCTTCTAATTACTGACTTAATAACTAATTCTTATTTAGACCTTATTCAAGAAGACTGAAGCATTTGACTCAATATTTAAGAATAATTTTTAATAAGAAGATTCCCCATTTGGGAGAAACAGACATGAATTATTGGACCTCTAGAATTTTAACAAGAAACATGAGAACATTTTTCTTAATATTAAATATTAATATTGAAAGAGATTCGCGCCAATGAGGTGCTACGCGCTCTATAATCCTTTTTATTTATTTATAAGATTTTCTTAAAATAAGTATGAGATATATAACTTTTAAATTATAAGATGATCTATTTATTATTCAAAGGTAGCTTTTAAATTTATTCTTGCTTGGAATTTTAATATTAATTTTCTTCTAAATAAGCTTCTAACATTTCTAATTGCTCCACTTTGTTGGTTCTATTATTCCTTATAAAAATTATGTTTCTATTATAATTTAACTCTGTATTATGAACATATTAAAGATATTTTATAAAAAATTGAAATTGAAGGTTTTATTTTCTTTAAATCAACAGTTACTAATTAAATATTCTATATTATTGTAAAATAATTATCTTTATTCCATTCTTTTATTAACAAATTGAATAAAAATTTTTAATATATAAAGTTATAAATTTATTATAAAAGAAATTCTTCATACTTTAATAATAAGCTTTAATTAACTTAAAGATTATTAAATTGGTCTCTTTAATTAAAGAATCTTTGCTTAAAATTATTTTAGTGTATTTAGAATATTATTAAATTAATACCCATTTGTAAATTTAAATCTTAACAGTCTTATTTTATAGAAATAGCTAAAGGCTTATTAATACTCTATAAAGAATATTAGCAATGAAGTATAAGATAAACTTAAAAATTAGTATCTATTCTTATTTCAGCAAATAAGCATTATATTAGTAATATTTCTTAAGTTTTAGGATAATTACTTACATTTATACAGATGTATTTCTGAATTTTCCACTGTTTCTATTTAAACTATTTTATTGTTACTTAACATTTATATTTTAGATAGTATGATATAATTAATCAATTAGCAAATTCTTAGTTGCATTAAATAAAGTTATTGAGAAATAATGATTAACTATTTCTAATTAGCTCACTTAAATAATTTAATTATGTGCATAATTTCTATTTAATCCATTATTAATAGTAGTTGTAGAATCTTATAAAAGCTATCTAAATTACTAAAGTGATTCATATCACAGCTAATTACGTAGTAGCAATTTCTATTATTTTATTGCTAATTAAAATAGTAAATATAATATTTTAGAATCTTATTTTTCATCTAATTTTCTCTGAAGTTAAGTAGAGATGAAACTTATAAAATATTTTATTATATATAAAATGGCTTCTAAGAAATAACAGAACTTTGAACAAAACATTTAAACAGCAAATTCTCTAAAAAATAAAAAACCCAAATAATTACAATCAGTGAGAGTGAGAAATATGATTGATATGACGAACGTTAACCACTTGGAAATCCAGAACTAAAAAAACTTCCGACACAAACTCAAATAGAAATATTATCATAGTCATTAAAAGAGTTTATGTTCAAAAATAGATACCTCACTGATAAAGCAGAAAAATTAGAAAAATTAATAACGTCTTTACTTGAGAAACAATATTAATCATCATAAGAAATAGAAAACAAACTGGAACAAAGAATTCTTTAAATTTAATAATAAATTCAGGTTACGCCATTTTCGTTTTAACAGAATTAATCAGATCCTATGGAAATAGAAAATGAAGCCTTAAATTAAAATAAACAGTAAACGTTTATTCATAATGACTAGTAAATTGAAATTAAGTAAGTGCTACAGGAATAATAGTTTAAAAGAAGAATAAAATATTACGTGTGCAATAAATAACACCAATGAAAATACTGCTACTAACTAAGCGAAATTTAAAGAAAGAATAAGATATTTTTAGAAAACTATTTAGGATATATCCAATATAAAGAGGAAAATTTTATAGAAAAAATTCTTTAATTCAAATCTTAATCCAGTGAGAAATAATTAGGAAAGCTACAGACAAGATCAAAACTATTCAGAATATTAAAGAATGGTGCACTAATGAAGTACTACACCGCCTAACTAAGTCTAGTAGAAATTCAAGACAAACTAATGGAGACAAGCTGATAGAATAGGTCAGATGGTATCTACAAAGGCTTTAACAAAGCTTTTTAACTTTAACTTTAACTTTATGATTATTCAATAAAATAACTAAATTATTAATGCTTTTAACTAAAACCTTTCTTTTTTAAATTCTGCAATCTTAGATATTTTACATAACTCTTTTTAAAAATTTAAAATTTATATTATAAAGCATAATTAACATTATAAAAGAATAAATAATAAAAGAAAGAAATTACAACTTTTACTGTAAAAATCTGAAAATTGATAGTAGAACTTTATAAAATAGATGAATTAGCTATTTTAGTATGATAATAGATCTAGTTATTTCTTAAAATTAATCTATTTCTTAATCTATTTTTTATTCTTTTCTAACTTTAAAATTTTTCTTTATTAATTTTTTCTATATTCAAACTGATTTAATCGATTGAAAAATTAGGTATTTCTATTTTAGCAAAGATTTATATTGAATATTTAAAAATCATTAATCATTAATTCATTAAAAAACTGTTCGCCTTCCGGCTTAATTGAAGTTCATGCATATTCTTTCCTTGCATTACTCTTTTTCCTTAACTTCTCTTTTTTTAATAATCTGAGTTAAAATTTTTTTTTCAGATTTTCCCATTTCCCGATGAGTAGAATTCTGTTGCTCGCTACTTCAGTTGCTATTAGTTAACATTTCTCCATATATTCATTCTTATTTATTTTTATTGAGGAAATTTCCGCCATAAATGTCAAGTGCTGTCTCAAATGTAGCCATTTTTTCTTGCTCTAGGAAATGTCTTTTCTTGTTTGTCGAATATTTAAAAATAAATAAATTTCTCCAAGCATTTCTTCTATATGTTTTGCAATAAAGATATATTTAATCTTTCATGATTATTTTACATATTTCGGTTCATAGCATCAAAGTATCTATTTAAACTTTCTTTGATTATTAATAAATTTCAGGTTATTTTTTATAATATTTCCACATTTTTCAAGGATTGTTTAATATTTTCAATTTTACCTGAATCTTAGTAGAAAAATTTGAGTGCTCTAAATTAATAACATAATAGTATTCTTTTTTGTTTTGGTATTAGTTTATATAGACTAATGGAATATAATTCTAAAAATATTTAGCATTGTTTTTCTAATTAATATGAGATATTTACAACTCTATTACACTGATAAATATTAAAAAGCTTCTAATATAATCTCTTTTATTGACAAAGCATTACTCATTTATTTTAATTATTACATTTACTCATTTTCTTTTCTAGAAGCTCATTGTACTATTTTAACTATTAAATTACTTTATATTAATAAATATAATTTTGAATTAACTAATTAAAGAAATAAGCTACTAAAGCAAATAAAATAAATAAATTAATATTAATTTAAGCTAAAAATTAAGCAAAAAAAAGAAAATAAAGATGAAAAGTAAAGAATTAGGAAGTTATTTATATAAGCTTAAAATTAAATTTACCAGCTATCATATGAACAATTTTAAAAGATTATATTAAATTTTAAAGCGTAAACTGCTTATAAAGAATAAGTTAAAGTTAAAAAGCTTTGTTAAACCTTTGTAGAAACCATCTGACCTATTCTATCAGCTTGTCTCCATTAGTTTGTCTTGAATTTCTACTAGACTTAGTTAGGCGGTGTAGCACTTCATTAGTGCACCATTCTTTAATATTCTGAATAGTTTTTATCTTGTCTGTAGCTTTCCTAATTATTTCTCCCTGGATTAAGATTTGGATTAAAGAATTGTTTTCTATAAATGTTTCCGCTTTATGTTGGATATCCTAAATAGTTTTCTAAAAATATCTTATTCTTTCTTTAAATTTCGCTTAGTTAGTAGAAGTATTTTCATTGGCGTTATTTATTGCACACTTAATATTTTATTCTTCTTTTAAACTATTATTCCTGTAACACTTACTTAATTTCAATTTACTAGTCATTATGAATAAACGTTTACTGTTTATTTTAATTTAAGGCTTCATTTTCTATTTCCATAGGATCTGATTAATTCTGTTAAATCGAAAATGGTGTTACCTGAATTTATTATTAAATTTAAAGAATTCTTTGTTCCAGTTTGTTTTCTATTTCTTATGATGATTAATATTGTTTCTCAAGTAAAGACGTTATTAATTTTTCTAATTTTTCTGCTTTATCAGTGAGGTATCTATTTTTGAACATAAACTCTTTTAATGACTATGATAATATTTCTATTTGAGTTTGTGTCGGAAGTTTTTTTTAGTTCTGGATTTCCAAGTGGTTAACGTTCGTCATATCAATCATATTTCTCACTTTCACTGATTGTAATTATTTGGGTTTTTTATTTTTTAGAGAATTTGCTGTTTAAATGTTTTGTTCAAAGTTCTGTTATTTCTTAGAATTTAATTATTATAAATAAAAGAGACTTAATATGGTATTTATATAAGAATAAATATAGAACTTAGTAGAATCTAAATTTAATGGAATATCTCAAGAATCATAATAAAATAATTTAAATTTTATCTTTTTTAGGTTACAAATTTAGTAAAATATTTGATTATAAAATGAATAAAATTTAGAACTAATAAGGAACAAAAGCGTGAAATAGAATATTTGAAAGCTTAGTATAGCTAAATATTTAAAGTATTATTATAAAGAATAGCTTATGCTTTTTATTACAAATTGTTAATTTTACTTTAGATTTATTATTTACGTATATTTATTCTCCTGACTGTATTAAATATTGCTTTTGGTTAAATATTTTAATTACTATTAATATATTAAAATGTTTCTGTTCTTATTTATGAAGCAAATTAAAAAGATATAAGAACATATAATTATAGCTTACATAATGTCAGTAATTAAAGTAATAGAATTGATATTAATAGCATGTCTCATTAGTAGAAAGAATAGTTGATAATAAATATTATTGAAATTATAGTAGAATCATAATTAAAAATAAATATTTAATTAGCTAGTTATTTTAACTAGATCTAAAATTAATTAATGTAAAAATATTAAAAACATATTAGAATATTTAAATAAACTGTATATGTTTACTAGTAGATTCTCTTTTAATTAACTACTAATAATAAAGAATACATTCAATTATTTGTTTATAATACTTAAAACATAAAGCTAAAATACTAATTATTTATTACTTTTATAAAACTTTTATTTCCTAATAATTCTCGCTTCAGGAAAATATAGAATAGTCAATTAAAAAAACTGATGTGTAATTAAGTGAAACAAAGCATTCTAGCAATTTTGTTTACTTTAAGTTTATAATGCAAATTTAAAAATTTGATGTAAGCTTTTTAATTTAACGTATAATTAAAATAATATTAATATTCTATTAAAATAAGCTATTTTCTTGCTTAATTATATCTTTTTGGCATAAATAAATTATTTAAGGAATTAGTTATTTAAGCATTTCTAGTAAAGCAGTTACAGTCTTTAAATAAATAGATGGAATGATGAATTTTATAAATAAATAGCTAATTAAAAATAATGGATTTGGTAAATATTTAGCATACAAATCTAATAACTAAACTTACTTTTATAAATATTTGTACATTTTCTGTAAAATATTTAAATTATAATAATAATTAGAAATATTAAAGTAGAGATACTATAACTATATTTTATTATAGATTGAAGTGAATAAATATAACAGTAACTAATTATATATTTATCTCTTATATACTTTAGCTAATTAACTATATTTGAGAAGTTATTAAGCCTATTTAAATATATTTAGTAAAGCTATCACTATACTATTTTAAATGGTTATAACCATTTTACATTAAATAAAGAGAGTTTATTTAAATTAACTAATATTAATAACTATACTGATGCTTAATACTATTATAGATAGATAGAACTTTCTCATACCAGTTCTAAGAAATAGTTACTTAGTTATTCTAATAAACTCTCTTTATATTTCTAGAAATATACTATATTTAACTATATTAATCTAAGAACTAGATTACATTTATCAATAATCAGCATATAAAATTAAAAAGCTGTTAAATTACCGCAAAGAGATCAAGATTAAGATGAAAGATTCATAAAATTTATCATTTTCCAATAAAAGTCAAACAAAACCAATTTTAATAGATCAGCTTGGTCTATTATAAAGCATAAATATCTTTTAAATAAAAGAATTAAAATATATTATTGAGGATATTTAAATGATTTGATGATATATTATTAAATATATTTTTTACTTTCTTAATTATTATTAATTTTTATTATTTATATCTACTAGTAGATTCTTTTTATTTTATGAAATATATATAACCATTTTCTATTTTAAATCAGAAAAAATCAAAAACATCTCCATCAATTAAATAAATTAGAATTTTTTATTTTTCCTTTATAATTATTTTGATTTTCAATTTATAATATTTTTATATTAATTGTTTTATTTTCATATTCCTTCATATCCTGATCCATTATTAAAAAGGTAGCTTCCCCTCCCTTATATTTTATACTTTACTCCACTTTAAATCCCTTTTATTCTCCTTTATAGATATCTTCTTTTGCATATCTCATAATTGCTTATCCTAATCTCTCTTCTTCATAAATCTACTTAGCATATTTCCTTGTATTCTTTCATCATTAGATTCCATATAATGAAATTAAGAAACAATTAGACTAAAATCAATCTTATTCTAGCTAACAGTTAGATACCTTAATTGAAATTTTATTTTTATAGGTGAGAATAAAAAATTTTAGGACACCGTGAAGCAACTAATTTAGCAAATAAACAGCCTATATACAAATTAACTAATTTTAAAATGATAAATAAATAATAGATAAACAAGATTAAAGAGCGCGTAGCACCTCAACGACGCGTAGCTCTTTTATTAAGATTTTTAAGTTAAAAAAAAATTATTTTCTGAAGTTTTCCACTGTGCTAGCATCCTTTGTGAGTCTCATCTTCTTTAAGGCGTGATCGGAATGCTCCCTAAGAGACTTTAGTATCTGGCATCTTTCATCAATAATGTTAATTGATGACTCTTAAGTCTTTGTCTTCTCTCTTGGCTTCTACCAAAATTCTTGGTAGGTTTTTCACCTATGGATATTTCCTTGTACAAGATATACACAATCCAATGAAGATTGAATAATAGAATTTAATATTATTCAAACACAAAATGATAGATAATTATTTAAAAAATAAAATTAAGATCAATTATGTGCTGATTCTGTAGAAAAATAGGGCACATAAAAAAAGAGCTGTTGGAGATACCATAAATTTCAAAAGTACGAAAATAAAAAATTCTGAAAAAGCCTACCCAAAGTTTATTGTACATCTAAAGGTGAGCTATATAGAAGAAAAATGATTGGCAGAGAAAAATTACTAGAATAAAATGTAGATACTCAAAAAAGAAGAACCAAGTAAATATTTGGTAAGGACTGAATCTGCGACATGATAAAAACTGTAAAAAAGGCAGATTAGTTGCCATGGATATGTTATATAAGAATACGAATCCGAAGAAGAAATCGAGATCTCAACGAATCTTACGATGATTTCTTAACCTCTTTATAACTAATAAGTGACAAGCTATATAAAGAAGACATCATATTAATAAAATATCTTATCTTATCTTATCTTTTAAAAATTGTTATAAGTTTAAAATATTAATTATTTAATAATATTAAAAAATAAAAAAAGGATTTAAGGAAATATGGAATAATAGGTCCATCTTTCAAAAAACTAAATAAGGAAAGCAAGAAAGCAAGCGACGAAAGAGGAAATAAAAAAATAAAGAAAATAATAAGAATCTAGCTCTTCACTTGAAGGAAAATAATGATAGGTCCAGCTGAGTCAGTTAATCCACAAACTTAGAGTAACGACTTTCTTCAAGAGTAAATTGAAAAAATGAAAGCAATAATCACTAAATAAGATGAAATGATACTCAATTACGGAGATAGAATTCGAGAACTTATGGATTTCATCGAAGATTAAAATAACGAATTAAAAATATTGAGAAGCTAGCTAATAAAAAGTAGTTTAGTTACAGAATAGTAATTGTGAGAAATGTCATAATCAAATTTTAAATAATCTCAATGCATGATTATAGAAGAAACTCCAATCCAATTTTAGAATACAGAATAAAATAAACCTAGTTAAGAATAGGCAGCACGGATTTAACTAAAAGAATTGAACAACTGGAAAATAAAATATATAAAAAGAAGAACACTGAAAAATAAATAAAAAATTGTTGGTATTGTTACTCACGGAATCACTTACTAAGATACTGCAAAGAACGAAAGAATTTACAGATAAGAGAAGAGCAGAAAACATGAAGAGCTTTAAATAAACTATGGATTACTGAAAATGGAGTTTACATACAAAAACTTTTAATACGCAACAAAGAAAATTAACAGTGGTAACCATCCACTTACAAAAAGGGTCGGGGAAGACTTACCACGTAAAAAAATTGTTCTGCAGGTACCTGGTTGAAAACCCAGGGATAGCAAATTTTTATTTAACATTAAGTTCATTTATTTATATTTATAATATAAAAAAATATTAAAATAACTAAAGATTATTAAATATAGATCTTTTTTAATAATTAATATCTTTATACTTAAATCCAACATTCTGCTTAATTAATACTTATCCTTTTTTATCATATCATATACTAACTTATTACTTAAAGTAGCTATTTTTTATTTCTATGTTGTACCAAACAAAGCAGTTTTATTATTTTTCTGTATATTTACTATTTTTATAAATTTAAAAATTTATAACATTTAGATAATTTATATTGCTTAAACTTAAAATATTTATCTAAATAAAAAGCATATTAATAGAGTATAAAGCAGATTTATATAAAAAATAGTAAAAAAGTTAATCTTAATTTTACTAAGATTTGCTAGTAATATTATATTGCTATCTTCTTTATTATTTATTGGTTCTTAGAATTGTTTTTATAAATTTATAAAATATAAGCACTGTGTACTATTTTTTAATTTTTATCTTTATTTAATTAATAAAATATTTTTAATTTATTACTATGAATTTTATTAATAGTGACCCTTATCTTTATTATTTTATATGTATTTAGTATAATAATAATAATCATCTATTTAAGTGACTTTTTCTTTGTTAGGCTAGTCACGGAATCAGTCTATAAGTTTTCTCAAATGTTTATGGGTCACTCCATTCTTCTCTTTAATTACTATACTCGCATTCTTCTATTACGTATCGACTTAAGCTAATTTATCCCTTCTTGACAGTAGGAATCTTGTTTCAGTCTCAATTAGGTCGAAACATTTGATAATAAAATATTTATTGATTAAGACTCATTTTATAAATTAGTTGTAATATGTGATAAAAGTATGGAAATTATAATGATTATTCAGATCAATAATATAATATTAAGATATAGAAATTTAAAAAATAGAGTGCTATGTAGAGTAAAAATGGTAAAATGATTTAATAATATAGCTATAATCTATTAGATTAATTATTATTTAATAAATGGCTAAAAAGCTTTGTTTATCAGATATTAAATATATTAGAAAATAAAAAGTTTGAATATTATAAATCTAATTATATAAAGGAAATAAAATATATTAAAAACTTAAATTTATTATTGTAGTATTTACATTATTGTCACTTCTAATTTAAGGTTTAAGATTATTCAAGATAGAGTATTTCTATTTAAAATCCATATAAAGATGAATTATAAATAAATATCTTTTAAATGCTTTAAATTTATTTGATTTCTCTCTTTTAATTAATAAAATGTATTTAAAATTAAAATACTATTGCCTATCTAAATATTCTAGCTGTGATTTATATTTTATATTTATTTTTAATATCTTATTCCTTTAAATTAATTATACTCTCTTTTTATAAATAACAATATAATATAACTTTTAATAATTTCTAATTTTAACTATTATAAGAGTGATATCTTATTATTTTAGTAGTACTAAATGAAATAAAAAAGTAATAAAATTAAGCATTTATTGCTAAATAAAGTAATATAATAATTTAAGATTTATGGCTATTATAAGTAAAATTTATAGTTAAGGTATAGAAAATTAATATTTATATCATTATTTTATTAAATATTTACTATAGGATAACTAACTTTATATTACTTATATATCAGATTTTAATCATTCAATATATTTACATCAACAAAACTAAAATATTATTAAACCTAAATTAATTAATTAAGAAAATATTAAAATACTTCCTAAAACCAAAGTAGTCACTTTACAGATAAATATATAATAGTTAATAGTAGAAAAACAACCACAAATATTAAATAATTAAAGCCATTATTAATTTATACTGCTTCATTATTTTATATTACCACTATTATTTATCATTTATATAATAATTAAATTAAAATGCTCAACAGGGCCAATCTGGACACCGTTTAAGTTGTTTTATCAGCAACACTTCTCATCATTCTTGACTTTCTAATGAAATTATCTTCACTAAGGTCTTCTCAATTTCTTTGATTTCTTGTTCTTATTATTTCAAAAGGTACTTCACATCATTTTCTTCTGTAAATATCTCCATGCTAGTTGTAATAGAGCCTCTAGTATTTTTCTTATTCTTTATGCCAAAATTTTTTCTTGAAATTCTAAAATTTTTAGCAATTCTTGTACAAATGTCACTTACTATTACAGTATTAGCATTTCTTCTTTAATTATCTGATTGGTTTTCGATTTATAACCTCTTTTTATTCTAATTCCATCTAATTTGTCTAATTAGTTATATTTGTGCTAATATTCTTTTGCTTAATAAACTCCAACTCTTGTTTTTATACGATATTTCCAAGCCTTTCTGTTTCTTATCTATGTTCAGGTTAAATATTCCAATATGCTCGGAGTTCCCTTTCTTAATTAATAATTCTAATCTCTAAGTTATCTTATCCAAGCGATAATAAGTTTTTTAGTTCTTAATTTTCCTACTTAAGCACTTTAATCTCTTCCTAGAGATTGGATATTTCAAATACTAACTGTTAAATATTGATTTCCTTTTTAATTATCTTTGATAGAAGTTCTTTTCCTGTTATTATATTAGATTCCTTTCTTTTTATTACTTTAGGAGGTGTTTATTATAGTTATTAGGTTCTTTATTAGTTTTGTAAGTGAGGAGAAGAAGACTCTTGATACTTTTTTTATGCCTGCTTTTTCTCTAGAGCTTTTTTCTCTTCTTTGCTCAAGAAAAAGCCGGGAAGAAGATTTGAAGACTCCATTTTTATTTATAATTAATATAAATTAAAAACTAATTATTTAGTTATAAACGTAAAATGCTTAATGGACTTAAACATGGACAAGGAGTATAAAATCTGAGTAATGGAGATATATATGAAGGCTAATTCGTTAATGACTTGAAAGAGGGAAAAGGAATATTTTGCGGCACAGATGGAAATATTTATGAAGGAGATTGATTAAGAGATAAAAAGCATGGAGAGGGAGTTTTTAAGTGAAAATCAGGAAGTAAATATGTTGGTAATTTTGTAGATAACTTTATGGAAGGAAATGGAAAATGTTTTTTTGCTAATGGAGATATATATGAAGGAGAATGATAAAAAGATTTAATGCATGGATAAGGAGTATTCATATGAAGTAACGAAAGCAAATATGAAGGATAGTTTGTAGATGATTTGAGATAGGGTAAAGGAATAATGCTTCAAGCAAATGGAAATTTATACTAAGGAGAATGATTAAAAGATAAAAAGCATGGATATGGAATTCTTAAATTAAAAAATGGGAATTAGTATGAAGGATATTTTGTAAACGGATTACAGGAAGGAAAAGGAAAAATGATATATGCAAATGGTGATATTTATGAAGGAGATTGAATAAAAGAGAAATAACATGGATAAGGAATATTAAAATGAAAAAATGGAAGTAAATATGAAGGATAATTTATAAGTGGACTAAAAGAAGGGAAAGGTACATACTTATATATTAACGGAGATATTTTTGAAGGAAAATGGTAAAATAATAATTTACAAGGTTTTGGAATTTATTAATGAAAAAATGGAGATAAATACGAAGGAGAGTTTATTCAAAACTAATTTTAAAATAAAGGAATTTTACATTTAAGAAATTAAGGAATTTTTGATGGAGAATATTTTATTTGCCATAAAAACGATTAATAAAAAAGCTTAAACATAATTAAGAAATAATAGATAGTTTAAATACAAAAAAGCGATAATATAAACAAAAATGAAAAATCATAATAAGCAGTATTTCTCTATTTTTGATAAAACAAAACAATTTTAAATGAAATTTTCTAATTTCTAAGTCTAAGGAACATTAGTAAGTTTATGAAAGTTAATAAATTTTTAAATTAGTTAAATTATAAATTTTTATAGCTTAAAATATAGAAATGATAACTAGACAATAATATTACTGAGAATAAAATAAAATGAATCTTTTAGTAATTATCTAAACAAGATGTTTCTAAGTTGGTTATTAACTTATATCAACTTACTTAAAAGCAATGTGATGACGTTTAGAGATTACTATATCATAGTATTTTATGCTTATAGTGAAATAACTTAAAGTTATAGAGATAAAATAAACTTGAAGAACTTTAAGTTTATAAGAGCGACAAGTAATTTATTCTATCTAGTTTCATTCCACATTTAAGCTTAAAAAAGCTAGTACTTAAAGGAAAATAGAAAGATGAAGAATTGTATTACTTTAAATATTTAGTTAATCTTTAAGATTTAATAATTGAAGATTAAAGTAAACAGAGTGATAGCAATGGATTAACTGGAGAGTTTTTAATTTAATTTTGCTAGAATCTTAAGCTTAAAGTATTAAAAATAAAAGGGCTATTTATATAAAATGAATAAATAAGAAATTATTTAGAAAAGAAAGGAAAATTAATATAAGAGATATAAATAAATCAAGACACTGAATAATATGTCTGTTTATGTCCTAAGTTGATTAAACTAGATTCTAAAGTACATGGAAAATAAATTTTAAGTAATTTAGGAAATAAAAATTTGAAAAAGCTTAAGCTTTATGGATAATTTTCTAATGAAGCTTTTAAAAATTTCTTTTCGCTATAATATGAGAAACTAGAGTAAGTTAGTATTACTGATTACATCAATTTCAATAATTTGGCACTCTTATTGAAAAACTCTGCTAATTTAAAATGCTTATGGTTATCTAGTTTAAATTGGTTACAGAATAGTGAAATTTAGCAAATAGCATACTATGGACAGAATTATTAATAATTAAGACTAATTAACTTATAGTAAATAAGAGAAGATACACTTATTGATATTCTTCAAAATTGTACAAATTTATAGTAAATAGAACTTAAATAATTAGGTACTATTAATTCTACTACTTTAGCTCTAATAGCCAAACATTTAAAATAGTTAAATACTTTAACTTTAAGTTAGTTAGTTATATAAGGATAGCAAGATTGAATACAAGAAATTACTAAAATAAGATTTTTACACAGTTTAGAACTATCTGATATAAATCTAACTTACTCTAATATTCCCTAAATCTTAAACTGTTCTACATTTCTTCATTCCTTAAGATTGTAAGGAATTATTCTTACAGAAGATACGTTTCCTATTGCTAATGAAAGTGGATAAATCTATCCAATATATAGAAAGCTAAAAATTTTAAAGTTATAGTTCTCATAAAGTGAGACAGCTCATTTCAGAAGAATTAAGAAGGCATTTAGAAAGTTAAGAATATTTAATGGAGAAGTAGAAATTTAAAAATGAAAAGCAAAAAGTTATTTATATGATTACAGTTTCTTATTTAGATAAATCTAAAATAATTTTAATTAATAAATAAAATAGATTAAGTAATACATTTAAGAAGCTAGTTACTAATTAAAATAGTAAGGCTAATTTAAATATTTTTAATTATATAAATTTTATTATTTTTAAATTTATCAAAGAGAAAACAATATAAGTTTATTTAATATTTTAAATAATTTGTAATAGTAAATATATTTGTGTATAGTTATATTATAATTTCAACATTATACATTTTATTTCTTATAGTGGAGATTATGAAATTCAATATGTATAAAAATAAAATTTTAATTATCAAACTAAATAAAGTTTATTTTAATACCTCCTTCCCATTTTCTTACTTTTAAAATATAATAATAATAATAATATACTTAAAGTTAGTAGAGTTTTGCATTCTCTGGAATTGCAACCAGTTCCTGCGGACAGTTTTTTTAACGTGGGTGTGATCCACGACCTTTTTATTAAGTGGAAGGTTACCACTGTAACCGTTCAAGTGGTCTTGCAAAAAGCTTTTATTTGTAGATCCCTGTTGGAGTTATTCATAGTTTATTGAGTTGTCTCCATGTTCTTTTCTGCTCTTATTCATTTATTTTCTTTCATTATCAACAGTTTTTTAAAATATGTTAAGTTGATTTGCAACATCAGCAAAGTTTGTATTATTGTCTTTATTTCGTTCTTTTTTATGATAATTTATTTTCTATATTTTCTAATCTTTTAATGAAACTTGTAACAATCATTTCTTTTTCTGGATTCAATTCTGTTTTTAATTCTATTGGTATTTTTTCTATTTCCATTTTTGTGTCGTATTTAAAATTTTATTATGATTAAGTTCAGAGTTATTCTTCCGTTATTAATTTGCTACAAATAAGTTATCTTCTAAGTATTAGTAATTCGTTGTTCTAATCTTCTATGTTACTCATTAGTTCCCGTATTTTTTCGCCTAAGTTGTAAGTTGTTTCTTCATAATTTGAGATTACCTTTTACATTTGATCTAATTAAATTTAAAGTTTTTAATTAGTTTCGTTTTTAGGTTAACTTATCTCTATTTATCCTACCATAACTTTACCTTCTGAAGAAGAGCTTGACTCCTCCTATTGTTATTATTTTTTCTAAATTTCTTTTGCCGCTTTTCTCTTTAGGTTTCTAAGTTAATTTTTTGAGAGTCTAAGAGATTAATCCATTTTTTTTTTGCTACTTTTAAAATATTTAAGTAATATAAATAATACCAAATGGATTCTCATGCAATTGGAAAATTAGCAGTTATCTGCACAACTAAATTTACTTAAAGAACTTATTAAATTCCTGATATCTAGCTTATTAAGCTAAAATAAGAAAATAATAATCTAAGACTGAAATTAGTTTATTCCCTCAGTTCTTAGAGTTTTATAAGTGAATTGTATAGAAAGAGGAGAAATTAATTAATTCGCTGAAATTACTCAGAGTTTGCCTTTAAAATTTTTTTATAAGCAATCTAGTGGATATAGAGGTAGTAAAAGGAAGTTAAATTAAGAGAAGCACTAAATGCTGATTTGTAAAAGGTATGGATATCTCTTAAGAAAATGTTGAAAATTATGATATAAAGTAAAGACTGACAATAAAGAACTATAAAGATTATGGAATAAACTAAATTAGCTGTATGCTATTCAGATAATAGCATTTATACATTTTGATAATGTACAGAAAAAATTAGAGAATAATGGAAGAGAAATAGTCCTCTAGTAATTATTTATCTTTTAATTAGACTAAAACCAATATCTATAATAAAACTAGGAGAAAAGAGTAATAGCCAAAATGTAATTATGCAGCATAGGACTAAAAAAGACTGCAAAGATTATTATTAAGATACTTAATTTTTAAATTTACAAACTTTAAAACAGTAATGAACCTATTAAAGATGTAACAATTATAATATTTTATTTAATAAATTTGCAATTATTTATTAATAAGAAATAAAAAATTATATAACTAAAAACTAATTTTAGGTCTGTGAATTATTAATTACCGTAAAAGCTTTTTATTTTAACTTTTATTTTTATAATTTAGATTTAAATTTTATTATAAATATTAATGTTTAAAATTAATTTGGAAAAATATTAAATGCTCAAAAAGAAGCAATAATAAAGAATTAAAATACTAAGTAAATATAAATAGAAAAATTAAAAGAAAATATACTGTATCAACAAATTAGCAATATAAAGTATACTAAATTAAGTTTTAAATGTAAAATATTTAAACATTTTACTCTAAAATTTATGCTTACTGAATATTTATACATTAAATATCTAAAAGCAATAGTCAATCTATTTTTAACTTTCGAAGATAAATTACATTAAAATAGTAAAATATAAAAATAATTTTATACTGTAATTAATAAAATTTAATTATTTTTAATAAGAAAAATTAAAATAAATAAAATAACGAAAAAAAATGGAAAATTATAAAAATTAAAAGGAAATAAAAATTAAATTTTTTATTAAATTTAAGAAAAAATCCATTAATTTAATAATATGAGCATTCATTTTTTAAATACAAAAATAATCAATATAAAATTTATTTATTTTATATTACGAATAAAAAGTATAAAAAATGGAATAAAAATTTAACTTAATTAACAATAAGTAAATAATAGAAACATATATTTCGTTAAGACAATAAATTATTTTGTTTTTATTTTAGAAAAAGTTGTATTAATCAACTTATTTTCTAATTTCTAAAGAAAAATTAATAAAAACTTTTAATAAAAATAAATATAAAATTATATAGATAAAGCTAGATTTAAATAAGTTTTAAAATTTAAAATAAATAATTACTTTTTATATAAAATATTAGCACAATATTATAGTTTTATAAATAAGTGATAAAACATAATATTAATCTGAAATATAATTAAAAATAATCAACATAATAATAATAATTTTAATCTATTTTAAAATAATAAAACTAGTTATTTTTTATTTATTAGGGTAAATTTTTATTTATATTTATTTGATTTTTTCAAAAATTACTATCTTTTAAAATGTGATAATTTAGAGATTATTTTCTGTAAATATATTTAATTATTTTTAAAACTCCTTAAATTTAAAATCTTTAATTTAAATTAGATAAAATAACTTTTATCAGCTTTTTTAATTATTTTAATTATATGAACAAAAAGTATGTAAGAAGAAAGATAATAATTAATAATGTAATATAAACGCTAAGGTAGCAAATTTCAAGTTTTTCTCTTGTATAAATTTAATAAAATAAGGAAAATAAAACCTTAAAAATTAATTAAATACTCATTATTATATGAAAAATTAATTTAGGATTTGAATAAGTAGGATAAAAGATAAGTAAGTTTGCCAATATTAGAGAAATTTTTTTTAAAAAATCTATCCAATAATGATCTTATGAACATTGACCAGAATTACATCTAACATAGACAATAAGAAGAAAAGAAAATCAAAATACTGTAAAAAATCCTAGAATTTTCGTAAGATTCTACCGGGATTTTCAAAATAAGTAAAAGGTTGAAAATTAGAAACTCTGAAGAATAAAATGTGTATTGTACGGTCCCCTGAAGGTAAAATTTATAGATTCAAGATACTAAATGGAAAATATTTGATTATGAAATAAAAAAATATAAAGACACCGACATTAATAAATATTAGACAATAATCTAAATTTTATCTCATCACCTAAATCAAGATAGGTGAAAAGAACCCGGTAGATACTTTATAATGTAACATAAAATTGAGAAAAACTGTTTATGAAATTATTTTAAATTGGTTTAAAAATCTATACAACGATGAACATAATTGAACGTAGTATCATTTTAATTTATTATTATAATCTAGATTGGAATCTGTATTGGATTAAATCTAACAATATTAACATCATTATTTGTAGTGAACCTATTAAAGGTGGTACCACATTAATCTATTGTTATTGTTATCATACCTAAAATTTTTATTTATAACTGAATTATCACATAATTAATATACTTTAAAGTCACTCTTAGAAAAATTTCTTCAAAAGACAAAATTATTATTTATCCAATAATTAGATGTTTCAAGATAATGTACCTTATATAATTTTTCTGTCTATGTAATTATTCAAATTAATTTCTTAAGGCAATAGTTATTAGAATCACTAGATTTTTCTTTATATTAACAAGATAATTTTTAGGCTTTGAAACTCTACTAAGTAGATTTAAAAAAGGATTTTTTATTAAAGAGCTTCATTTAATTAAAGACGCTTGCAAATGTTTTTTAATTATTTTTACTTTTTCCTTTTTTATACATTTCTAATAATTAAAGTGTTCTTTATATTGACTTCTTGTGAATTATTTTTATTTTTAAATCTAAGAGTTTGATTTAATTTTTGGTGTCTTAATTTAACTAAAATTTGGGTATATAAATATGGGTATATTAACTTGAGCCATTCGAAAGTTAAAACAATTAATTAACTTTATTGTTCTTCAATTTATATTTATCTATTTTTATTTTAGGTATAGTATCTTTTTCATTAATAGCTTTATAATTTTATATAATAGAAAAAAGACTTGGCTATTTTAATGATAGCTGGGATATCTAACTTAGTAATAAATTTTAATTATTTTTAGCTTTAGTAATATCTTAAGAATCTATCATCTAACTTGTATTTTAAGCTAAAAATATTAAGATTCTTTTATTAATGATGGAAATATTAGTAGCAGGAGCTTATTTAGAATAGTTGCTATAATAATTAATAAAGAAATAGAAAATGCTATATTAATTAGCATTACTATTTAGAAGAGAGCTATTTAAGCCTTGCTTATATAATAAATACATATTAAATTATAAAAATGCTAGTTTAATTTTAGATCTATATTTATTAAAAGAGACTAAGCAAGCTTGTATTAGCTATGATTTATACTTAATAGTTTATATTACTTTAGCTGATATATATATATTTACTTATTATTTTCTTATAACTCTTTTAAATCTAAAATTAAGCTTTGCTTATTTATTTTATCTCATTTTTATTAGCATTAGCTATAAAATTATAAAAACCTGATATTATAACCATTAAGTTATATAATTGTTTATCTTAATATAAGTCTTAAGGAGGCCTCCCTATGTGCTATCATTCCCTTTAACAGTTTTATCTCTATAAGGTTTTTTATCGAAATGATTCCCTAATAAGCTTTAAAGTTCTAGTATCTTTCAGCCTATTCATATTCTATACCTCAAGTCCTGACTTCTCTCTTGGCTCCTACCAATATTCATTTTTTGTTCTTTACTAAGGGGAACTTCCTGGTACCAGAGAATTTTAGTTTTTAGTTAAAGGATTGATCCTCCCTATTAAAATTAGCAATTATATAATAACTGCAGTATTTAACTAAACATTCTCATAAATATTAAATGTAAATAATGCTAATTTAAACTAGCTATATATAAGAAATTTTTAGAATACCAAATTAATGCTTAAATTTAGAGGATCAGAAATAAAACTGCTAGTAAACTTTATGACTGAGGATTTAGCACAGCATAGAGAAAATATCTTTTATAGCTAAATTAAAAGTAAAATACTTTCAGATTAAAGGATAACGATATTAATATTTTAAATAGGGAGGAGCAATCCTCCAACTGAGACTAATTTAATCCATAGTGCCAGAAAGTATTTCAGGAGCGACAAGCTGAACAAAAATCTTGGCAGTAGCCAAGAGGAAAGAACTGGAGGAATTGAGTAACGGTTGTTGAAAGATGCCAGACGATCAAGTTTCTTGGTGCATCGCTCCGACCTTGCCCTATTAGAAGACAGAACTTCCAAAAGAGTGAAGTACTGGAAGAAACTTCCTAGAATAAATTTTATTAACTTTAAATAAAATAAATTTAAGAGCTGCGCATCATCTAGATTGCTACGCGCTCTATAATCGAGTTTATTTATTTATAAATATCTTTAATATAAAAAGAACTAAGAATCTTCTTAATATAAAAGTTTAGAACTAAATCTATTAAAACAAATGAAATCTTATATTATACTGTAGTTGATTTAAATAGCAAATAATCTATTTAAAATAATAACCTGTATTTAATTTACTAAAATAATTTGGGGAATAGGTAATCATTCTTATGAATTTTCTCTGCTTTAATAAAGTTTCTGTTCTCACGAGTAAAAATCTTCCTCATCCATAAAATTCTCAATTTCGAAACCCCTTATATAAATTTCCTCGTCATCAGATTCGATAAATTTTTTGTATTTATCATTAATCATTAAATTAACTGTTCGTCTTCCAGCTTAATTGAAGTTTTAAATGTATAAAATCTCCGTTCATGAATGTTCTTTCCTTGCATTACTCTTTTCCCTTTACTCTCTTTTTTGAATAATCTGAGTTAAATTTTTTTTCCAGATTTTCCCATTTCCCGATGGGAAGAATTCCGTTGCTCGCTATTTCAGTTGCTATTAGTTAAAATTTCTCCAGATATTCATTCTTATTTTTTTTAATTAGTAACATTTCCGCCATCAATTTCAAGTGCTGTTTCAAATGTAGCCTTTTTTTCTTGCTCTCGGAAATGTCTTTAATTGCTTCTCTATTTCCATTGGAGTTCCTTATGAAGGTTTCTACAGGTATTTTCTATTAATTGGAGTCTCGAATCTAATTTTACTCAGTTTTTCTTGTCTTGCTCTTGCATTACTCAAATATCATTCTCTAAACTTGCCATAAGCTCATAAACTCCGACTTTAGCTCTTCGGTCTACATTATGGACTTCATCATCATCTTCATGATTTATCAAATCCTTACTTAATACAGACATCTCTTCCTTCTGGGAGTTTAATTTCTCTTCGAGTTTTTTTATGTTTCTAATAAGTTGATGATCAGCTGTTTCATCTACTTAGAGTCCATTTGTTCTATTTTACTATGTTAAATGAATGGTAATAGGATCTATATTTAATTATCGTACTTTACCTTCTTCTTTTATTTTTTATTTTTTCGTTATTATTTTTATTGATTCAGTTAAGTGGTCTTTTTTTCAGTTTTCAATGGAGGTGTTGAGAGCTTTTTTAACTTTTCTGTTCGGAATTTTTATCTCAGTTCTTACTTGCTCCTTTATGAAAGAGATCCGCTTTATTTTAATTTGTTGGAGTTAGTATTTTTTATAAGCTCTTCTAATCTATTAAATAGTGCTGGTTATTTTTATTAAGAAGAGCGCTAAGTTGAAGAAGATGTGGTGAGATTATGTGCTTCTGACTTTCTCTCCTGTTCTGAGAAGATGGTAAAAAACCCTTTTTGAACCCTTCTACCATTTTTATTAAATAATTTATATTAATTTAGTTTTTCTTGAATTTCTTTTAGTTTCTCGTTCATTAATACTATTTTATCTTTAAACCTTTATTTTCTAATTTCATTTCTTCTTCTTCCTCCTGTCTTATCTATCTTGATTCTGTCAGTTTTGTTGCAACTAAGATATCTTGCACTTGTAAATTTTACTAGAATGGCAGTAAAGCTTGCTGGATTTCAGTGGCCTTTAATACGTTTCTTCAGAGTTAATTTATATTTGCTGCATTAAAATTTTAAATTAGGTTTTTGCAACATCAACACAATTAATATTCTCTTCTTAAGAATCACTAGTTGCTCAATTTCCATAGGTATTGACGCTTCTATTACTTAAAGTTAATTTATTAAATTTACTTTGAAAATTATTCTCTATCTTTTTCCTAATTCGCCATAGTTGCTCGATTCTTGTATTAGTTCCTAATTTCTTTCCTTTAAGTTTTAATTTCATCTCTAGCTATTAGAAGTTATGATTCTAATCGTTATAAAAGTTCAACTTTATCAGGAACTTTTAATTTCTCTTGAGCTAAATCCAGAAGGCCTACCTTCGTTACAAAATGGTATAGTTGTTTTTGTCTAGTACTTGGTGCATTGAAAGGAGAAGATTGCTTTTTGTTTTACTCTCTTAATCCTATTATTAAATTTTTCTTGTTCTATTTCTTTTAGAATATATTTGCTTAATTCTGCCATTTTTTATAATCCCCTTTTATTAATTAAATAGCTATAATTATATAATTAATTTCTTACTTTTTAAATTAATAATTATGCATTATACTTAGATTTCTAACTATATGACACACTGTCATAACAATATTTAAAGCTATCACTATAGTAATATAAGACTAAACTAATAGCACCTAAAAAAGAGATTTAATTGGTGAAATAGATACAAGTTAGTTTACGGCTTTGACACTAGACTATAGGATTGAAATATATAACAGATATCATTAGCTACTAGCCTAAATAATATAATAACTTTAATTTAGTTTTAAAAAAGGGGTAAGTAAAAGCAATTAATTTGTATAGATTTTATAAAATGTTCTGATAAAGACTAAATATTTCTACATTATTGATAAAACTTAAACCAAATTCTATTCTAGTTTATTTTGACTTAGATCATAAAAATTTCTGATCATTCTGAAATTCTTCTTTTAATTAAAAGTATAAAATGATTATCTAGATTAAACTGATACAATTCTAAAATCATTTGAAGCTAAAATATTTACAAATAAACCAGATATTCTAAACTGGTTAATAATTATAAGATTTATGAATGCAAGCAAAGTAAAAAGAGTTAATGCTTATTGATTTCCTTTTATTAGATATTAAAGATAAATAGGGTATATTAAATAGCCTTAATTAAATTAAATTTAAACTAAAAGAGTTTTTTGACGTCTTTAATTGCAAGAATTGCTTCTTTCAATTATAGATGTTAGTAAATGTTTTTAAATAGTTTTTTAATCTTGTTTACATCTCATCATTTTTCTTTAATTAGTTCTTCTTTCTATTCATCTTTAGCTTCTTCCTTTTTTGCTTTCTCCATTTCTAGAATCTCAAGTCTCCTTGTCATTAGCTTCTTATGAAATATTTTGATCTATAAGTCTAAATACTCCAATTTAGACCTTGAAAATGAGTTTAGATATTCTTGATCGTATAGTATAAGGCGCCTTAAGTCATAATTTCCGATATTTTCCGATAATCAATTCATTATATTAGAATAGTACACACATTTAAAGATATGCTCGAAAGTTTCATACTCTCCACACATACAAAAGGGATTATCAATGGGGTAATGACGATCTTAAAGATCCTTACGGAAATTATAAGTTTAGGTTCTAAGTTTATATATATTGATAATTTCTCGTCTATACTATTTGTTTAATTTAGTATAAGTAATTTGTGGAAATTGTTAAAGATTACCAAATTATTCAGTATATACTCTAGCTGTTTTCATCCTCATAAATTTTTTAGTAGCTACTTTGTAGAAATATTGTTGTATTTTTTCTCTTACATGTTTAGTAAAAGTTTTAAGATTGGTATTATTCTATTAATTCTGCAGATCGATATTATAAAGGTCTGATAATTGCTACACTTAATCGTAGTATTGAAATCCTTTTTTCCATATATTAATGAAAAGAGAGCCTATTGTTGATCTTGGAAAATCAGTACTTTCTTATTTAATTTTATGGTAGAATCTGAAGAATTTTATAGCCATAATGTGCTTAAAGGGTAATCAATTCAGGTCTATATAACATGATTCATTAAATGTTGAAGTTGCTACTTAAAAAGCTTTTCTTGAAATTAATCTCATGCTTGATTCTATTCTGTTCAGAACTCCAGTTACTCCTTTTTGAATACTTCATGGTACTAAGTCTCCTCCATATTCTGCTTTAGGTAATGTAAAAAGTCTACATAAAGTTTTAAAATGTCAAGGAGTTACATTCTTATATCTCATCAGTTAAAAAACAGCTTTCTTCATTGCAGCTATATACTTGAATGCAGTTTCTTTGCAATGGGGATTTAAGTTCTTCTTCTAATGTAGAATAACTCCTAAATATGTTACTTGTTCTTTTTAAGCAATTGGCTAATTTCCTAATTATAAATTTAAAATTTATTATTTCTGATTTTTCTTTAGAAATTAGATGCATTCGGATTTGGTAACATTAATCTTTAAATGTGTTCATGCAAAAACTTTATTTGCTTCATTTATTAAATTCTACATCTACTTTGCAGATTTGGAAAGAAGAATAAGATCATCTGCCCATCCTCTACAAGCGAAGCTAATACTTGAATCCTGGCATTTAAATCCCAATTAGTTACTTTTACTTTCCAGATATCTAATTACTATGTCATAATACAATAATGCTAAAACTGGTCCATGAGAACTTCCTTACATAACTCCATTGTTGAACTATAAAGTTCTGGTGCTCTTACCATCTATGATAAATGAAGAATTTAGGTTTTTATAAAACGATTCTAAAGCTATTATTATTCCAAGTGGTAGTTTAACTCTCTTAAGTTAATCAAACAAGAGTCTTCTTTCTATTGAGTCAAACATTTTTTCAACGTCTATCAGTGTTGCTATCAATTTAGTCTTACCTTTAGCACATTTCCGATATTTATCAATTATTTGTTATATTATTCAAATTTATTAAGTTGTTTATCTGTTTTTCATAAATCCCATTTATGAAGGGTGAATCAAATTTCTCTAATAAATCAGATTGTATAGTCTTTTTGTTAAAGCTTTATCATATAGTTTTAGAATAGTATTAATAAGAGAAATAGGTCGTCAGTTTTTCCAATCATCTTTATTTCCTTTTTTAAATATTGGAATTATCACCGATATATTTAATTCCTAAGGGATTCTTCCAAGTCTTAGCATATTATTCAGAAAAGAATGAAGAATTATTAATAAATATTATCCACCATATTTCAGAAGTTCGCCTTTTATTCCATCTGGACCAGCTGCTTTTCCATTCGGAATTTCTTTTATAATTTCTTATATTTCTTTTATGGTAAAAAGATCAAATCCTTACAAATACGAGAGTGGATAATCTTTAATTTCTTAAATATTATCGTATATTTTATCTATTTTTTAATTACTAAGATTTATCTATTCTTGAGTTAGATTATAATGCTTGTTAAAAACACAATTTTCCCATGATTCAATGAATTTATTTTTGATTTCTTAATTAAAGTTCATAGTATTTCTCTTCAAAGGATTTAGAATTTTCTTAGCCTGTGAAAAAATTTCCCTAGAATCTCCATTAAGAAGTAGAAATTTCTTTTTTGCTTTATTTTTTTTAAATTTTCATAGATTATACTTGAAGTCTTTCCAAAGTCGTTTTGCTTCCTCATGAAGATTAGTTACTTGCTAGTTTATTCTTCCAAATCTTACGTGAGCTTCCTTATATTCTGAGTTAGTTCTTTTTGCCTCTATATATTTCTTTGTGAGAGCTCGAGGAAGTTTGTTATAATTTGAATCTGGAATAAACGAACCTAATGTTTGATCAGCATTGTCTTAAATATTACTTTTGATGCATTCATATTAATCTTCAAGATTATCTTAATCTATTTAAAAGAATTCTAGATAAGTTTGTAGGAAAGATTCTTAATATTTTTATCTATCTATTGCATCTTATAACCTATTTATTTTATATTTTCTCTGAGTTATCTTTTCCCAATATACTATAGAATTATTGATAAAGTCGACAGTGATTGGAATATGATCAGAAAATAAACTATTATTATGAGCAGTGAAATTTGCAAACTAATTAACGTTCAAATGGTTGTTTATAATGATATAATCATTACAATACGTTTTTCCTGTTCCTTTGTGAATACATGTATTAATGTTGCTATCATTCACTATCTCAAGATCGTTTTATAGTAAGAATTCTTATAGTCTAATGTTATTATCATAAGCATTTTCAGGATTATCACCGAAGCCTTATAAAAGAGCATTGAAATCTCCCATTAGTATATGTGGATTATCATTATATAAATTCAGCAATGTATTTAGTTGTTCATAAGCTAAATCTTTAACATCTTAACTTTTTCCATTATCAGGCATGTAACAAGACGTGATTAAAATATTATCCAGTTTAATTGTTATGAATCTATTTATTTCTTTTTCAACTTATATATGTATTTCTGTACTATTAAATTCTTCTCCTACAATTAAGCATACACCTCCTCCTTTTCCTGAGTTCTTAAAATATGTTTTAAATCCATTTATCAATATTGGAGGAAAGTCATCTTTTTATCAGGTTTCGTTTATTGATAAAATATCTATACTGTTATCTCTGATAAATTCTTCAATATTCAAGCACTTGCTCGCTATTCCATTAATATTTATATGTCCCATCTTTATTTTTTAAATTTATTAGTCCTTTCTAATTTTTTCCGAGCCTGCAGATAGACCACTTTCGTAAATGCAAATGCTTTTCTATCCTTATTGGTTAATCTAAATATGTACTAATCTTTTTCCATACTCAGGATGTTAATGAAAATATTGTATCAAAATATATATTACTTACGTCGTATATTTTTTAAGTAGCTTTCTATCTATATCAATTTTACTTTTCACACTATCACATGTACCTTATTCTAAATCTTAAGTAACTGTGACATATCTACCTTATATATTGTGCATTTCGTACTATGGACGTCTTCAAGTTTCGGATTTAATAAACTTTTAAAGTTATAGACTAGTCAGATTGAAATAACATATTATTTAATCGCACTCTTTTTTATTATTATGTTTACTCATACGTTTTGCTGGCGGAATTGTTTTATCTTCTTCTTCATGTTTCCTTTTAAGAATATTAAGATTAATATTGGAAGATAAGGTTTAATTCTGATAAATAGCATCAATCGAATCTGTTTAGTTTTATTAATCTTTTTTTCATCTTTTAGTAGAATAATTAAATATATCTTTTTTCAAATTTTAATTAAGTTTTTAAAACTCTTCTATTTTTATCTCAAGTGTCTACATATTTTGGGTACTTTAAATGAATTTTAAGTTGAGTTAGTGATATTAATGCTATAGTAAAACAAAATCTTCATCTGGCAATTTTATTTGACAGTATTAGTTATTATGTTATGTTATAATAGTATTAGTTTATGCTTCCTATTAATTATTTTAAGTTTACATTAACTTGTCTTGCTTGATTATATTTGTTTGAGTAAATTTTTGACACAAAAAAGCTGTTTATTATTTATTTATATTATCTGTTTAGATAATACTATCCTTTGTTTAAATATTTCCATATAATGTTTAAGTTTATGCATCTACAAATTACTTCTTCTAAAATTACTATTAATTACTGAATTCTTTTGTATGTTAGATTTAATTCTAAAATAATTCTTTATACATTTGAATTTCCTTATTTTTTAATAGAATTTAATTTTGAAAAGCTATATTTATTTCATATTTTTATTATCTTTACTTATCTAATTCGATTTTAAAAGTTAAAATTTCCATTTAAGCTTTCTATTCTTAATCTATAAATTACTTATTTTAGTTTTATAATTTTTAATATTAAGAATATAACTCTTGGAGTTAAATTTCGTTTATTATTTTTTATTAGGTAATTTGTTGAAGTAAATATTAGTTCTATTCTAATATAGTCTATTGATTTCCTTGCTAAGTTTTATTTAGAAAGTTATCTATTTCAATTTAAGTAAAATTTTTAATTTTATTAAAGTTTTGGCATAGTGAATTATTTGCTCCTATCGTTTAAGCTTAAGTAAAGCTTTAATTAGCATTGGCTTCAATTTGAATCTCTTAATTAGATTATATTTCATATTTTGAATTGACTTAATTCTCATAGTTTTTCTATTATATCTAAATTTCTTGAAATATACTAATTATTTCATCTGTTTAAACTATTTAGTTACTGTAATAAGTGGAGAAGTTTGTTTAAGTAATTTTATGAACTAGTTATTTTGATAGCATTTTTTTGTGATATTGCTATATATCAGATTTGATTGACTAAAAATTGTTCTATAATTGCTTATATTTCTAATAAATTTTATTTATATAAGTTTTATAATATATTTTGGATATTTCTTAGTTACTTATCAATGTTTCAATATCTCGTTCATATTTTGCTTTTATATTAATTAACATTTCATTTAATTATTGGTTCTTATCTATAAGTCTTTATATATTATGTTTAAGTTCTTTTATTTCTAAGGTAAATAAATTCTCATTAGACTAATTAATTATTTAATTTTATATTACATTTCTTAAATCAGCAGTTTAATTTTAAGCTTGTTTGCTCTGAAGATCAGGTAAATAATGATTATTTGAATTATCAGGATTAGTAGTATTATTTTATTTCTGATTAATTTCGTTATTTGAAATTTAATAGAATTGTTAATTAGTATTATTCAAAAATGAATCTTAAGTTTATGTTATTTTTGACTACCATAAAAGGATATCTTTATTTGAATTTTAATTAGGATTTGAAGGTATATCTTTTGAATTCTAACTATCTAAGATAATATCTTATTTTTGGAAAGATTTCTTAGGTAATCGTTTCGTATCTTTCGCGGTATTATTTTAGGCGGTTAATCTGTTCATCTATTTATAGGTTGATTTCACTTTCCTAATCCGCTACAATTAATATCCACGTTGAAGAGAGTTCCTAAGTAGTTTTAATGGGACGCGTATGAATTTGTTTTCCGGTTTTTGACTACAATTTTTAAGTAGTTGTCTTAATAAATTCATTATTAGGTTTACTTATTTAATTTGTAGTTACTCCAAATCTTTCGTTTGGAGATTTTAATGCACCTGCCTATGCTTTTCCTATGAATTTGCAGCTTCTTTGAAATTAATTAAAGAAGAGTCACTATTAAAAACTAGTGAATTCTATATTTCGTCCATTTTTTTTTTTTACTTAAATAGCCTTAATCTAATATTATATTAATTGTTCTAAAATAAATTAGTAGCTCGCTAAAATTTCTATTGAATTAGATATTTAAGTTTAGTAAGAGAGTTTACTTATAATATGTAGCACCTTAGTAGCAATATGCACTAACAGAATACTAATTAATCAATTGTCTTTAAAAACCTTAATGAGCTTAAGCAGGAAACACCTTTAATGGTACAAAATATGAGTACTGACTAAATATTTCCCAGAAAATAAATGATCAATTAAGGAGCTAAATTAGAGTTTGAGCCTTAAACTTTACCCAATTAAAATCCACTAAATTATTAATAAAATACATTTCGAAACTAAAATGAGCCTTAGGAATTCTTATTGACTAGTCCTATAAGCTATTAAGTTGGATAATAAGAGAATTATGGGCCACAAATTTAATATAATGAATAAAAGTTTCAATTAGAATTATAGTATGTAAACCAGATTTAAAACAACAACTTAAATTTCTAGTAAGAAAGATAAAATTAACCATTTCCCGTTAATTACTTCTAAAATAATCAACAGAACTTCTAATATACTGGAAGCTTAAATCAAGCTCCTATCCAGAATTAAGAGTTCTAAACAACTTCAGATTTAAATGAAATTAAAAAATAATACAATTTCTAACTAATTAACTAGGCTAATTGTTCCAATCTTCCTTAAGCATCATAAATCCCTCAATAACCTAATTTTATTTACTAATAAAGTTATCCTTCTTAAGAAATTTCAAGCAAGTAGAACTAGAATTAAAATGTAGAAAGCTAGCAGATAAAAAATAACTAAGAGCTATAAAATCCATTTAAGAGAACTTAAGAATATTAATTTGGAATGAAAGCTCCAATTAAGTAAAATTAAGTAAGTAATAATTAGGAAACAACTAATTAGAATCAATTTATCAATTTGCCTTCTTAATAATAAAATCAGATCAACTTTTAGCCCTAGTTTTCTAACTTAACTCACGCCTACAATTTTAAGTTAAATTAGTAAGGTTTGCAGCTTCCGTGGGATTAAGATCCAAAATTCAAAAACGAATAAAATACTTAGCAAAATCCCCATTAGCCATAATAATTAAACCTTAATTAATTTCCTAAGATGGGTAGTGCAAAAAATAGCTAGGAGCTTACAATCTAGAATTAATAATAAATTTAGTAGCGTGGCTAAATATAATTGAAAGAGGATCATATAAGCATAAGAAAAGATTTACGATACTTGTTGAACGAAGTAAGCAATAATTACTAGAAGTAAAAGAAACTACATGATATGAACAGAGCTTATGATGCTTACAGAATAGTTTCCAAAGATGGAAATAACTTCTACAGAGCGGTTGGAGTAGCTTATTTAGAACATTTGATTAGATAAACAACTCCTATATAAGAAATAAATTGGTTTATCTATAAAGTACAAAGCAAGCAGTAGTAGTTTATAGATCTAAACTTTGAAATTTCAACTAGAGAAGGCAAATTGGACAGTTCAATTATAATTAAAAAAGTCCAAAGTTATTTGGAAAAGTTAAGACTAATGAAATAGTAGAATAAGATTAAATAAGCCTTCCAGATATTAGAGAACGATATAAGGAATAATAATGAATAAATAGATACTAGTTTAGTCTGGTATTTAAGAATGGTAAATGCTAACTTTATTGATGACAACTGAAACTAAAACTTGAAGTTCTCAGAAAGGACCACTATTAGTATAGGCCGATTGATTAATAAAAATGTAATAAAATAAGGAGAAGAAGGTAAAGAAATTTGAACCTCTAGTTTAGCTCATGCTCTTAATATAGTAATATAAATAGAGAATTCGACAGAGGAGAGTTAAGTACTAGGATTAGATAGTAAATAAGGTTTAAACGGATAAAGTCTACCAGCTATCTATATCTTACTAAATTGTAGAGATTACAAGATACTTTACACAAGAGAGGTTACTTCCATAGACGGATATAACATTTTTGATGAATAATTTCAGGAGGAATTCGTATAAGTCCCTCAATACCTGCTATAAAATACTTATTAGAAGCCTCTTTATTATTGCTAAGAGAGGGACTTAAGATAAACGCAATAAAATATAGAAATAAAGAATCTTCAGCTTAAAGCCTGCCAAACTAATGCTTTAAAATAAGAAAATGAAGATATAACTTCATCAAGAAGATAAATAGAAAAGCTAACCTAAGAAAATGAATAATTTAAACTTTTACTACGCCAAAAGAATGTAAAAGAAAGTAATAACTTGAAGGAAATAGAATAGCTAAAAGAAAAAATTAATCAATTAACCTAAACAATCTAATAATTTCCTTAGCCATATAAGAAAGTATAAAACCCTAATTAATTAAATATCATATAAGTATAGCCAGCAGGGTAAGAAAATGCTTAATTGTAAAACTAATATCAAATTCAGATAAATTCAGGATATCTCTTGCTAGAATCATAGTACCTAGTATGCTAGAATCTTGGATGCAATCTATAGAGCAACAATACTTATACATTAATAAAATGTAAGCACACTTTTCATAGAGAGTGCATCTAGCATGAGTTAGATTAGAAAAAGCATAGAACTTTTAAATGTTTAAGGCCTGATTGTTTCAGTGAATTTACTCTTTAGGATTATGAAAAGTTCACAGGTTTTTAGGTTTAATAGTAAGAGGCAAGTGTGAAGGAGAAATAAGAAATTGAGCATGAGTGCTAAATATGCTAAGAATAATTATAGGTGAACTAGATGATAACACTTAATTGTAATCATTTATTCTGCTGTAATTGCATCCAAAGCTTTGCCTAAAACTAAATGAGTTAAGGAAAATGCTAAATGGAAGATTTAGTATGTCCTTATATAACAAAAGAAGGTTAAAAATGTAATTGGCCCATTGAAAGAGGTTGGGATGGAAAGAGTGAATATGGAATAATTCAGTATGTTACTAACAAAGAATAGCTAGAAAAATTAAACTAATATAGATTGAATCGAATGAAAGGAATCATGTAAGTTAGCTAAATATAGACGTTGTCCTAATTCTTAATGTAGTGCGTTGTTTGAAATCCCTGAAGAAGCTGTTTAAGCGTAATGCATTGTATGCAAAACAAGGTTTTGTTCTCGTTGTTTAGAATATCCTCATACTGGTAGCTGTTAATAACAAGCAATTTAGAAGGTAATTTTTGATTATATTAGGCTAGAGAATAAGCTCGTGCTGCTGGATTGGATATTAGGAAGTGTCCTTATTGTGGAGATTTTGCGACAAAAGATTCAGGTTTTTAGCATGTTACTTGCAATTAATGCAAAAAAGACTGGGCTTTCTGCTGTGAACAAAAAAGAAATGTAAGCATATTTAATTTTAGCCTATAATCTCGCACGGTAACCATTATCATGCTCAAGGTTGCTGATGTGGAGCTAATTGAAAAGGTTTAGATCAAATGAAGCAAAATTGTGAAGAATGCCAAAGATTAAGAAAGTTATGTCCAAGACCAGGAAAAATAAATCCTGATTTATTAGCTTTCAATAAAATAGCAGAAGAAGAAAGAAATATAAGAGATAGAGTAAAATGAGCAAACTCTAAGTGTTATTTATAATTAATTAATTCCCAAACAAATACCTAAAATATTTTTTCAAAGAACTGCTAAGTTTATTTATGATAGAAATAGCTAAATGGACCCTTCAGTTCATTTTCTAAACCTATTCATGCACTTTTGTTCTTTATCTAAAACTAGCATAAGATCTAACTATCAAAACTTAAGTTAACCCAATTTAGAATAAATTACTCTTTTATTATAATATGCCTACACTTAGCTAAAAATAGAAGTTAAAATGATTAAATTGGAAATAAAACAAAAATAGGATGTATTAAATAATGCATATCTATTAGCTAATAACAAATAAGAGAGAATTAAATACCTTTCAAGTTAATTATATTAGCTTTAATTTTAAAATTTAAGGAAATAGTAGGATACTTATTTATATTTTTAAGTCTATTAAAAAATATTAAATCGTTTTGCTAAAACCTTATGAGTGATCTAAGTTTCTTAGAATGATGAAAATTTTTATTTAATGATTCAATCTTCAAATAATACAACTTTCACTTCATATCTAGTTCATATAAACATGAAAGCATTCTTATTTGTAAACATCACACTTTTGACAAAATAATCTAAGCTAATATTCTCAATAAGTTTTAAAGTAAGCTAGACGTAAATGCTTTATTTCTAAGATGTAATTACATTAGTTTGATATCTGAAAATACACAAAGGATATATGAGTTTGTCTTAAAATAAGAAATTAAGAAATTGTAGGCTTTAGCTTTTCTTTATTATAGTGTCTATTTAATTCCTACCTTATATAAGCAAACCTTATTATATTTTGAATAGTTTTAAATAAAATTAAAGACAAAGAAAAAAGGAAAATAACTAAATGCTAGCAAATTAAATAATAATAAATAGAAGTTTAACTTAAGCTAAATGGGATTTTATACAATTAATACCTTTAATTGAAACTAAAGAATTTAAGCAAAATCTACTATATTAATTAGATGATATTTAAATCCCAAAAAATAAAGAAATATCTATTTATATAGATGCCGCTAAATATAATCTATTAGCAATTTGAATCAGCTATTTAAGAAGAAGATTAGATTATATTGCTCATTTAGTTTGATATTAAAATCTTGCTGAAGTAATCTTTATTACTAAACTAAAAATAATTGATAATTGGATACTGGTATGAAGTATAAACATATACTTTATAAACTTTATCTAAGGGCTATAAAGAAATATCAGGATATTTTTACTTTTATATAGTTTATTTATTTGCATTAAAAAGACAATTCATATAAAGAAAAAGTTAAAGTTATAATTAAAAAAGGCAATCAAATGATAAAAAGCTAAATTAAATATTCCCAAGCACTTTAGTATTTTCTATTTCTCTTAAATATATTTCAAACATAAATAGTTTAATTATAGTATTTTTATAGTTAGACTTTCAATAAATGAGTCAGAAATGCAACCAAAGTTAGAAATATTAAATTTTATTTTCTATCATTATATGCTTAAGCATTTACTTATAATTATTAGATTACTTTAATCTAAGAAGGATTATTTGCCTCATTTCTTATAAGTTTAGAACTATCCTTTCGTCTTATATAACTTCTTGCATATAAATTTATCTTTCTTTTTTGAAATTTGCTTAGCTTATAGAATAAAAAGACTTCCAAATCATAATTTTTTGTTCAATATCTGATTCTCATTTTAGAAACTTAAACATAATTTCATCTAGTCGAATTGGAAATTTAAGACTATCACCTATTGATTGCAGAAGAATCACTAAATATAATTTTCTGGTTTATTTTACAGGGTATAATGATTCATACAATTAAAGGTGCTTTTAAATCTTAATAGCTAATTTATAACAATTTAAGATAATTTGAAATAAAAACTAATAATTTAGTTCAGTTGAAAGCAAAACTTTAATCTGATGTACCATAATTAAGGAAGAAATAAGTTAAAAATACCTAAAGACTAAATAATAAAATAACTCAAATACTCTTTTTAGAAAAAAGTAAGATATGGATATTTTAAGCATCAAAGATTAGATAGAATTCTTTAAATGAGAACTTATTGCTTGTAAAATAAGTTATTGCATAGAACATATTAAAAAAAGGAAGGCATGTGTTCACCGAAAAAACTTATCAAAAAATTAATTATTGAATTAGCAATTTTAAATCCGTTCTTAGGAGCACTAAAAGCTATTCTTATCAGTTTGTGAAATTGAAATTAAGCATTTCATTTAAAATAAAAATTTAGAAAATTATGAATTTATATCTAATCAAGTTGATATTAAAGATTTTCATTAAAAAGGTAAATGCTCAGTGGATAGTAAATTTGAGTTATTCAAGTCAAGAGATAAAATTTTTAGATGAAGGCAAAAGAAAAATTCTTTTAAGCTTCTTCTTTTTTCCTATAAAATTGTTACTATTCTTAAATAAATTAATGAAATGGTTTAGACTGGAAAAAGTTTAATTTACGAGTAAGAATAAATATTAGAAATTTGGCAGTTCAACAATAAAGTAATATAATAAGCTACTTATTGACAATAATTTACTAATGCAGAAATAAAATTAATGAGAAATCGTACTTCGAACTTTAACCCTCTCTAAGTTTAGACAATGTTTTCTAATCTGAAAAAATATTCAATATCTTTCTGGCAGTTTTTGGCTTCTCAAATAAATTTTTTGTAGATTTAAGAATTAACGGATTTAAACCAGCTAAAGAAGTCTTTAAGATCTCTTTAGAAACGAGATTTTCAAGTCTAAAAGTGTTAGAAGCTTTTTAAGTTTGGAGAAGAAAAATTATAAGATTCTTGCTAAATAATTTATCTTGATGAAGAAGCAAAAATAATTTTCATTTATATTTTATATTTTGTTCAACTAGCGATGGCCTTTACTTAGCAATTTTTATCTAATTTATGTGCTTTCCTTATAGTTCTTTGAGAAAAAAACCTTCAGTGCATAAACTACAATATTTTTATAATTAAATAAAGCATGGTTATATATTTATAAACTTGAAGGAATTAAGAAAGAACTCTTTATCTTAATTAAAAATTAAGCAAATATATCTTAAATTAAATGAATGAGCAAAAAGAAAATCAGATTAAATACCCTTTATTTAATTCTTTTGCTATTTGAAGCTTTTCGCCACTTTTTATTTATTTTCTTACATAATTTAAACTTTTATCAACAATAAATGAATCTGCTTTAGCATAACAAAACTGACTCTTGATCTTAATATTATCATTTCAGTAGAATAAAGTATCAACTCTTCTATGAATTAAAATAAGCGAAAAGGATACTTAAATAGTTAATAAAAAGTAAAAATTTAACTCTTAATTTGATTTTCTCATTCCTTAAATCTCAAGTTTTTCAAGTCCTAGCTTATAATCTAAACTTTAAAGTCTAACTTTATAATTTTAATCTAGTGTTATTTTATTGTTTTAATGACTAAAGTCTATTTAGATATAAATTAATTATAACCTTGCATTTCATTTTCAGATTAATTAAATTTATGCTTTTATTGCCAGAGTCCAAGATCTTCTTCTTTTATTATTTTATTTATTTTTGGTGCTAATTCAAAATTTTTTCCTTGCTATATTTAAGCTATGATATTTAGGCTATTAGCAGTCAAATGAATTTCTTTATATTTTCATTAAAAAGAATTACTAAATAAAATTCAAATTCAAATTTTTATGCTTCTCTTCTAAGTTTTTTTTAAATAATTTAAGTCTTATTTTCAACTGAAGTTTTATAAATTACATACCTATATTAGAATAGTGTTTTGGATAGATCATTAGCTTTTAAGTATTATGGAAACTTATGACCTTTTAACGTAATAACCATATTAAAATGATTTATCAAGTAAATTAGTTTTAGTTTATATGAGAGAGTGCTTAACGTTAATTGATTATTGATCATAATTGCATATAAGCTATTGGTCTATATGTTTTTATATGCTAATGATTATTTTATCATTTTAAGAGCTTATAGAAAATACCACAAGATAATTTAAGCTTAAGAAGCTCTATTTACATAACTGGATTAATTATATATTTCTATTTAAAAGCTTCATATTGCTTATATAATAAGGCGGTTTTAGCGCAGTCGGTAGCGCGTCAGTCTCATAATCTGAAGGTCGTGAGTTCGATCCTCACAAACCGCATTTTTGTTTCAATGATAGTAAACTTAAAATCTAAATTAATAGCTTATATGATAACTTTTACTATTAAGTAATTAATCAAGCAAAATAATTAAAAAGCTAAGTTCTTTACTTCAAAATAATTGGCCCTATTATTAAATCTAATTAAGAACATTCTTATTTTAAATTAAGCTAGTTTTTCGTCTATTTTAGTAGATATATTAGTGCTATTTCACTTACCCTTTAAATTTTCTTTCTAGGTCTAAACAACGTTGGAACAATAATCCAACTTCTACCTATTTTTAGCCTGATGTAGCTTAATCCTTTTTAAAATTTATTTTTATAAGTTAAATCTTGAGTTTTTATTAAAGGCAATTAAACTTCTTAATTTAACCAGAGGACTAAAAGGAAATAATCCTATTTATTTTAATCTAAGATGAAATATTTAAATATGCTTATTTATATCCCATAATGGTAAAATATAATGATAAATATAATTAAAGATTAGAGATAGAAAAATAGACTAAAATATTTTCTTTGTATAAGATTTAACTTCTAACTATCAAACTAAGTAAATGGAAGTGTATTTAAATTACTTTTGTAAAACTAGCCTAATTAACTTAAAATAGATGAAATGACACTAAGGAATATGCAAAGTTGCATTTTATTTAATATATCCTCATAATATTTTTAGTCTATAGCTACAAAAGTAAAAGAGGACTTTAAAATAGCTATATAATTAACTAATGAAGCAGTTGAGTTAAAAAATAAAATAAGTAACATCTGAACATCAAATATAGATGTGAGTCTTATTTAAATAATTCTAGTCAATTGAGAGCATTTAGCCTAGTAAAAAGCTTTAAAATTAAATCTGGCTATTATATACAGCAAATAATAATAGCTATAAAAATAATCTCAATATCCAGCACTAGTTAGTAGACTTAAGCTTAAATATAAGCTCTCAAATAGGATTTTGATAAAATTAATTAAATGAGAAATAATAAGATATAACTTGATTATTAAAATAGTCTAAAATATCTATAAGTAAATTAAGGAAAGAATAACTTTTATTTATTTGATAAAATATTATATTTATCATTAGATTGTTTAACTTTAGACTCCTATACTTATTTATCTCCTATCTATCTATTTTCACAGTAATAAAGTAACAACTTTTTAAGATTAGAATCGATATATTGCATAGCAATCTAATTTTATGTTTTAAACTACGAAGGAATTGCTAAAACGATATGATGATAAGGATCCATTATTCTACTTATTTAGTAATTGATAAATGAAGCATAATAAATAAAGATAGTAATAAGTCTCTAAAGTATTTTACATGCAACTAGACTTGATTTTATTACCCTTCATAGTTAGCTTTAATATAATTAAATTTACTTTAAAAACTTATCAAAACTCCGTAGCTCAAACAACTAAAATCTATTTTCTCAGCAAATAGATAAATCTTTCAATCCTTCAACTATTATTACACTCAACTTAATACTTTCTATATATATTCTCTTCCTACTCATCAAACTATCAACACTTTCCTTCATATTTATTGACCTAGTTACCATATTTACCCCAGATAATATCATAATATTAAACTAATAGCTGATAGATAATAATTAATCCAAATAAAAAGGAAAAAAAGCCTAAAATTACATTGTAAAAAGTTTATTTTAGAATAACTAAGCTATCTCTATATATTTATACTCTTATAACTTTAATATTGTTATAATTATGAGTAATAATAAGCTTATACCCTTTGAAATTGACGAGTCGTAGTAACTAAAATAGTAATAGATCAATAGCGCGTCTCCATAAATTTAAGGGCTTAAAACGTAAAATTTTGGCCTTAATTGAGGGGATTTTAGAAAATCTCCTATGTTGGATTAAGGAATGAATATACAGAAGCAAGATTTTAATCCTTTGATAAATCCAGCTAAACGGTAATAAAGTGATATAATGGAATAGAGATAGTTGAAGCTTTAATCAAAATCAATTATCTAATTTTAAAATCAAATGCCATCTTCCTAGAGCTATAATTTTAAGTAAGCACCTTCAATTATTGAACCATTTTAAGTTTGTAATTAGATCTATACTCAATAATTTAATTAAAATTCTCCAAGTATACCCCAGAAATTCAACTAGTAGCAGAAATAAGGATTTGAATATAGCTAAAAAATATCTAATCTTTCAGACGTTTAGAGCTTCTAGACAAATGTAGATGAGAATACTAAAACTTTATTCTAGCAATAGTATGAATAGTAATCGCCTAAAGAAGCATAACAAGCTTAACTGAAGGAAGAAAGTATAAATAATTAGAGTTTATAACCTTAGTTTGACACTTAACAGTAAGCATACTCTCCATAAGACAACCAATATTAAACCTAATAGCAGAATCAGCCAATTTAGTTTTTTCCTTCTAGTCCTTCTTAAAGTTAAAACTAAAAATAGCAGTCATCCTTAATGCCTCAGCCTTAAATCGGTAACCAAATATAAGGTATTAATTGTCTTTCTAACTAGGCACCTTAAGTAGATATCTAACAAATTTCAGCGCAAAAGACTTAACCATAGAATGTTTAAAGTTTTAGAAAGCCTTAAGAAAAAAGCAATCAATATAGTCCTTAGTACTAACAGCATTAATAGAATATAAAAGGACTATAAATGAATGAAGCATAGATATAGAAATAATATTCTAGTAATGAATTTTAAAATGCTATACAAGGTAAACAGAATCAGATTAGTCCTAGCAAATAAGTAAACTAGCAATAAATTTAGTCTAATTAACTTAACTTAATACCATTGTAATAGAAAAGACTGCAGCCTTTCAACGAAATTTAATAAGATTAAATTAATAGCAATGCTAGTAATGCTTAAAACTAAGAGAATTCGCTGTATTTACTATAGCCATAAATTATGTTACCTCCAGAAAGCTTTACTTAAGTAATTGTACCTCTTACTTAGAAAGCAGTCTAGCAAGACTTGACAACAAAAGAACTAAACAAAACGATGGAAAATAGTAAAATTTCCTTAGAATTTGACTAACTTTAATAAGGTTAAATTTAACAGGATGAAATATAATAAAGCCCATAAAAATTAATTGAGATAAGGAAAAACAATCCTCAAAATTTAAATGTCAGTTAATAGAACTAAGGTTAGATAGGATAATAGGGGTAAAAAGTGGGGAATCATAATATGGTAGATATGTATGGGAATCCTATAAACTAAAATAGATAATTTTAATAGTAATAGAAGATAATCGTTGAGACTCCTAATTAAACAAAGTAAGAGTAAGTTACTCCGAGAATGAAACTATACTCTGTTCTTGAATAAAACTAGTTCAACTCTTTAATTTAGAAAAAAGTGCATGAGTTAATCAAAACATATGACGCCTATAGATAAGGTGCTGAAGATGGAAACAGCTTCTATAGATCTGTCGGAATAGCATATCTAGAACACTTAATTCGATCAACAACTCCTATATAAGAGTTAGTTGAACTTATAAAAAAAATATAGAATAATTTCCAATAGTTCAGAGGTACCCAAGTAAGTGTTAAATCTAAAATGGGAAATATACACAGCTCAACAGTCATTTAAAGCTTATTAAAATATTTGAAAATACTCTTTCAACTAAAGTAATAAAGAATGACAATAGAAGTTTTTAAAAAACTAGAAAGAGATATATAAAGCAATGCAGAACTAATTGACACTTACTTAGTCATGTTTCTTAGAATTATAAATTGTAATTTTATTGAAGATAATTGGAACTAGAATTTGAAATTAGTAAATAAGACACCATAATAAAAAGAATGCTTACTTTAATAAGAAGTATTAGTTATGGAGGAAGAAGCTGAAGGAGTTACCATTTTTAGTTTAGCTTATGCTCTAAACGTTGCAATATGTATAGAAACTTTGACAGAATAAAAATAAGTAATAGGACTAACTGCTGAAGGAGACAATTGCTAGCTAGACTAAAAACTACCAGCAATCTATATTCTGCATAATGAGGGAAGCTACTAAATTCTTTATACAAGAGAGGCAAATTCAATAGATGGATATGATATCTTTTAAGAAATTTATAGAGAGAACTATATAGTTATACCTCCTTAACTGTAAAAGAATTACAAGCAAAAACCTTTATATCTCAGTGAAGAGAAAGAAGAAGAAAATAATAACTGGTAGGAAGAATTAAAAAACCTTACCTAAAAGAACGAATAACATATTTAGCAAATCAACATGTATAAATATTAAATATCCTAAATTAAATAGTAGCCATAAGAAAATAATTAGAGTTTAGATTTAGAAATAAGAGGTTGGTTCTAAAAACTTAGTATTTTGGCAGAGCTACTTTTCTCAAGAATAATATTATTCTATGAACAAGTAAACAACCTTAAGAATCCATAAGTCTAAAATTAGCAATCCTAGAGATATTCTGAAGAAGATGAAAATTTTAAAAATTAATTGACGAAGTTGGCAGACTAGCTTGTAATTACAGAATTCAAAAATAAAGAAATTATTAATTTTAGCACTTAAATGCTTAGCAATAAATTCCTAGAGCTATAAAATATATTTGCAAGGTAAAATTCTGGAAGTAATAGCCCAATGTTAAGATGTGCCAATTGTAAATCTAATCAAGATGTTATATTAATCAATTGTGGAGATCAATTTTGTAGATAGTGCTTGGGGAACTAGATAACTTAATGCACCAATAAATAAATTTTAGTACTTCCAGGTGAAGTTGGAAGTAATCTGTTAAAATGTAAAGTCTGTAAAACTAATTACTTAGAGAAGGATATCTAAATAGTGTTTGGGAATCAAACATTTAAATAGGCTTATTTATTGAGAGAGTAAAGAAGAGAGTAAAGGAATCAAAACTAAGTGTAAAGGCTTCCTTAATAATAGCTACTTAAATAATTACCGCAACAAAACTAGCTAAATGATATTTAAAATTAGATAGCTCCAGTTTAGTAAAACATATAAAAATCGCCAGTCTAAAAAGAATTGCCAAAGATATAAATTTAGATTCCATAGTGCAGTTTGAAATACTGTAAAATGAAATAATACTCGCCTGAAGAACAAAATTAAGCCATTGGTATAGACTTAGATTGCGGTCACTTCTATCACTGTATTTGTGTTTACACTATTTTTCTTGATGCGTAAGCTAAATGCAAAGTTTGTAACAAACAAATTTCTACAAATAATAAGGAATTTATTAGAGAGACTGCATTATAAATGGAGCTCTATCCTTAAAATGAAATAATAACTCCTTAAAAAAGCAAAAGTAAAGCTGAACTTATATATGAAGAGTAAAATAAATGCGAGAGACTAGGATGCAACTTGAAAAGCAGAGATACTTACTAGTTGATTAACTGTAGACATACTTTCCACAGAAATTGCCTCTAAGAATAAATTAATAAGTACAGGTAAGAAGTATTTTCTTGCTTATGTTCTTTATGCTTTGATTCGTTCACTGCTTAAGACTATGAAAAGTTTACAGGGAAAAAATATGTTGGAGGACTTGATACTTAAAAAAAGAGAAGAGATGAAGAACACTTAGCAAAGAAAAGATAAGAATAAATTGAAAGCCAATAATTTAAATGCCATATTTGCTATTGTGATTTTTAAATTAACTAAATGAGAACTTTAAATTGTGACCATAGAATATGTAGCACTTGTTTAACTCAATATATTGAAAATTAAATAAATTAGGGAAAATTCAGAACAGAAGATTTGATATGTACGTTCATTTCGAAAGATGGAAAATAGTGTGATATGCCTTTAGAGAGAGGAATTGATGGAAATAATGATTTTGGAATAATTCAAGCAGCTCTTAATAAAGACTATTTGGATAAACTTTCCAAGTTTAGAATAAGCTAAATGCCTGGAATTATGTAAGATTTTTAATTTAGACATTGTCCAAATGAGATCTGCAATAGTTTGTTTGAAGTTCCTTAAGAAGCATTTATAGTAAATTGCCTTGGATGCAGTGCAAAATTTTGCTCTAGATGTTTAGACCAACCCCATGCCGGAAATTGTTAAGATTATGCAATCTAGAAGGTAATAGTTTATTAAATTAGGCAAGAGAAGCAGTCCGAGGTGCAGGACTGGATGTTAGAAAATGTCCATTTTGTGGAAACTTTGCAACAAAGGATGCTGGATGTGAACATGTTATTTGCATCTAATGTAATAATGAATGAACTTTTTGCTGTGAATAAAGACGAAGTGTAAGTTTTGTAAAATTAGCCAATATTAGCACATGGAAATCACTATCACGCTTAAGGATGCTGGTGTTATGATGAGTTTAAAGGGCCAGATAAAATGGAATAAAGTTGCGATGAATGCAAAAATCAAGGAAATTTATGTCAAAGACCAGGTTAGATAAATCAAGAATTATTGTCTTTTAATTTGAAAGCACAAGAAGAAAGAAATAAAAGAGATGGTATTAAATGAAAGTCTTAACATTTCTATTCTTTTAAATATTTTATGAAATATATAACTTACTAAAGCTAAAATCCCATTTATTTTCTTTATATCCACAATTAAAATTTAAAATAGATAGAATCATTTTCAAGGAAATATAAAGAGTAAAGTTATTATTTGCTTGTATATGAATCAAAAATTAAGTAGTTAACAATGAATACTAATATGATATTTCTAGTTTAATAAAGATAAACAAATTTGAAATGCAACTAAACTAATTTTAGCTAAATAATTAGAAATTATAATCTTTCAATCTAATTTAATATCACTAAGCATCCAGTCAAATTTTTTAAACCAAATCACTTAGAATACAACCTGAGAGTTTAAAATTTCAAATAAAATAAATAGTAAAAGCTAGATAATATTAGATGCCTCTATTAAGAATAATAATAAAAGGGATTTAAATTATTATTAATCGAGAATTACAAGAAATAATTTATTAGGTAAAATAACAAATATTATAGTACACTCTTCATTTTAGCTTTTAAATTTACAATATAATAATTTTCAAAGATATGAAAGAAGGTTCAAATAATCATGAATTATTATTTACATCAATTACTTAGTTACATAATAGATAGTAAAAGGAATTATTAATTATATAGCTTTATAGAATCAATTACTATTTGTTTAACTATTGGTTTTTAAAATGATTATAGATATATTTAGTCTATTAAACCTGAATCTGTTACTCTAGTTATAAGAAATTAAGTTTTCTTTATTTTATTAATACTCTTTATTCTTTTACTCTCGTTAAATTTAAGATCATTTTATCCTTTTATCTCAATCTATTGTCAATTAATGCTTTCGTATTTTTACACAAAGACATCAAAATAAAATATAAGAAATTAAAGTCATAACTACTGTATATTATTCCCCAACTCTACTAAATAAGCTCTAAATATTAAAAATAAATAGCCTTATTATTATTCCTTCTATGCTTATGGATCTAATTAATAAATACTCTTTATTTAATTATTTTATTTGCTAATACTAGAAACATTGGATTTATTAGTTAAAGAATGAAGTTGATAGATATAAGCTTATATGAAATTGAAGGTTTTCTATAATTTAACTAAACAGAATCAAAGTTACTTTTTATTCTTATGACAAACTACTAAGCAATGTAGCTTTTATTCGTTCATACTCACTCTATTATATAAATAGATTTAAGTAGACAGAGATAGCTATGGTATAGTTACACTCTTATTAGAAGCATTAAGATAATTGAACTATAAGCTAAAGAAAGATTTATCTTAATTATTCTTTTATTTATATTTATTAAGCCTGAAATTCTATAACTATATATAATCAAAGCATAGAAAAAGGGATTTAATATTCTTCAATAAGCAAGATATTAAAATAAATAATTATTATGTCTCTATACTTAGAATTTAGATATATAGCGTATTTGCGAAATCACTCTGTTCTATGTTTTCTATGGTATTCGTTATTATTTTTCTCTCATTATATTTAAACATATATATGTATTAGGTGAACTAATAGCTTTAATATTTTCCTAAGGAATGCAGATCATTATTTTTAAGATTATAAGTTCTATTATAGCAAAGATAACTAATTCTAACTTCAGCACTTGAATAATCAATCTAGGCTATATAAAAACTAGCATTTTCTTAAATAAAAAAAGAAAGCTAATAAAAAGCTTTAAGTGCTAAGTTATTTTCCTTAAGCTTTTATAACTAAAGATTTGTATTAAATGACTATTAATAAATTAGTAGAAGTGAATATAGATTTAAATCTAAACTTATCTAGTAAAAATAAATTAGGAAAATAGTTATTATTAGATGAATAATTAAACGAGGCAAATTATTCTTAAGGTATTAGGATCTGCTTTAATATAGAATTAATAAATTAATTATTATTAAATCAGTTGATAAGCTTAACTTTTATAAGTATTGTAGTTACTAATTAGTATTATATTCATTTAAGCTTGTTTATAATTATAATGCTTACTTATAGAAGATTGAAAAATACTTGGAAAATCTTTCTAATTTCTTCACCCCAAAAAATATTGATATAATATTTCCTTAGAAGTCTATTTATTTCCTTAAGTAATATTTAGACAATAAAATTTACAATCTGATAAGCCTATTCGTAGATAATACACTCTTATAATAGCTTTCCCTTTATAATTTAAGAAAAAGCTAATAGTTATTTAATTATTGTATGATGCTTAGAAAAAATTGTTCTTAAACATATCTACTTCCTCATATTTTTAAGCTGTCTTAATTTTATTAAAATTGTTCAAGGATTTAATAAGTTAATTATATGGCTGCATAAGGAATAAAGGAAGAAGAGGATAGTTGCTTATTATATAAGAGAGAAGCACATTACTTAAATATGGGAACTTAATCTAAAATTTTAGTCAAAGAATAAGAAATAATTATGACTCTACTTTACAATTTAATTCTCTCACTCATAACTATTATTAATACCCAGCTTGTTTAGTAAATGTAGGTATTAATGATATAAATCTAATGTAAAAAGTATTAAAGCGAACACTATATTAAATTAAAGGGAGAAGAATCTTCTAAATTAGCATCTTTAAAGATATTTTTTCTTTAGTTATAAAAATTAAAATAATTAAAGGTTTATATGTCATCTTAAATAGCCTAGCTATTTTGGGAGGCTTTATAATTTTACACATTAACTGATTTGGTTTACTAAAAGCTTGTGTTTAGAACCTTAAGGTTTATTTAATTTCGACTTTCGAAATAAATATTTTGTATACTTGCATCAATGAAATAAAAGTAAATACTTATACAGTTTCATATTTACTTCTTTAGAGATATACTTGATAAAGCTAAGAAAAAGGGGATAGTTAAAATTAATGGAAGAATAGTATAATAAAATATAGTAATTGCTTCTAATAAAGCCCTACATTTAGCATATCTTAATAGATACCCACTAAAGCAATATAAAGATTCATTCTTTTATTTATAAAAGAAAATAACTCTAAAATCTTAGATTTATAAGCTTTAAACAGCGTGATCCTTTTAGTACAATAAGAAATCTTCTTCAAAGTTTATCATTTTACTAGTAATTTAGTTACCTTTTGAAATAAATAATAAAGGATCTAATGAGAGTAATTAATGAAAGATATTTTTAAATTTGTATATAGTGAAATATTAAGGTACTAATTTTATTAGATTTTGATCTTAATTAATTTTAGAATTTATTAGATTCTATAATTATAAATGAGATATCTCACTAACTTATTTTTAGATCGCTAAGCAAGTGAAGCTTTTGAGTGCTAGATATGCTTAGATATTTCGAAAAAGCTAGTTAATGAGGTAGTTGTAAAAAAATATTTATTATTGAGGATGCTCAATAATAAAATAAATGTCCTAATTGTCGCAAAACCTTTTCAGTTAAAATAACTAGATCCTATGATTTTATAGTAGTATATGAAATCACTAATGAAATGTAAACATTAAGTATGTAGAATTGTAATGCCTTTAGATTTAAAAAAAATAAGGAGCTTTATGTGAGTTTAAACCTAGTGATTGCCCAATGAAGAACTGCTATCTTAAATAATCTATAAAGGCTCTTTTAAATAATCTAACTAACAAATGTAATAATTCCTAATATATAACAAGGATCGATGATCTTAGACTAATAAACTAATAAGAATAGCAAGCAATATAGATAAATAAATTTTTTGAAATGAATAATTAATTATAATAATAGCTAAATCTATTCAAATATGATATTAATAATCTATAAGATTAGAGAAACCATCTTTACCTAATAAAGGAATAAAGCAACCAAATATAAAAATAAATAAACGATTTATAATAAACAATTTAAAACTAAGTGTAAAAAATTCTAACTTAATAGAGATAAATTATCAAGTCCGAAGCGAAAATATAAGAATAAAGGGATTTTATTTAGTTTTATTAGTTAGAAAATAATAAAATAAAGTAAGAGATGTAAAATAATAAGGTGAATGCTGCTTTTTTTAGCTTTAAGAAAAAGATAATGAAAATAAATCCTTAATGGATTTAAATGACAAGCTAAAATAATAATTAGAAAATTTCTAAGAGTAGAAAAGAGTAAATAAGAGATTAGCAATATTTAAATGTTCAGTTTGAAATAGGAAGTTAGCCCGAATTGTATAGGATATTTTAGTATTAATTAATCAATGTGAAATGGAGAAATAAAAAATGCAAAACCTTATGGCTTTGGAGCGTCTAGATTAAAAGATGGAAATATTAAAATAGGTTTTTTCTATTAAAACTGGGAAGGAAAAGTTGTACATATAGATATAGCTAATTAAAGAATTTAATTTGAATATTGGAGAGATGGTATTTAGTCAGGGAATTTTGCAAATTTTGACAGAATGGGAAATAGGACTTTAGGACGGCTAGATAAAGGAAAAATAATAGATTTTAGATAGGAAAATGCAAATCAAAATCATTGATGTGATTGATAAAAAAATACTTACTAATAAAATAAATATCTCATCATTAAATTTTTAAGTAAAAATCATAATTTTAAGATATATATTTTCTTAATTATTTCGATATAAACGAAAGTTACTATCTCAGACTTAAAATCTATTAGCTAGAATATTAATAGCTTATATTTCTTGAATCATTTATATTTGTCTAGATATTATAATTTACATATCTACAACTGACTAATACTATATATAGTTGAGTAAGTCAGCTAAGTTAAATTTTGTTTTGATTTGGCTTTACTAAATTATTTCCTCTTTATAATTTAAGAAATATTTTATAAGATAATTTCAAAGTCTAACATTTTATCTGCTAATTAATTTAAAATAAAGAGCGATTAAAGTAAAAAGAATCATAGAATTAAATGATACTTAAAGATAAAATTTCTAAGTGATTTCAAATAATATTTCTCTTAATAGTTAGTTGATAAATATATTAGCTTAATGTTTGCTTTATTGATAATAAGCTATTTAAGATCATTTTTTAAGTTAGTATAATAATTGTTTCTTTATTAACTGTATTCAATTTGGATTCTATTTCGTTTTGCTTTTATCTATTATCCAATTCTAGTTACTTGAAAGTAATTAGAATTTTATATTCTTTGTATACAATCTTAGGTGGATAAGTTTTACCAAAATCCTTAATGATAGATGAGTTAAAAAACAGTTGAAAATTTTTGAATTTAACTAAATTCTAATTTTAATTGGCAATATAAGCATTTTATCTAAAAGTGGAAGTTAATATATCAAATCTTTAAAAAGGCTGCACCGATTACTCAAGGAAAAAAAGAAGTAACAAAGCATCGCAAAATTTTATAGAGAAAATCTAGAAAATAAAAGCAAGAAAAAAAGTAAATCCACCTTAATCTGAGCCATCAACCAAGGTAAATTACTTTAAGAAACTAAAATATTTTTCAGTAATCAGGCTGGAAATTGTATCTAGTTAATATGTCAAAATGAAGAAATTTCTAAAAAATTGGATTAAATATCTGCATTATTTATAATATAAACAAATAAAATGATTATAAAGCGCGTAGCATCTCATTAGTACGCAACTATTTCCATACTTCAATATATGTCCATTTCTTCAAGCAAGTTTTCAGGTAATAGAAATTTTTCTCTTATTAATTTCATATCTTCATCATTTCCTCGGCATTATCTCTTGTTCCTTTGTCTTCTAACTATTTACGCTTTACTAGATCTTAATTTCAAACTTCTTTTATTTTTTCTTACTTATCTTGCTAATTTTCGTTTCTAATTATTTTCTTCATAAATAATCTTTTATAAAATATATAATATATAAAATGGATGTCGGCCGCGTCAGCCAAATTAGTAGGTAATCTGGTACAGTGTATACTGTATTGCGAGTAATCTCGCACTAGATGCCACCACGGGGAAGGGTGGATAACTCCGTTGAGACATACCAAACTTACCCCGAGGGTTCTCTCTAGCAGTATGAAAGTTTGACTGACGGGCCTTCTAATTACCGACTTAATAACTATCTCTTATTTGGACCTTATTCAAGAAGACTGAAGCATTTGACTCAAGATTTTAGAATAATTTTTAATAAGAAGATTCCCCATTTGGAGAAGCTGACATGATTCATTGGACCTCTAGAATTTTAACAAGAAACATGAGAACATTTCTTAATATTAAATATTAATATTGAAAGAGCTTCGTGCCAATGAGGTGCTACGCGCTCTATAATCATTTTTATTTTTTTATTTATTTATTATTAACTCATAAAATTTATCCTTCTCCTATTCTATAGTCTTTTACTATTTCTTTTTTTCATTCAACTTTCTTTTTTATGTATCTTTTTTTTCCTTTTTTCTAATAAGCCTTTGTTATAATCTTTTTTTATCGAGTCAGCTTTAGATCTTTTTACTCTTTTTACTCTTTTTAGATTCTAAGATTTCTCAAATTGGCCAGACTTCTTATTAATCAAATAATTTCATTCCTAATATATATTAATATTTTTCTTAAATTTCATATATATATTTATCTTCCTTCTTTGTATTAACACATTTTCTATGATATATCTTTCATTTTTCTTGCATCATTGCAAAAAGAACATTGGCTTTTCACAAATAGACGTCTTTCTTTTAATCAATCCTAGTTCTAATTACGTCTCATTCTTATTCTTAATATGTAGCATATTTCCCCTTTTCTGTTTTTATTTATCTCAGGTAGTTGGATAGCAATTTTGTTACAATTTACTCCATTCTTTCTCTATCTTCTATGTATACTCTATATTCTCAAATTATACGATTAACATTTTTCTTTCCTTTTTAATTATTATTACCATCATCTATAGTATATCTTTGTCCTCAATTTTCAATTTTAAAAATTTTATTGCTTTGCAATATTATTCAAAAATAAAGTTCTCTTCTTTACTAAGGTTGAACATAAATCTGTCTAATTTTCTTCTTTAGTTACCTATTAATATACCACTACTCTTAACATTTTCTTTCATATGTTATGTTAAAATTTTAAAAGCTACAGTGCATAAACTAAAATTTCATTTTTCACTTAAAAAGATGCATCTAAGATTGTTCGTAGAGATTCTCTCTATCTTATTTCTAATTGTTCCGTCACTTATTTTCCTACAAATTATTCGAAAAATGGAATAAATTAAATTCAAAAGCTGAAAAATGAGCTTATGAAACTTTTTAAAATCATTAAAACGTTATATTAAGTTATTCGTTTTTTTTATTTCCAGTATTAATTTTTACATATTTATGCTGCTTCTAGTCTATTCTTCATGTGTTTTTCAAAACTGATACTCTGTACTATTATATGGCCTAGATAAAGAATTTCGTTAACCTCTCAATCCTTAATGCTTTTACCTCTATTGTATTTCCAATATTTTCTCAGTTACTATTTTCTGTAACTTTTCATAGCTTTCATTTTTTTATCGGCAATTTCCAATTTTTACTATAAGGTTAAATTTTCATTTATTTCTTCTAATTATACCATTTCACTTATTAAAGTTAGGTCTTCTACAAATGCAAAACATCCTGTATATATTTCTTATGTTCATCCCTCTTCGTTTTTATAGTCTATTATAATTCCTAGCTTTAAATCTTCCAACCTTGGAGAAGTCGTTCAATTATAAAGTTAAATAGTATCAATTATATTATGCTTCCCTATTTTAGCCCTTTATTTGTCGCAAATTTTGCTATTTAATTATTGCTTTTCAGTTAAATATCTTCTTCACAATAGAAGTTTGCTAGAAGTACAATTATCTATTCTGATACTTTAGATTTTTTAGAATTTATCGTATGTCTTTCCTTTGTATCGAGTCATAAGCTTTCTTAATATCAACAATTATCACGAAAACATCTTTTTTATTCATCATTAATCATTTCTTACTGCTCTTAGTCTGAAGATTTATAATGTGCATGACTTACCTTTTTTGAAACCATATTAGTATTAGTTTTCCCCATCATACAGATATCCTTACAATTGCTTGAAAATTCATGCATCTAAAATTTTAAAACATGATTCAACAAAGAAATTGGTCTATAGTTCATTGGATTTATTTATCTTCCTTTTTGTATATAATCTTATGTATTATTATTTCATCTCCTAAAGTATAATTCCCTCTTAAATCATCTTTGCTATCATTTAGCATGTTATTTCCATTAACTTTTTCTTTCTTATATTTCATAAGGTCCTGCTAATTTTCATTTTGCCAATTAGTTAATTCTTACCTTATTTCATACTCGTTTACCAATGTTTGTCTCCTGTTTAAGAATTTAATGTAATTTATTATCGCTATCTTCATATAATATCATCTATCCCTGAAAGTCTTAGCCTCTTCTTTTGATAAAGGTACTTATTTATTATTTTTTCTATTAAGCAGGCTTTTTAATTTCTTCTACATTTCTTTCAGGTTTCCTTTATTTACATTATCCATAAATAGGTTAAGTTAGTTTCATTTATCTTTTTCCTTGATTAAATATATCCTTTTCTTGCTGTATGAAATTCTCAATATTCCTCTTTTTATTAATTTTCATTTATTACTTCGTTGTTCTTTACCCTTTATTTATTCTGTTTGCTGCATTTTCTGAAAATTTATTACGTTTTTTTGTTATTTATGTGTATTATATTTCTTTATGTTTTAACCTTTTCACATATCATTTAAACTTATTTTATCATCTTTTTCTTTTATTTATAAGTTTATGTATCGTTTAATGCAATATTTTCTTTTTCAAAGACATTTTTTTATAAAAATCCTACTAATTTTTCTTAGATCTATTTTTTCTTTAATATTAGGAAATTTATTTTTGCTATCTTTTAAGGTTTTCTATATTTTTCCAATTTTTATATATAATACCTGACTTATGGTCCATTATTACATATGAGTTATAAAAATCTCCTTTTCTCTCATTATATCTTCAATTACAAAATGATCTATTTATATTCATTTTTAAGTGAACAAAAGCACCTATTTAAATTGGGTTTATGCACATTGAATTATTCTGTTCCATGTACTGAAGCATGTTCTTTCCAGCTGAGCTTAGTTTCTTTGTCAACCATTTCCCTTTACATCTCTGTGATCAACACATTAAGTCCTTTTTCTGTTATTTAAAGTTTAAAATCATTTATTAAATTGTAAAAAGGTTCATATTACTAATTGCATTTGCAACAGGTGCATATACATTTAATACTCCCAATTTAACGTTGCTTAATTAAGTTATTTATTGAAATTATTAAAAAGGTCCAAGAAAAATATTTTAATAATAGTTTTTTTATTGAATTATGTAATTTAGACTTTATAAGAGTAAGCGTCATTATTATTCTTTTTAGAACTTTTTAAAACATATTTTAAGGTAATACCAAATGGAAAATTATCATTATATAGTTCAGAATCTTGAAAACTAGGAAATGAGCAAAATAATTTTTATTTAGATGGTGAGTTGTTAATAAATAGTAATTATAATAGCAATAGTTATAAGATCCATAAACTAACCGTTAGATTCTTTATTATTTGAAATGATTAATTAATTTTCTGTTATAAAATCTAGAAATCTTTAAGTGTTATTATTTCGAAATTAATTGTTACCATTATTGAGAAATAAACCACATAAATCACCACATAGAACATCAGGGATTTAATAGTTAAAATTTATAGCAATATTAAGATATTCATGCATTATGTATTTATTTTTAGTATTTGTTCATAGGAATATAACATGATTCGATTAGTAACCTTCCAATTTTATCAAAAGCAAACTGTCCACGAAATTTTTAGAAATAAAGTCCGATAAAAAGAATCAAGACTTTTTTAACTAGTAAGCAGACACCACCTCGATTATTTGCATTTTATAAATTTAGAATTAAAATAAAAGTAAAATATAAATTATTTTTCTATATATCAAACTTATTTACGTTTTTATTTAACTAGTATATAACGCTGATATCACTTCTTTACTTTTAATCTTATCATATTAAAGATATTCATTATTTGATCATCTTTCTAGTTACTTATTTAATGACAAAATGACATAGCTAATTATATTTAGCTGGTGAAAGAGAATCTTAAGATAATTAAAATTACATGCATAGTTAATTAATAGGGTCTATAGAAATCTAAATTTAATGCTTTTTATTTTTAACGCATTTTAAAATAAAAAATGGTGATAATATAGCAATTTCATAAAGCTACAACTTTCAGAAAGATATTTAAGACTGATATTATCATATCGAGAATCCTCATTGCATCTGTGGAAAACTGGACAAATTCCAATATATTATGGATTGTAATTGTTACATAGATATAAGAGAATGGTTAATAACAAAGATTGAATAAGGTGATATAAGAAGATTAATAACTTATGATTAAAATTATATCAACTAATTCCCAAAAAACAGATAGAATATATAGATTTAAAAATAAAAATTTCCACGGAAGCTGCTCAAAAAGATTGTAATTATTCGAAATGGAAAAAGATGAATAACTGGAAAGTCCTGAATCTAAGGAATAAGAAGTAAAATACCAAGAAAATAGTGAAAAGAACAAGGAAGAAAATGAAAAAAAAAGAGCTAAAAGAGTAAGTGGAAGAATAGAAGGAATAAATTGATAACTAAGATGACCAAGATGAATCATAAGATGAAGATGGGAGCGGGAGATGAAAAACTTATTAACAATTCTATAGCATCTTTAATTGCAGGAAGTAATTCTAACAATTAAAGATGTCACAAGACTATTTTAGTTGAGTTTAAGTTTAAAGAGACGCAGAAAACTTAATAGTAACAAGAGAAATCAAGTTCTTCATCTAAATGTAAAATTATGATCATACATATAAAGACATTAGAACCTTAATATGAACAGCTAATTTAAAATCAGCTATATCAAATGGAAAACGAATCCAAAAGTACGAAGAAACAATTTTTAATTAAGGGGAAAGAATAAGAGAATTAATGTAAAAAATATATGACTAAAACAATTAGTTTTTAATATTAGTTAGTCAACTAATCTAATTAAATTTTAACAGAATAGTAACTCTATGATTAATCACAATCTATAGTTAGCCAATAATAGAACATGCTTATAGAAAAAGATTTAAGGAAAATAGATTAAAAAATGCTGATATTGCAAGACCAGCAATGATTTATTTCGAAAATGTTGAGTTTGCAAAAATTAAGATAAGAGATCACTAATGAACACGAAATATATTAAATTAATTGGGAATAATTGAAAATGGAGTGTAAAAATAGAAAATTTTATCAAGAACTTAGGAAAATTATTAGTGCAAACCTGCCAAATATAAAAAAGGTTGATGTATTCATTCAAAAAAAAATGACTGCAGGTACCTTGTTGAAAGCCCATGGACAGTAAAACTTTAACAATTAAATATATTATTATTACTTCACATGTTTATACATATGCAAAGCTTTACCCAAGAGATCACTTAAACTTTGGCTTATAATAATTTTTGAGTATTCAATATTGAAATTAAAAGTTCTATTATATAATTGGCAAAATCAAAAATACAAAAGTTTTAGAGCAGAAACAAATCCATAATCTTTTAAGTATTCCTTAGATATCTTACAACTATATCATAACGTAAAATTGCGGAGCAGGACCATGATTACTTACTTGAAGAACTCCGTATTTAATTTTAATTTATCTTATAATAATCATCAGCAATAAACTTAGCATCAATATTGTCATAGATTTTCTCTACGTGTTTAGAATATCTATTATTGGTTTTTTATGAGAAGAACAACAGTTAGACCAGAAATCTTTTAAATAGTTTAAATTAATTAAAATATAGAGTTTTACGAATAAATCCAAATTAAGTTGAATACAAAATATTTCGATCATAAATGTATTTATATAATCATTAATTATTGCTTTGTCATATATGAATACAATTTAGCAAAGCCATAGGGCGAAAATACTTAAAACATTCTTACTTTTCTATTTAAAATAGGAAGAATATCAACTTCCTTCTTTGAATTTGGTATAGTAAATGATCTGAACATATTATTTTAAAACTTGTCGTTATTTAATGGAATTCTTCATCTACATAATTGAAAAAATCTGTCTTGATACCATCATTACTTTAGACTCTTTTATTTGCTAGCTTTTTATTTATTTTTATATTTATAAACTTATAAAAAGAGGCATTTTTAATTTATTTATATAAAATATTTAATTTTGTATTATTTCTATTTGGAGTGTTAATTTGTTCTTAACTTAGGTTTAAATGTTTATCAAAAATTTTATTCTCTTGATTTCTATAAGACATTACTGCTAATTAGAATTAAAAATAATTTTATTATGAATTCATATCTTTAATATGCTTTTCACTCTTAAAAAATATCTCAGGGATTTTTATTAAATCATTATGCTCTTCCTTTGCTCTATTTTTTTCATTTTTAAACTTGTGAAAATAGCGTTTATTAGATTTATTTTTTTCTACTATAATTTGGAAACTTCCTAATTATGACGTCTATGTAAAATAATAGTTCTCTAATATGTTTATTATCCTACTTTGCGTGATAAAATAATTTGACAAGAAAACTTGGCATTTCATAATAATGTTTAGACTAATTTTATAGAGCAAATGTAGTTTCTTAGTTTCAATTAATAAGATTTTAAATATATTAGTACTAAAATGTAACTTTTTTTATTTAATTAATAAAATTTGCCAAGCTAAAGATTTTAATAGTTATTTATTGTTGATTCTATAATCTTCATCTAGAAATTTTTTATTTCAAAGCTTTGACGATCTCAGTTAGAAGATTGCTCCTCCTAATTTAAATTAAAAAATATATAATAATACTGAAAACATTTAATTAAATGTTCTTTCTCAATAACTAACTAAATTAAAAAAATTTAACATTTTCAAGGTAAAAACTTTAAAACTTTTTGCGTAGAAAAAGTTTCTTAAATAGCAGATTAGCAAAGGGCAATTAAAAATAAATAAAAAATACATAAAGAAAAGATATTTATTTTAGTAAATAACTGAAATAAACTATTAAAGTAAAGCTTATATAATTTTATGTAGTTAGCTCAATTAAAATAATAATAATTTAAATAATAAATATTTTAAAAATTTTGTTTATTTAATACATTTTAATATTTATTTATTTAAATAAGCAAATATAATAATATATTTTAATTTAATTTCTAGCATCAAAGAATTAAAATATATCTCACAGAGAATTTTAAGAAAGCAAGATTCATAAGTTTAGCATTTAATTTTGAATATTAATGTTTTAAATATTTTCAGAGTATTTTTATTTTTATATTTATTGTTAAAATCATAATTTTATATTTTTAAAAAGTTTAGATTATTTAAATCGAAATTATTATAATAGTATTTCTTCTAAAAACACAGAAATATTATAACAGATTATCTCATAAGAATTTAGTCTAATTCAAGAAAATTTAAAAATGCTTAAAATGGATTAAATAAATAAAAAATTAGTCATAGAATAATATCTTTTGAAAGATGTAGGATCTTTAATAGAACCTACAACATACCGTAGACTGAAACGAAGGAGTTTGGGAGCAAACCTAATTTAGCATAACGATTTTTCAACCCTTGAGATTATAAGAATCCTCTGATCAACATCTGGAAGATATGTGAAAGATATTTGGTAAGTATGGAATATCACAACCTCTGATTCTTATCAAGCATCTCCATATTTACTCGAGTTTGGCAAAATCTATGCTAGACATCAGAGGAAGAGCTACAACAACGGAAGGGGAAGACTATCAATATTGATTATAAATCTAATGAAGGGAAAATTTCTACATGATTCTAAGTAAAACTCTCAAGCTATTAAGCCCGATTTAGCAGAAAAAGCTTCAACTTAGTCAGAAGTGGAAGAAATGCTTAAAAAGATTCTTTAAGATTAATAAGAGAGTAATAGTGTCCTAAAGCGGAGGAACCCAAGGCTAACAAGAAAAGCCATGGAACTAGGGCAGCAATAGGTATGGAGGACCAACGTTGCTCAAGTTGATGTACAGGAATACAAGACTACAATACCCACAAAATGCCAAAAAAGCTGTCTTTAACATTGCTTCATCCCTTCGCACAACCTTCCAAGATGAGAAGAATTTTCTGAGAAATATTAAGAGCCAATGAAGGATATTGATTACTCAGTTAAAAGGAACATATGCAGGACAAGAATTGCCCACCAAGCTGAAATTTAAGACATAAAGCACGAAGCAATCACAGACCAAAAGAGGTTGTACCGGAAGGAGACCGAAGAAAATTTCCGTCGATAGTATCTGGACAGAATATTGCTCAATAGCAAATTAATTAACTTTTCATTTCATAATTTGATTTAATTTAATTAGCCTGTAAAGAATAAAATTTATTATTTAATATTGAGCGATATACTTATAAAATAATTACTTTGAAAAATATTAAGTAAAATGTATTTTAAAATCAAGGGATAAAATAAATAAATTAGCATAGTACCACCATCGTTTGACTTACAACGAAAAAAAAAATTAATTATTAATAACAGGCTAGAAATGTTTCTAGCTTCATCTGGTCTTTTGATTATTTTCTTCTTCTCTTCATTTTTATAATCAAAATTGATTCCTTCACTCTTTAAATTCTTGTATTTCTTCCAAAAGCTGGAGTTAGAGAACATTCCAATATTTGTATCAAATGACCCAATTAGGTTAAATTCTTCTAAATAATAGTTATTTGTGATATCAATCATGTCTTAGTTGTTTTCTAAATTCCTAATCAGAATAGCGACATGTAAAATCAGGATAACTCTAAGATTTGGATTTTTGCTTCCTCTAATCGACTTCTCGTACCGATAGAGAGAACCCTCAAACAGGTAAGGCTTATCACACAATGGGCGCGTTCTTATTTGTTTGTGGTGGTATCTGTTGCAAGAGTATTTGAAGTGCAGATATGACTACACCGGATTGCCTAATCGGTCGACTAGAAACCATAATCCATTTAAAAAATGAATTAGATAATAAAAATATTTAAAATTATTTATTTTAAACATTTTATGTAATTTGAACCTTTTATACATACTGATAAAATTTTAAACTTAAAGCAATGTTGTTTTGCTGTAAATAAGATGCTTCATAAAACTTGCTGCTTTTTTGATTAATAAGAGAAACTTTCAATCAATAAAATAATAAATTAATAATAATATATTAACGTGTCATCACCTTATCTAGTTTACCACGAATTAGAGTTTGTAAACATGTTTTATCTTCAATAGATTTCGTAGTCTAATTCTTCTGGTTTCTCTGTATCGTAAATTCTTATTACTTTCTTGTTTTCTCCTCTCATTAATTATTGTAAGTTTCAACCGTACTATCATCTTACGAATCTTCTCAGTGCATCTGTAATCCCTGGAGTTTCTAAGTATGGCAAGAATTTTTTTTCTTATATAATCTTCCATTTGGAATGCAGTAAATCTTAAATAAGTTGTAAAATTCTTTTTCTATTGCTCATTCTTACTTTAATTAAAACTTGTAAAAATTTGTTATTGTTTTTTCCATATTTTTAGCAGTATCAGCTTTTATTTTTTCTCTTTTAAATGAAGACTTAGGATGATTTTTGTTTTTCTCTTGATTTTGGATTAATTGATTTGTTAATCTATATTTGTTCCAATTGATTAAATCTCTAATCCAAATTTTAACTTAAGCTTCTTTGATTGTATTGAATTAAATTTGCATCTATTAGGAAGAGGTTATTAATTAATTTCTTGTTTGAGATTCTATTAATTGATCAGTCTTTTGATAGTTAGCTTAAGAGATTAAGTTATTTATTTTAGATCTTAAACTTCTTTTGTTAGTTACTAATTGTCCAGTTGTAGCATGTACAAGTAATTACTTAAGTCTGGTTAATGATTCGATTGTGTTAAATAAGTCTGGTATTTCTTAGGAGCCATTTAAATTTTTTATAATATAGCATTAATAAAGTGACAGTAGAAAAAACTAAGCCTTTCTAATAATAATGTAAGAAAATAATAGATAAAAGAAACTAATATATAGGAATGTAAATAAGTATATAACTATATAGCATAAAGATGAAATATTTAAATACTATAAATATTAAATGAAATAGTAATAATAAATATATAATAGAACTTGTATAAATACAATATTAAAATTACTAACTACTTATATCTTAAACTGCTATAATTAATTAATTTCTATTTTTAATTATAAAATTATTAGTTTATAACTAAAAAGTAACTATTTATAGCTAATTTTTATATAAATAATAGCTTTACTCTGTTTATTAGTTTCTAAATCTAAGTTTCTTAATTAATAAGTTGCTTTAATATTATTTTGTCTATTAAGCTCTCTATTTTAATTAATTAGTTAAATATAGATATTATACTATTAATGACGTTGATTATTACAATACTAATAGTTTTTAAGTATAATTCTTTACTAATAAATATTAAATTTTCTTGTTATTAAAGTATTCCTATACTGGATATTACTAATTAATACTGCTTAAAAGCTAAACATTATTTTATAAATGCTAAAGAAGAATGTATTTTATATATTTGGACTTTAAGAAAGTTTCATAATATGGGAATTTTGATAGAGATTTAATTTGCTATCATGAAACAGAATTTTCTGCAAAAGGATTCTATTAAAATTATCTAAAGTTTTATTTACAAAAATTCTATTAAATAAATATGATTATAGAACGAGCAGCTCTTTCAACTTAGATAATATTAAAAAAATGTTCTCCTACTTCTTGTTAAAATTCTAATAGTCCAATGAGTTACGTAAGCTTCTACAAATCGGGAGTCTGCTTATTAAAAATTATTATTGAGGCTTGAACTAAATGCTCAGTCTTCTTGAATAAGATCCAAATAAGACTAAGTAAATAAATCATTAGTAGCCCGTCACTCAAACGTTCATACTGCTAGTGAGAACCCTCGGATAAGTTAGGCTACCCTCTTCCGAGCTTGTTCATCCTTCCTTGTGGTGTCATCTAATTTGAGATTACAGGCAATGCAGAATACACTGCACCAGATTATCTACTATAAAATAAAATGGCTTCTAAGAAATAACTGAACTTTGAACAAAACATTTGCACAGGAAAATGCTCTAAAAAATAAAAAAGCGAAATAATTACAATGAGTGAAAGTGAGAAATATAATTGATATGAAGAACATTAACCACTAGGAAATCAAGAATTAAAAAACTTCCGACACAAACTCAAATAGAAATATTATCATAGTCATTAAAAGAGTTTATGCTCAAAAATAGATACCTCACTGATAAAGCAGAAAAATTAATAACGTCTTTGCTTGAGAAACAATATTAATCATCATAAGAAATAGAAAACAAACTGGAACAAAGAATTCTTTAAATTTAATAATAAATTCAGGTAACGCCATTTTCGATTTAACGGAATTAATCAGATCCTATGAAAATAGAAAATGAAGCCTTAAATTAAAATAAACAGTAAACATTAATTTAAAATAGCTAGTAAATTTAAATTAAATAAGTGTTACAGGAATAATAGTCTAAAGGAAGAATAAAATATTACGTGTGCAATAAATAACACCAATGAAAATACTGCTACTAACTAAGCGAAATTTAAAGAAAGAATAAATAAGATATTTTTAGAAAACTATTTAGAATATATCCAACATAAAGAGGAAACATTTATACAAAACAATTCTTTAATTCAAATCTTAATCCTAAGAGAACTCACTAGGAACGCTACGTGCAAGATTAAAACTATTCAGAATATTAAAGGATGGAGCACTAATGAAGTGCTATATGGCCGACATCCATATTTTATTTAATAAATGTTAATATTCTAAAGCACCAAATAGGTGAATATTAAGGTAAAAATGTAAACTTAAATAAATTGAGTATTGGTATTTTAGCATCTAGTCTAAATAAGAAAAGGTAATTTGTAATATAATAGCAATAAAAGGAATTTGTAGGTTTACTTAAAATGAAATACTATTTAACTAAAAATAGAAAATAATATACTATAAATAAATAAATAGTTGCTATATTTTAAGGTGTATTTAATTAAATAAATGCTTAAAACAAATAATTTAGAATTAAATCATTACATTGTAAATGCTTTATTTAAACTATTTAATTGTATAATTTATAAATGCAAAATACCTTAAATCCTTATTGTAGGATTTGTAAATCAATACTACAAAATATAAATCATAAATGTGATTTGAAACTATGTGAGGGATAAGTCTAAATTAATTTATTATCTTTATTAACTTAAAACAGGGAAAGCTTTGGTTACACCTAGAACTTTTAAGGATAAAATAAAGTGTAAGTATTAAATGAAAATGCTAATATGGAAATTAAAGAAACTTCTAAAAATTAAATAGAATAACCAAGTGTAGAAGAACAATAAGAGAGCTAAGCAGAAAACTATGATTTGCTAGAAATTTAACTTTAATAAGAAAATGAGAATAAAAGACAGGAATTCTGACTAAAAGTATATCTAGTAAATTAAATAATAGACTTCTTAAAAAATAAAGATATCGCTATTTTATAATAAGTTAACTAACACTTTTTCCTTTATCACTACGTTTTTACATCTCTAGAGATTAAATTTTACTAAAATGACTAAAAAGTTACTAAAAACTATATGGACTTTAAAATAAATTAGTCACTCAGATGTAAAGTCTTTAAATATAAATACAGAGCGTTTTTCAGAAAAATTGATGAGTTCTATTTATGAAAGACTAGATAAAAGCATATAAATAAGATAGAAGAACTTAAAGAGCAACTAGTAACTTTAAATAAGAGAATTACATCTAAAAGTAAAAAGCAATCAACCTATCTTACTTAATACTTCTTAATGATACTAATTACAAAACTTAAATCTTTCTAACTATTGGGCTAATGATAAATCTTTATACTTTATAGAGTATTTAAATAACTTAGAATCTATTAATCTTGTATACATGAATTAAATAACTGGATAGTTTTTGATAGATTATTGTTTAAACTTGAACTTAAAAGTGTTAAAAATAGACAGTAGTTAACTGTAATAAGAGAAAGTGAAGTAATTTCTATAACTAAAAGGAATTTAAGAAATTTGGATTAATAAGAACTAAAAGTTCTAAGAGTTTTATTCATTTTGCACTAGTTTAGTTAAAATTGATTTATCTTATAACAGCTTGATGTCATATGAAATACTAGATTAAGTAAGGAAACTTTAACTAAAAGAACTAAAATTAGACTTAAAAGATTAATAAGTCTATAGATTAAAAGAATTCTTATCTTATTAGTATAATACTCTATAAACTATCTAATTAAGAAATTTCTATCTATTAATACCTATTTATTTTACCTTTTAACCAAACTTGAAGAGTCTATGTTTATGGGAGGCTGATTATAAGCACAATAACTTAATTACGTAGGAATAAATCTAAGCATTTAATGAAGAATAGCTCTAAATGGATAGTTATAACTTTTAGGCTTAGTAAAGCTTTAAACTAGAATATATTGACTTATATAACTTATAGCTAATAAGTGCTTAGTTTATTAAACTATTTATATCTAATTGTCCTTTATTAAAATCATTATCATTACTACAAATCATACTAGTAGATAATCATAACTTAGACTAAACTAGCCTTTCTTAATAAAATTAAACACTTTAGCAAACTACTAGTCCATAAACTAAAAGGCTACATTGACTTTAAAGAGTATCCATTAAGTTTTGCTATAAAGTAAATGATGAATTGCTATAATTTATTCTTTCTATCTCCCCTAATTTAAACAAACTAGAGTTAGCTGACTTAGATAGCATTTAGGATGAAAGTTTTAAATAAATAGCAATATATAGCAAGAACATTAAATAACTAAATTTAGCAAAAGTAAAAGAAATTAAACTATAAACTATTAACTTAATACTGGAAAATAGTCTTAAATTAGAAGAAATAAGTTTAGGTAATATAAAAGGAATATAATAAGATACTTTTAGAATATTCAATACTAAATATTATCATTTATAAAGCATCTCCCTTAACTGATGTATATTAGCCTTATGTAATTCATTCAATTCTTAAAATACCTACTTTCAAATATTTACCTCTTACTTCATGTAATTTATGCAACGAAGATGTAATTTAAATTATAAAAAACTGCAACGAATTGAAGAGCTTGGATTTAACTGGCAATGAGAATATAACTTAAGAAGGGTTTCTGATAATTGATGAATAGGAATGTTAATACTAAATCTGGAGCAGTTTAAGAGAATTAAACTTAATGCTTTGTGATGTAAGTAGATAATGACTACAAGATATAAGATAAAAATTTAAACAAATAGTAATTTTCTATGACATTTTTGAAGAATAGAAGGCATTTAAGAAGTAATAGACTTTGAACTTAATAAAATAAAATTAGTAGAAGTGCAAATCTAAAGCTCTTTAACATTTTAAGAATTAAATCTAAGATAAAATAATTATTTTATAAGTATTTAAAAAAGGTAAAATATTAAAGTAAATAGAGTTTAAAATTAAATCTAAAAGTATTTCTATATATAAATAGCAATTTAATGGGATAATTAAATTAAAGCTTAATGAATAATTTATAATATCATGCTAAATTATAAATATTTATGCTATAAAAATTTAATATCTAAAAACTTATTTTTATTTAAATTAAGTAAGTAAAGATAAATCAGAAATGTAGAGAATAAATTTATCATGTAAAAAATTATTAAATATAAAAATATAAAATGGAAGTCAGTCACGTCAGAAAAAATAGCAGGTAATCTGATGCAATGTATATTGCATTGCGAGAAATCTCGCACTAGATGCAACCACGGGGAAGGGTGAGCAAACTTGGAAGAGATAAATCTAACTTACCTAAGAGTTCTCTAGCATTATGAAAGTTTGAATGACGGGCCTGCTAATAACTAATTACTAATTCTTATTTGGATCTTATTTAAGAAGACTGAAGTATTTGATTCAAGATTAAAGAATAATTAAAAAAAAATTTCCCATTTAGAGAAGCTGAAATGACTCTTTGGACAAATAGAATTAAATCAAGCTTTTGAGAACACTTTTTTTAGTATTAAATATTAATACTGAAAAAACTGCGCGCTAACGATATGCTATGCTCTCTATAATCATCTTTATTTATTTATTTAACTAAATTTTAAGAGTTTTTGAGGTTGCTGAGGTTCCTACCAATTTCACTCTCCCAATTTTTTTACATGGATACACACCATAGATTTTTTGATAAGTGGCAGATTTGCACTAAGTTTCAGTAGGTCCTTGCAAGGAGTTTTTATCTATATATTCCTGTTTTGTTATTCATAATTTATTAAGTCGAATTCATGTTATTGTTCTTTTTCATTTATTTTTTTCATTTTGGCAGTTTCTTAGTAGATGATAACTTGATTGGCAGTACCTAGAATGCTTTTTTATTATTGTTAATTTGTATTTATGCTAAAAATATTTTCTATTTTTTCAAGTCTTTTAATTTTGTAACTTTCGTTATTCTCAGATTTTTTATGTTTTCAATTTTTTCACACGATAGTGGCTATTCTTCGAATTCCATCTTTTAAGAATATTTAAAGTTTTGTTAGGATTATTATCAGAGTTGCTCTTCCGCTACTAATTTTTTATTCGATAAGTTAATTTTTTAATATTGTATGCTCTAATTTTAGTCTTCTAAGAAATTTGTTAACTCCCTTATTTATAGATTTTAATAGTAAAATGCTTCTTCGTATTTAAGTATTTTTGCTTGTATTGCCTCAATCTTGACTTTTAGATCTTCCTGGATCTGTATTTTATGCTTATTAGGTTCAATAGTACCTGTCATAATTTTTCCTTGGAAAGATGAGCTTGACTCTGATTATTACCTTTCCTATTTGCTTGACTCCTACGCCGCCATTTTTTGCCTTTTCTTATTTAATTTTTAGAAATACGGATATTTTGCCTCCATCTTTTTCTTTTATTTATCAAGAAAAATATATATTTAAGTTCTTATATATCATAAAATTCATTATTCTTTAACAAGTAAATTGCCACTTCATCTTATACAGATAAAATTAAAAAAGCTAGAGATTTAATATTATTAAAATGTTTGCTTATTTATACTATATTAACTAATTAATTTAAAGCAAATTTCTCACTCCCAAGTAAAGCATCTATATCAGATTAAAATTAATTATTAGATTTATTAAAACTTAAATTCTTAAAAGATTAGAAGAAAATCACTATATAATTTTAGAAGTAATTTATAACTTGCTTAATTATACAAATTATATAAAAAATTTTATCATTTTATAGATATTTCAATTTCTTTTTGCCTATATCCAGTATTGTCTGGAGGTCTTGCAAATAAGTTTAAATGCTTAAAATTTATTCTCTCGATTGTTTACTATCTTGTTTTAAAAAAAAATTCTTTTATTTTATATTTCCCAAAATTCTTTGAAATATATACTTTTTTGGTATTTTCTTAAATCTTTTTAATAATATCTTTTAATTTTTTTTCCTTTATTCTAGTATTTATCTTTTAACATTATAATTTTTTACCTTTAAGTTCTCTAATATGCTTATATAAGCCCTTTGAATTTGCGATGCGGCTAACTATAATAATTTTTGCTGCTACTGTAATATTGTTCTATCTTTGATTACATTCCTTTATTTTCTTGTTCTAGACAATAGTTTCACTTTATTGTCTTACTACATATTCCAGAAAGAAATTTAAACCTCTCTTATACGATACTATCCTTGAGTTAATTCCTTCAAGCAAGGTAATTGCTATTTAAACTGTTATTGTCCATTTTAAATAATGTGATTTCTTCTTATTCTATGAAATTTTTTTTAAAGTAACTTTAAATCAAAGGAAATAGTCTCGCCGCATTTTAGTAATAGCAACTTAAATATTTTACTTAAAGAAATTAAAGTATTTATAATAAAGATTTAAAGCACTAAGCTTGATTCTTTTGCCAATGTTTAATTAATTTAAATATACCTAATTAAATATATATAATTAGTTATTTGCTATATATAAAAAGGGATAATCATCTTTTAAGTAACTTACCAATTCAGTTTCCTACATGTTGCCAAATTTAGAAGGGGACTACAGGCAAGTAAACATTTTGGCTTGAAAAGCTTATTGATGAACGAAAAAAGGAATGATCTACTTAATAAAAAAATTTTAAATAGAAAGTTCATGCAAGTTATTGGAGTAATGTAAAGAAAAAATATATAAATAAATTAAAAAATTTTTCAGAAAAGGCAAACATCTCAGGTTATCGATTGTAGAATTACTACGAGTAAATCCTTAAAAAAATCGAAATTAAATTGAACAAATGACTTAAACGGTCTTTAAAAGCATGCAATCAGATATTGCTAATTGAGTAGGAATAGCTTACTTCACCAATTACATAGAAAAGTATTACTAAGGGAAAAGATAAAATCAATAGAAATCGAGGAAGATTATTTAATTTAAACAATTTTTAGTCATCTTAAGAGAATTTACGAACAAAACATCGCGAGAGTTTAAGTTTTGCCTTCAGGGATAATAATCATAGTATTAAAAATGAGGAGGCAAATTAGCAATTTGGAAGCAGTTTAATATTGAAATACAAAAATCTTTGAATATAATAGAGAAAAGGAATAAAGAGGAATTTAAAACCTTTTTAAAATACATTGAGCACCGAGCGGAAAATTCTATTAGAAAAAAAGTTCAGTCAAATTTAGAAGTTCCTAAAATTATAGATGTTCCTAGAAGATTCGAGACATTATAATATTTCATTTATTTCAAAGTATTATAAAGAGGAGAAAATAAAAAATATAAGAATTTACATTCCTGAAAAAAATAAGGAATACGAAATAAAAACATATTGAGAGATAAAGACTTTTTAAAACTTTAATTTGTGATGAGCCAAATAAAAGCGATGGTACGTTAATATATTATTATTATAAAAGTAAATATAATGCTTATATAAAAGATTAGAAACACATAAACATAAATATAAATGTGGATTATACTCAAAAGAATTAAATATTTTAATTTAAATGTAAAAAGCTATATAATGAAAGCAAAAGCATTAAAACTAAATTATAGAAATATAAATAAATTATTAAGATTTACTATAATATAATATAATATAATATAATACTTATATGCAAAACAACATGTTAGAAGATATAAGAAAACAAATGAGAAAAAAGTTTGACATTAATTAACTTAAAATTATATAAAATGAAGTATCTGAATTAAATCAGAAGCTTCATACAATAACTTTTTTATTAAAGGAAACTATTATTACAAAATAACATAACAATAAAAAAATTAATGGAAGTTCAAAAATAATAAAGGAAATTAAAATTTTAATTAAAAAAGAACAGAAGAACTAAGGAATTTTAAGATAATCTACAGTCAAAGAATTAAATTAAAAAAATTTAGAAAAAGTAAATTAAAAAGATACTGTAATGATATAAAAAAATCAGAAAAAGAAAGATTAGTAATGGTTTAAATGAATGAGCATTGCAAAAAATTTAGATTTTAAGCGAACATTATATTTAATTTAATTTTCTGCTTATCGTAGTTTCTTAAATTAAAATAAATAAATAATTAACTATATCAATGATAAAATGTTTTTTTTAATTCATATTTTTTTAATTTTTCTATTTATATACTTTATTCATTAAGATGCTTTATTGTTAATTTTTACTAACTTCATTAAATGCAATTTAAAGTACTTTTTTTCTCTTTTGATAAATTCTTCAATATTTAAATTAATTAAGTTATTTCTCTCATACTTTAATGATTTTTTTTAATTATTTAATCATTTAAATTAATTATTATCTTATTTACTTTGAAAAAATAGGAAAAAATTTAATAGCATAGTGTGATTTTATTATAGTAATGAAAAGAGGATATAAATAATTCTCTTTCTATAATGCTTATAAAATTATTTTATAGTGAATTATGATAAAAATATTAATAGACTCTTTTATTTAGAAATTTTTATTAATATAAAAATTAGTTTTGATTAAAAATTTTATATAAAATGATAAATTTTCGAATCTAATACTTGAAATCTTTTTCTTAATTTTGATTTATTAGAAATTTTTTTTTTAACCAACTGAATTTACCATAATTAATAAATTTATTAATTTTGCATATATTCTTTATTAAGTTAAGTAATTTTACTAATTCTAGCATCATAATATTTTTATTATAATTCAAAAATTTAATTAAAAATAGTGATTCATTTTAAAAAAGTGTCTGTACATTTTTAGCTCAATTATGCTAATTTTACTATATTACACTACCAAATAAATAATATTAAAGCTATATATAAAAATCAATTTTATTTGAATTTCCACTACGAAACTGAAGTTAAAGTAATGAGCTATTTTTAAAATTGTCAAAGAAAAAGAATATTAAAAGAATTAGTTTCTAAACAAATTTAAATAATCTCAAAAATTTAAAAAAGCATAACATTAGAAATTTGAAATTCTTTTCTAAAGCAAATTTTTTGATTTAATCTTTGAAATTTGCTATAGAGTTATTAAATAGATGTTCTGTTATTTTTTGAAGTAAAGAAATGAAAAATTAATCTCATATTATGATAAATTTAATTGCTATTTCAAATAAGCTACTTTTGATAAAAACTCCATATTCAAATTTCATCTATGATTAACACAAAGATATTTTCTAAAATCATATCGAAGTATTCTTTTAGGAGATTTTAAATCTTTGAAGCAAAAACTATTTCCAAATCTAAACTAAAAAAAATAGATTGAAAAGTAGATATTATAAGTTTAAATTAAAAAATGAAATATACATATATAAACATCATTCACATTTTAAATAATAAAACAAAATTTACAGATTTTTTTATAATTAGATTCTATAATCATATAACCAACATTAAACTGCAAAGATTTATTAAAAATAACTTTGGAAAAAATAAAAGCCTTTGAAAAATTATTATAGATTAATTAGATAGATACATAATTTTTATCGTAGATATAATAATTTAGAAATAGAATAAATGTGCTTTTGTAAAATATAACTGCACTTACAAATTTTTGTAAATTTATAAAAATTATATTATATATAATTTAAATAGTATTACTTTAAATATTTTATTGATTCATTTTTTATAATAAACTTAGTTATAAGAGAATCAAAATATTGTTAAAAAAGTTTTAAACAATAAATCAGAAATCCGAATCAAAACTTTCATCATTTTCTATTTCGTCTAAATCTTCGCTGTCTTCAAAATCTTCATAAATCTCTTTATCCTCATTAAATATTTTTAGTTTCGTAAAATTTATTTTTAAATTCACAAACTATTTTTTTTACTACTGACGCTAAAAATTTACCTTTAAGACTCTTAAATTTTTATAAATAGGATAAGGTGACTTCTCATTTACTGTAAATGTTTCATTCGTAATTTAGTTTTCACTTAAATCTAAAGTTTATAACCTTGTTGATTTTTATAATATTTAAACGATATCTTAATCATTTAAGTTTAATTTTTTTAGTTATAAGCAATTTAGTTATCTAATTGATACTATTTCATCTATTCAATTTTTATTAATTCCTAACTATCTTAGTTTTAAGCTTCGTAAATATTAACAATTTTATTTTATTGTTTGGAGAATTTCTACGCTGATTTAACTTAGTTTTTCAAGCTCTATATGCTTTAATATTTTACATTATTAAAAGATAAATATTAAAGTTTCGTTTTTTATTTGACTTAAGTCTATTAAACTGATTTGTTCATACTTCTACCCGTAATTACCTATATCCTAAAGAGAAAAATTAGTAAGTTTGGCTAAACTTTTTAGTTTGAGCGATTAGATGCTATTTGCATTTTATAAAAGAATCTACAAATCTTTATCACTAAAACGATCACACTTTTAAATACTAACTTCGCTAAGTTTAGTATATTTAACTGAAAAAAACTACTAAAATGCTTCTGATGTAAAATTATTTTTTAACTTTAAGCTTTAAATTTTAGGATTTCTAACTTTATCTAAAATTCTCTATGCAGATTCTCATTATTAAGAATCGATAACAGTTAAGTTAGGACATAAATAAGTAAACTCATAAGTTTCTTACTGATCATTGATACTAAGTTCTTAAATAAATTAACCTTTTTATCCTAAATATTATTTTATAGACTCATTTTGAAGATTAAAACTATTAATTTTTATAACTTTTAGTTTATTTAAGTGAATACAATACTTAGTTAAAAATTACCCTTTTAGTTCTTAAGAATTTCATTCTTCTGTTATATCATTTATTTCTAGTGATTCAAGATTTATTAAATATTCTAGAAAATATAAGTCATCATCTACAAACTATCCTTGTAGAAATAGTTTATTTAGGCTTTAGTAAGGTAAAAATATTGGAATAATAAAAATTTAATAATAACTTGAGAGAGAAAACTCCGATAATTTATCCTTTTTTCCTTATTTCAAATTAGTCCATTATCTTAATAAAATACTATAATAAAGTTTATTTTAGAATTAATCCGCTTATTATTAAGGCATATTATTCAAATCGATAACTAACTTTTTAACATCTAAATTTTATATTTATTTTATGTACCAATTCATCTTTTTTTTAATTGTCTCTTCAGTACCGTAAAAATTTTTAATCTTTAAAAGTTAAAATTGATAGTTAAAGGAATAAAAGAAAATATTAGTTTATTATAAATTGCAAATGTCCTTTAAAGTAAGAAAATCAAATATATTATTAAGGATATTTTAACTTTATTTTATGAGTAGCTATTAACTCTATTCTTCTTACTTTCTTAATAAGTTTTAATGCTTACAATTTAGTTTTTTTAAAAAGTCTTATTATTATATGAATATTTGCTTTTTATTTATATTCATTTTGAAATAAAAAGAATCAAAAAATCCTCCATCACTAAAACATAATCAAGATTGTTTTCCTAGGATTTGGCCATTATTTCAATCTCCTTTATAAATATCTCAATTTTTTCGTGATTATACTTCTTTTTCATTTGTTTTGTCTTATTTTTATTCTCTTTCATAAATTTTTTCATTCACATCAGAATTAATTCCATTTTCTGGTCTCTATTCATTAACAAAGTATCCTTCATATTTATTGCCAATTTTTCATTTATATAATCCCTTACCATGTTCTTTACCTTTTAATCATTCTCCTTCATAAATATCTCCATCGTAATAGTATATGATTCCTTTTCCATTTTGTTATCCTTTTTATCATTAGCCTTCATATTTTGTACCATCTTTTTACTTGAATAATCCGGTTCCATGCTATTCACCCTTTAATCAGCCTCCTTCATAAAGACCTCCATCGTTGAAATATATTATGCCTTTACCTTCTCTTAATCCACCCACAAATGACCCATCATATTTCGTACCATCTTTCCACTAATATACTCCTTTCCCATGTTCTTTGTCTTCTAATCATTTTCCTTCATAAATATCTCCGTGTGAATGATACATCTTTCCTTTTCCATCTCTTTATCCATTTATAAATTAACCTTCGTATTTCGTACCATTTTTTCATTTGTATATTCCTTTTCCATGCATTTAACATCATTACCATTCTCCATAATAAGTATTTCCATTTGAAAATTAAATTTCTTATTTTTCTCCAACGAATTCTTTTCAAAATTCGTCGAGTTCCTTTTATCTCTTCCATGTGTAGTTACCTTTTCCATGTTAGTTGCCTTTTATTCATTCTCCTTCATAAATTTGCCCGTTATAAAAACAAATTTCTCCTTTTCCATCTCTTAGTCCATTTACAAATTAGCCTATACATTTCGTACCATCTTTTTACTTGAATATTCCTCTTCCATGCATTTTATTATTATATCATTGTCCTTTATATTATGATCCGTTAGCATAAGTGTATTTTCCACTCCCTTACACTTTATTATTTTCGAATTCACCTTTATATTTTGCTCCATTTTTTCATTTATAAATTCCTTTTCCATGTTTTTAGTTATTTAATCATTTTCCTTCATAGCTATCTCCATTCTCATACATCATAATTCCTTATCCTGATCTTTAACCATTTTAAATCTGTCCAACATAATTTCTTGTATTTTTTCATCTTTATATTCCTTATGGTGATTATATAGAGTTTAAATCTTCGGCTTTAAGCTTTTATTCTATGATTTGCATTTTATAATTTAAATGTCAATCGCGAATTTAACCAAAAATATATCAGAATGAAAAAGACAGAATTAAACTAATAAAAGTTCTTCCTTTATCCTATTGAATTTTATCTATTTATTATTATTTAGCTTTTATTTTGCTCCTTTCTTTTTACTTTTTATTCAAATTTTAATATACTAATTATCTTTGAAGAAGGGAATTTAATATATTAAGTTTATATCACCTAGAAAATTTTACTGCAAAATTTTTAATTTTGTTGGAAAAATAGGGAGGAACAGTCCTCCAACTGACTTAAGATCTGGTATATGGAAATATTCATAGGCGAAGAACCGAACAAGAATCTTGGTATGAGCCAAGAGAGAAGACAAAGACTAAAAAAGCGTCAAGTAACGTTATTGATGAAAAATGCCAGATATTAAGGTCTTTTAGGTAGCATTCCGATAGCGCCCTATAGAAGGCAGAGGATGCTAGCACTGTTGAAGATTTCTGAAAAAAAATTTTTACTTTAAAATTCTTTATTAAAGAGCTGCACGCTTTTGTCAAAAATATATAATTAAAATACGTAATCTACTTAATTAATATTTCTAAATTACTACTTTAATTCTTATATTGTGCGTAATCAGGAAAAGTGGATTAGTATTAAGTTATATAATCGCTGTATTTGCATCAAGTTATATTCTAAATTGCTGATTTTCAATTTAATACTGCTAATGCAAAAATAATCTGTTTAAAACTTAATAAGACTATTTTCATACCTAAAACTTGATAGATTTATCGAAGATTCAAAGATTTGCACTATTAAATATATTTTTAATTTTATATGGTCAAATAACACATAAAAATGCTAGCAATTTATTTAGATAGATTAGACTTAAATATTATTATATTAAGCATTTTTAATTTTAAATACTTTCTATTTTAAAATAGTTTGAATAATAATTATTTTAATAGTAAAGCACTCTTTTATATTAATAGGGCTTCTTTTTTTCTTTCATTTCTTTATTTTTTAACTTTTTTAAGTTTTTTAGTTGCTATTTTTATTTTTTAATAGTAGTTGATTTAATAATAGGCGTTAATGTAATAATATAATATATTATATCATTTTAGAATATTTTTTCAATATTTTTTTTCCTTTAATTCGTTTATCTAACTTTAAAAATAAGAAATTTGAATAAATTAGATAGTTTAGACTCTCCAGAGGTATCTTTTTACGTCTTTATCTACATTGGAGAATTTTTTTACTCTGGGAATGCTCCGATGAACAATTTTGTCGTCGGTATGCTTATACGGAAGTTCTTGATTTCACATCTCGTCGGGCCCAGCTCATCCTAAATAGGCTACTATTAGTCAGAGTAATTCTCATTCTCTATTAAGTTTTAATATTTCTCTGAACATTCTTCTCAATGTGGTTGGACTGCGAAGAAGGACAAAGTGATCCAAAAAGTCTGTTAATCAGATCCAATACACTTGGCTGGTCTGAATTTACAGGAGTATATTAACAATTCCATACTTCCCCTAGTCCTTTTGATATTCTCCATATGTTGATTGGAGAATTACAGCACCTCAAGAAGTTCAAAAATCCTTCCTCTAAGCTTGGCTTGCTCTCAAATCCTTTCAAATTACAATAGTGAATACCTTACAGGCCCTGCACCAAATATACATCTTTAACAGATTTTTTAATTATAGTTTTGAAATAAATTTAGAACCATTACAACGATCAGCTATTTATATCTTACTAAATTTATTAAAGTTACAAATCTTTTTTCATTTTGCGAGTAGAAATAAACCAGAGACTTTTAAAGTATGAATATATATAAGAAAATATGTAAAAAAGAAATAAATTGATTATTATGTGATCATCTTACTCAATCATGCAATTTGTCCTTTTAGTCTAAATTTACATTGTTATTATTTCGTTTATCTCTCAGAGAATTTAAAGATATAGTCCATTTCTATTATGATTTTGGCGAATATTTTTTGCAGTTCCTAAGCGAAATTTAAAGGTTTGATTGTAAATCATCAAAAAGTTAACTTACATTTTTTTATGTTGATATATCTTTAAACGAACTATAAAAAAAGAGGCTTATTTAATTTCATACTTAAGTAAATTTATCAAGATTCAATTAAATAAATAAGTCAGAAAAGCAACCTAAAGTAATTAAAGTATATATTAGTCTGAAACTTATCGAAAATGATTTCAGCAAATTTTAAAAAATTAAAATATGGTTATGTTATAATAAAGAATAGATTGAAGAGAGAAAATTGAATTAAAGCAAAATAATTTCGGCGATCCTTTTGAGAAATTTTTCGTTTAATAAAAGTGAAAAAATATCGAAGGTTGAAAACAAATTAACTTTGGTAATTGAATCTATTCTTTGCGATCTAAAAGGTAAAATTTGTTAATTAAATGAAGGGATTGAAAAGCTAGAGTGAACTGCTAAAATTTAAAAGAAAAGTTGATTATCAAAAAAATTTTAATTTCTATAAAATAACAATATTGATTGCTAGAATCAACTTAAGGTAGTAAATAAGTGATTTAATCTCCTTAATTAAATTTAATCGAATATTGATTTAAACAGTTTCTTATGCAAGAATGTATTAGAAATTCTTAATTAAAATGAACATAGAAGGAGCAGAGAAATAGAACTAAAATAATCTGGAAGTTGATATACTAAAAGGAAGAATAACTAGATTTAAGTACTTAAAGTTACAGGGGAAAAATGGTGTTATTGTGATTCTACCTATTAAAGTTAATAGTTGTAAGATGTTTTGAAGTAGGAAGAATATAAAAGGATAAGAGTTATTAATTACTTTAACAAGTTTATATTAAAAGAGCAAATAATGTTGATGCACATATTTTCGACAAGTTGCTAATTCTACGCAATACTAGATGAAAAACCAAGAAAACTATAAAGAGGTAGAATTGGAATATAAATTGAGAGTTGAGAGATTTCAAACATTTCTTGATTTTTATATATTATTACAGCAAAATTGGCTATTGCTGTCATTAATTTGAAAGATATACAACACAAAAAAAATATTATGATAATTAATATTTTCAATGATAAAAAACGTTTTTTAAATGAAAATGAAAAAGCTTCACAAAAAATTGGCAACGAAATACTCAGAGATAAGCTAGAAAAGAGAGCTGGGATATTTGCTATCATTCAAGACAAAAGGCTGTATGAAAATAAAGATAATATTTCAATAATCGAGATAGACAGGTAAACTGTATATGATAATATGAGAAAATGAAATAACTTCTTAGCGAATAGGTGAGTTATAAAAAATTTCAGAAATAGTAAGATACAGATGAATAAATTAATAAATAGCTAACATATTTATGTAAGCAAGTTTTTCAAAAAAAAAGTTGTAACAGAATTAAAATTGCATCATTGATCTTAGTCAAAACTTATCTGAGGAAGTTTTAGCAATACTGAAGTAATTAAGATTGATATTGTAACCAATTATGAAATGTATTAACTTTGAAATTTAAAATATTTTAAAATAATATTGACAAAACTCAAAACTAATTCTTAAAATAAAAGCAAGACAACTTTTAAAAATAAACTAATTTTTCTATTCTGTCCAGCAACTATAAAATCGCAATTTTAACTTAAAATTCTCAAAGGTAAGAGAATCAAATATTTTTGGAAGCAGTAAACAGGCTGAATAAATAAAATTAGAGCCTACTGAAAACGAGTAAGAATGATTTCCAGAAAGATGCAAGATTAGAAATCATCCGGTTAAAAAATAGATGAAGATTCTAATCATTATAAAAATTATGATAAAAAATACTAATTAATTAATGTGATGTCACCGTTAATAGGTATGGCAAGAATTAAGTTTCAAAAAACTAAAAGTGTTCTCTTGATAATAATTATTCATTGGAATTCTTGAGAAAAACAGTTTCCAAATAGAAGTTTCATGTATATTCTAAATTCTTGAATCTTGATTTAAAATAGCATTCTTTGAAAATAGATACCAAAATAGTAAATCAAAAATAATGAGATTTCTCTGTATCTTTTTTCTTTATCTTCAACCTGCTACATTTTACATATGGAAAGGCATAGATACGAACTGGAACCTGGAGCCTTCGACTAAGAGTCAACAGTCAGTCGAACCATAACTCTAGTTAGAACCATTGAATAAGTTAAGCATCTCTCTTTTGGCCCTTTCAACCTTATCCGTGATGACATCCAGATTGAAATTTCTACCGATAGTGATCGTCGTCCATATTTTTTTATAAAACATAACATAATTTATTATAGTGGCTTCACCATTATTTGGTTTACCACTTATTAGTTTGTTAGTTTATGTTTAAAATAAGCCTTAAATTCAAATTTGCTTGGATCTTCACTGTCACGTTTCTTGATAATTTTAAGATTATTCTCCTTGATTTTTTTCGATAGGTCGAATCCCAGCCATTTTCTGTTTAAATCATTTATTACCTTTTAAATATAAGAAGCTTCTTTCTTTAGTTGGAGTATTTTTTTCAGATAAAATAAGCCATCACTTGTTCAGTATATTATAAATATACCCTGTCATTTATTTTATTTTATTTTATTCTCTTTTATAATAATAATAGTAATAAAATTAAGTTTAGCAATCTTGGAGGAATTTCACCTCTTCCTGCCGATAGCCGGATTGCTCCGTGATTATATAAAAATGTTTAAAAATTTGATTTCCTCTCTCTCTCACTTGGTCATATTATTTTCAGTTTCATCTTCCATTCTGTTCTGATTTCTTTTTGTAGATCTTTACAAGATCATTCATATAAAGTCTTTCTCTATCTCTTCTCTATTACAGTTGATGTTTTTTCCTTTATTGCGCTTGTAGTTTTCTTTGCTTTGTTAATTATTAATTCTTGAAACTTAGGAATTTCTTGCATCTTCTTCATAAATGTTCTCCCAAATGGCAATAATAACATCTTTTCTGAATTCTTTTAGGTTTTCTTGTTTCTTCCTTCTCAATCACCATTGGATCACTTCTTTGCTCATTTTACTCTATTTATTGTTGCAGTTTCTCTTATATTTTTTCAAGTCCATTGTCCAGTTCTGTCTGTTTCTGAAGCTAATTTTGGGTCTAGCTACTCTGATCTTGTGATATGTACCAAAAAGCGATTAGTTCTCTTTCCTAGGATATGAGTCTTGATTCTATTCCTTCTGCTAGGTTAAACTGTTGAATTAGCTTCTCATTGTCCTTCTTTAGCTTCTTGATCTCTTTCTGGAGATTTAGTACCACTTTGATGAGCTATTCCATGTTCATCTGGCCAGAAGGATTAATTCTGATATCTCCTGGTGCAAAGCAGACTTCGTCTGCTTTCTGAGTTTCTCCTGAGACGTTGGGGTGATTGCATGGATGATTTCTTAGATTACTTATGTTCTTATTGGACCTATGTTCCGGATTATTAAGAAAAAAGGTTAGGGCTAAGTAAAAGAAGACTGGCTGAGAGTGGTTTCTAGTTTTCTCTCCTTTTGAAGGTGGTGTAGAAACCTTTTAAGAAGCCTTCCATTTTTTTATTCTCTTTTATTTTTATTAAAATTGGTAACAGTTTCTAACTTTTAAATTCCCTCACCCTTTGTTATGTTTGCAAAATTCTACCTTAAATTTGTTGCATTTGTGGATTTAGAGCTAATTTCTATTTAGTGCTGAATTTTGCGATTTAAGAATTTCCATAAAGCCTAATAATTAATTAGTTCGTTGATAAAGATCTTTAATAGCTTTAGTTTATTCTCTATTCTTTATCTAAAAAAGGTAGATATCATTTTCACACTCTCTAAGTATTATTAGGTTTTATTGGAGAAGTCTGTTATTTCTGTGTTGCCATTATATTTATATATAATATAATAATTCAGGGAAATAAAGACATAATTTAATTTCAAGTTAATAATGAAAATAGTTAGTCAATATTCTCCATTTGTAAAAGCACATAGAACTAAAAAGGTTAACATAACTAAGCATGCAACTTAAGAAATATAATTATGGCTGTTTAGATTATCTTATTGGATAGGTAGCTTAAAAAATATTTTTATGCTGATTGCTAAATCACCTTTCACTTTTCCTTGGTTATATGCGTAAATAAAATTTAGTAATATATTTATTTAATCTACCATGAAATGCTAAAAGGCAACTTTATAAAATGCCAATATTTTCATTAATATAATATGACTATTAGTCTAAGGCATTTATACATACTTACAAGTTAATTTAAAAAATAGAGTGAGCTAAATAACTTTATAATTTTAGCGAAAAATTCTTAAATAAGTGATGATTATTTTAGATTGATTTTTGAATAAAATGCTAGTTCTCAATAGATTTAAATATACTATTAATCAAAACTTTATAGATTATTTCATTTTTCTTTAATGCCAATAATTTGAAAATATTACGATTTAATCTTCTATCCTCTAAGCACAATCAACGACTTCGAATTTTTCCTACTTTTTCTATTCCTTAAAGAATATATTTCTTCATGTATTTATCTTATTAATTTTATATGTTTCATTAGTGAAATGACTATATTGTTATCTACCTCTACTAATATTATATTATAATAATATTTACCTCAATGAGAAGAGTTTAGCTAATTAAATTTTAAAACAACAAAATTTAGAAATTTATATTTCGTAAATGCACTGAATTCTTAATTTTAGAGCTTGACTAATTTTAAATTTCAAATTAAAACGAGACAAATAATTTAATTAGATCTCTTTATTTTTATTCCTTTAGTTAAGATAAAAATTTTATTGCTAAAACTGATTTGTTTTAGCCTTAATCCACTCTTAGAAATATTTGTTTAAAAGATAAAAAGTGATTATTTATCTAATATCTAGATGCTATAGAATAATATAAAATATTTAACTTTTTTCAGAGCTATGCAATTATCCAGAAATCATTTCTTATTATACTCTATATCAGACTAGCACTGATTTTTCTTTATATTTAACGGTTAAGTTCTAGACTTTTGAAATTCTAAAGATTGTGTTTATTAAAAGATATCATTTAATTATTGGTAAGCTCTTCTAACTAAATGTTTGTTTACAGAGATATAAATAACTAAGACTTAGAACAATTAAGGTATTAAAGCTTAATTTAATTTTGGAAACCTTTACTTTATATTTATCTACTTTTGCACCAAGGGATGTACTTTCCCTACTAGTAACTTTATAATTTTCTTTATTTGTATTAAATTAAATTTTATATTAAGGGGAATTTAGATGGTGACTTTAATGATAGTTGGAGTAATTAAATAAGTGAAATGCTTAATTTTTAGCTTAAAATTATATCTTAAAATCCATTAACTATTTGATTCATTTTTAGAGCAAAAACTATTAAGATTCTTATATTCTGAGCAAAGTAGGATAAAAGAGATTCAATAGTAGCTGCTTTTCTATGAATTAGTGGTAGTTATAATACTTAATAAAGAAATATTAATTAAATGTGCTATTTAGAATTAAGTTATTTAAGTCCTGCTTATATAACAAATAATCGTTGAATGATAAAGATAATAGTATGACTATAGACTTTATATTTTATTTAAAGAGACTATCAAACTTAAATTTGCTATCGTTTTATACTTAATAGACTATAATCCTTAAAATAAGCTGGTTTTATAAGGACTTTAATATCTTGCTTCCTTATAGATCTTTTAAGATCTAAAAATAAGCATTTGGTTATTTATTTCAGATATAGCTTTAAATATCCTTTGCTATTAAAATGGTTAAAGCTGTTGCTATAAGCATTAAGTGAATATAGTAGTTATCTATACTCTAATTTGTAAAGTATTTATCATTACCTCTCCAAATAATGACTCTAAATCATGCTAATTAAGCTAGGCATTTATTAAGAGAGACTTTAAGATACTAAATGAATGTTCAAAGTAAGAGAATCAGAAAATGAACTGTAATCAAAATTTATGACTAAGTACTTAGCATAGCTTTTAGAAATATCCTTATCCCTTTAATCAAAGCATAATGCTTCTAGTCAAAAAGGTAAATACGATGTTCTAAATTTCTAGGAAAAGTATATAGAACTGAGAGTCTTCTTCTTATAATACCTTAAACTAAATAGATTAATTAACTCTAATTTTAATTCTATACTTGTAAGTGGTTTTAGTAGCAAAAGCCAATTTAGAACCTTAATCTGCTTTTACTAAATAAATACCTAAAATAAGGATAATTAATACTAGCATTTCTTGATAATAATAAAGCACTAAGCTTACTATTATCTAACAAGCTTAATAGCTATATAATAAATATATCTGGTATAGTCTAATTAAGTAGGTTTAAAGTTACCAATTTATTAACTATAATCATAAGATTATAAGACTTAGGAAATAGAAGCTATAGAGAGATTAATTAGTGAAAAAGTCTGAACTAGTTTATAGTTTATTTTAGTGTAGATAATTAAATAGATTGTAGGATTTAAATAGTTGCAATAGTCATTAGCTACTAGCCTGCTTTAAATGTAATCACTAAAATTTGGTTTAATAAAAGGTAAGAAAAGTATTTAATTTTGGGAAATGAAAGAGTCTGCTCATTTTCTGATGAGGAATGAATATTCCTACCTTAAGCCAAAGCTTAAAAAATACAGCAAGCTTATTTAAACTGATGCCACAGAGAATTTATATATTCCTAAAGTTTTTTTAAGATATAAATACGAAATAACAGCAAAGCTAAACTAATGAACTCCCAAAATTATGCTAAGAAAACATTATCAAAAGCAATCCCTGTATTCCAAACCGGTAAAGCTTCTAAGATTTATGAATGAAACTAAATTAAATAACTTCATCATTATTAATTCCCTTTTATCAGAAAAAAGGATAAGTAGACTAAATTAAAATAGCCTTAAATCTAATTAGATTATAATTATTCATAAATAGAGTAAATAACTTGCTATATTTCTATTGAATTATAGCTTTAATTTAGTTAAAGGGTTTACTTATATAATATGTAGTAGTTTAGCGACAATATAAATAAAGAGTATACTAATAAATAAATCAGCAGTCTTAATGAGTTTAAGCAGGAAATACCTTTAGTGCTATAAGATAATCAGAGTTATGGCGTAAGAGTTGCCAGATAAGAAACAATTAATAAAGGAACTTAAATAGGATACGAACCTTAAACTTTGCCGAACTAAACTCCACTAAAATTTTAGTAAAATAACTTTTCAAACTAGCTTATTCATTAGAAATTCCTACTGACAAATCCTACAAGCAAGTAATGTGGATAATACGATAATTATATGCCTTAAAATCAGTCTAATGAATAGAAGTTTCAATTTGAGTAATAGCTCACAAGCAAAGCCTAAAATTAGTCTAATGAACAGAAGTTTCAATTTGAGTAAAGTCTCACAAGCAAAGCCTAAAATTAGTCTAATGAATAGAAGTTTCAATTTGAGTAATAGCTCGCAAGCAAAGCCCAAAATATTAACTTAAAGTCCTAGCAAGAAAGATAAAACTAACAAACTCCCTAAAATTAATTCTAAAACAATCAGTAGGTCTTCTAATATAATGGAAGCTGAAATCAATCTCCTATCCAGAATTAATAGCTCTAAGAAACTCTAGATTTAAATTAGATGAAAAACTAATTCAATTTTAGCCCAAATAACTAGGCTAATAATCTCAGTCCCACTTAAAGATAATAAATCCCTCAATAGCCTGTTTTCATTTACTAATAAAGCTAAAGTTTAGAATAAACCACAAGTGGGTTAAACTAGAATGAAAATAAAGAAAGTTAGCAGATGCAAAATAACTTTAGGGATTAAAATGAAATTCAACGAGAAATTAAATAAGAACATTATTTTGGAAAGGAGGCTCCAATGAACGTAAAATAAGTAAGCAATAATTATGGAGCAACAGATTAGAATAATTTTAAATATTTGCCTTCTTTGCAAATCAATCAGTAAAACATTTAGCCCTAGTTTTTAAACTAGACTCCTGCTTAGAATTTTGCTTTAAATTAGTAAGATTTCCGACTTCCATTAAATTAAGGTCCAAATTTCAAAGTAGAATAAAATACTTGGTAAAGCCCACATTAGGAGCCTTATTAGCCATAATAATTAAATTTTAATTAATTTCCGAAGCCCACGTATGCAAATACTATATAGGAGCCTAAAAAATAGGTGTAGCAATAATTTTAGTAATCTGGTCAAATATAATTGTAGGAGTATTTTATAAACATAAGAAAAGATATTAGATACTTGTTAAACTAAATAAACAATGATTACTAGAAGTAAAATCAAATACACGAAATGACAAGAGTTTATGATGCTTACAGGAAGTCCTCCCAAGATGGAAATAGCTTCTACAGAGTAGTGGGAGTAGCTTACTTAGAACATTTGATTAGATAGACAACTCCTATATAAGAAATAAATTAGCTTATCAATAAAATATAAAGCAAGCAATACTAGTTTAGAGATCTTAACATTTAAATAAAAACTAGAAAAGGAAAATTGCAAAGTTTAGCGGTAATTTAATAGATTCAAACTTATTTGGAAAAGTTAAATCTATTGAAATAATAGAAAAAGTATAAGGAAGCCTTCCAGACACTAGAGAACGATATAAGGAATAATAATGAATAAATAGATACTAACTTAGTCTGGTATTTAAGAATGGTAAATACTAATTTTATTTTTGACAACTGAAACTAAAACTTAAATTTTTCGAATAAGATCAATATGAGTATAGACCCCTTTATTAACTAAAATTTATTAAAGTAAGGAGAAGAAGGTAAAGAAATTTGAACCTCTAGTTTAGCTCACGCTCTTAATATAGTAATATACATAGAAGATTCGATAGGGGAAAGCTAAGTACTAGGACTAGATAATAAATAATGTACAAAAGGACAAAGCCTTCCAGCTATTTACATTTTACTAAATTCTGGAACATATTAGATATTATACACAAGAGAGGCTACTTCCATAGATGGATATAATATTTTTAATGAATCATTTCAGGAGCAATTTGTGAAAATCCCTCAATAATTCTTACAAAATCCTTTATAGAAGCCACTGTATTATAACGAAGATAAGTAGAAACAGGACTAAAGGTAAACGCTATAAAACATAGAAATAAGCGACCTTTAGATTTAAAAGAGCAAAAATAACGCTCTGAAATAAGAAAGTGAAGATATAACTTCCTTAAGAAGATAAATAGAAAAACTAACCTAAGAAAATGAATAATTTAAACTTTTACTATACCAAAAGAATGTATAGGAAAGTAAGAGTAAAAAGGAAATAAAATAGCTAAAAGAAAAAGTTAATCCATTAACCTAAACAATCTAATCAATTCCTTAGCCATATAAAAAAGTATAAAACCCTAATTAATAATATATCATATAAGTATAGTCAGCTAGGTAAGAAAATCCTTAGTTGTAAAACTAATATCAAATTCAGATAAATTCAGGATATGTTTTGCTAGAATCAGAATACCTATTATGCTAGAGTCTTGGATGTAATTCATAGAGTGGAAATATTTATACATTAATGAATTGTAAACACGTTTTTCATAGAGAGTGCATCTAGCATGAGTTAGATTCGAAAAAGTAAAACACTTTTAAATGCTTAAGACCTGACTGCTTTAAGAATTTTACTCTTTAGGATTATGAAAAGTTCACAGGCTTCAAGGTTTAATAGTAAAAGACAAGTAAAAATCTAAAGGAGAATTAAGGAATTCATTATGAGTGCTAATTATGCTTAGAATACACTGAGTTGGACTAGATGATAAAACTTAATTGCAATCATTTATTCTGCTCTAATTGCATTCAAAGCTTTGTCTAAAACTAAATGAACTAGCGAAAGTGTCAAATGTAAGATTTATTATGTCCTTATATAACAAAAGAAGGCTAAAAATGTAATTGGCCTATTGAAGGAGATTTGAATGGAAAGAATGAGTATGGAACTATTAAGTATATTACTAATAAAGAATAGCTAGAATAAAATAACTAAACTAGATTGAATAAAATGGAACGAATTATGTAAGTTAGCTAATATAGACGTTGTCCTAATTCTTAATGTAGTTAGTTATTTAAAATTACCCAAGAAGTTGCTCAAATATAATGTCCTGCTTGTAAAATAGGGTTTTGCTCTCGCTGTTTAAATCATCCTCATCCTGGAAATTGTTAAGAACTCGTGGTTTAAAAGGTAATTTTTTTTATAGTAGGTGAAATAATAAGCTAATGCTTAATTAGATTCTAGGAACTGTCCTTACTGTGGAAATTTTGCCATAAAAGATTAAAGTTGCTAGCATGTTACTTGCAATTAATGCAAAAAAGACTGGGTTTTCTGCTGTGAACAAAAAAGAAGTGTAAGTATATTTAACTTCAGCCAATACTCTAGCACGGTAATCATTATCATGCTCAAGGATGTTGATGCTAAGCTAATTATAATGGTTCAGATTAAATGATGCCAAATTGTGAAGAATGCTAAATATTAGGAAAGCTATGTCCAAGGCCAGGACAAATAAATCCTGTTTTATTAGCTTTCAATAAACTAGTAGAAGAAGAACAAAATAAAAGGGATAAAGCAAAATGATCAAACTCTAAGTTTTAATTACATTTTTAATTTTTTCTTCAAAAAATACCTAAAGCATTTTAAAAGGCCTGGCATCTATAATTATTTAAGATAGAAATACTAGCTAAAAGAAATAGCATGTCACTCATTTAAGATTATCAAATAAAAGCTAATTTTTATTATTACAAGCAAATAGCCTAATAATATCCTTACTCTTATATAAAAATAGAAGGCAATATTAATTAGCCTTCCAATAAAACTAATAAATTATAACTAGTGTAGGATGTATATAATAATGCTTATCTATTAGCTAGCTAGCAATATAAGATTAGACAGTAATTAAATACCATTCAAGCTTATTAAATTAGAATGCCTTTATTTTCAAATAGCTATAAGGAAAAGATAGACTACTTTTAATGAATTTTTAGTCAAGATAATTTAAATCATCTTGCTAAAATCTTATGAATGATCTAGGTTACCAATATGCTGGATTCTTTTTATTAAAGGATTTAAATATATAATTACTCACTTAATATCTAGTACATATAAGCAAGCTAGATTTAAAGCTCTAGTTTAAATAAAATAATCTAAGTTTATACTCTTAGCAAGTTAATAAATAGGTAGCATGTAAACTTTGCACTTCTAATTATAATTCTTTAGCTGTATTGCCAGATAAATAAATACAAAGGATACATGAGTTGATTTTAATATAAGAAGTTAAGAAATAATAGAATCTTAGTTTTGAATAATTATATTCAAACTAAAGATAGTGGAGAAAGGAAATTATTCATGCTAGCAAATCAAATATTAATAAATAAAAGCTAAAATAGGAACTTTATACGTTAATTACCTTAATTGAAACTAAAGGATCTAAGTAAAAATCTAAGATATTTAATTTGATGATATTTTAACTAGAAGATTAAAGGAACATTTAAATTAGATGTGGACATTTATTTAAATTGAAGATACTAAATATAATATATAAACAATTTTAATTAGATATTAAAGAAGAACACTAGATGTTTAAATTTAGAGTCAGATTTAACTCTTGCTGAAGTAATCTTTATTACTATACAAGCAAAGAAATTATTTATTTGCTAAAAATATACCAATGCTTTAAAAGCTTTATCTAGGAGCTATAAAGAAATATCAGGATCTTACCACATTTAAGATAGTTTATTTATTAATTAAAAGACAAATCATACAATGAAAAAACGAAAAGATAGTTAAAATTAGATTAAGCGAAAGATGATAAAAGGCTATAATAATTTTTCTCAAGTACTTTAGTATTTTCTAACTCTCTTATATTCATTTAAGACATCTTTAGTTTAATTGCATTTGTTTTATTTAAAGTAAAGCTTTTAGAAAATAAATCAGAAATATAACTGAAGTTAGAAATACTAGATTTTATTTATAATTGTGCTCCTTACTTTTATATGGCTAGGGGTTACTTATAATTATAGATTGCTTATCTCTAAGAAGGATTATTAGCTTCATTCTCTTGTTTTATAAGACTATCCTTTCCTTTTATGAACTATTTTTAAAGAAATTTTACTTTCGTTCTTATAGTTAGCTTAGCTAATGAAGGTACTTTCAAGGCATAATTTATCAGTCAGAAACTTATCCCCCTTGAAAAGCTTAAATATATATTTCAGCTTTTCACATTGATATTCTAGGATCACTAAACTATGATAGTTTAATTTCAGAAGAACTTCTTTTATTTTACAGGATATGATAACTCATACAATTCAAGGTAGTTTTAAAGCCATAATAACTAATTAATAAAAGCAAGGTAAATTGAGGTAAAAGGAATTAAATGAGTTCAATTTAAAATAATTTCAATAAGATGCAACTTTAAAAAGGAAGAACTAATTAAAAATATCTAAGAAGCAAAAATAAAATAATTAAAAGGATTCTTAGAGAAAAAAGGAAAATATAGATGTTTTTCAAGCATCAAAGATTAGATAGATATCTTTATATGCAAGCTTATTGTTTATGCAGTGAGTCACTGTTTAGTGAATATCTTAAAAGAAAGATATATGCTCACCAGATAATTTACCAAAAATGATTATTGGTTTGGAAGATTTTATTAATTTCTTAACAACATAAAAATTATTCTAATCAGTCTGTGAAATTATATCTCGCTTTTAGTTTAAAAAAACTAATAAAAATCTTGAAAATGATGTATAACTAGTTTATTGGTTCTTCCTAGTAAAAGGAATAATCTTTTTAAATATTATGGTTCTAAATATCTAAAAAGTAGCTCCAACGTTTATACCATTTTTTTAGTACTATAAAAATGCTAATTTATGATCTTGCAATTATAAGCACTCCTTAACTTCCTACTCCTGAGATTTTTATAAAGGAGTGCAGAGCTAGGCTAATAGAGTATTTTTTCCTGAATAATATTTTGAAGATCATGGAATTATAACTATCCAAGTTGATATTAAAGATAGCAATTAAAGGGATAAAATGCTCAGTGAATAGTAAATTTTAGCTTGCCAATAAAATAAATAAAGTCTTATTAATAAAGGAAAAGGGGAAGTGTTTATTTACTTTCTTGCTTTAATTCCCATTAGATTACTACTATTTTTTAATTAATTGCTGAAATTTATCTTTAGACTGGATAAAATTAGTTGGAGATCATGTAGCTAATTATAATTCATAGGAGTAACTATTTGAAATTTCGGAAATTCAGCAATAAAATGATGAAGTAAGCTACTGCTTGACAATAAATCTGCTTGTTAATACAGAAATAAAATTAATGAGGAATCATACTTCAAACTTTAATCCACTAGGCTTATAAGCAATTTTTTTTAGTATGATATAGTAGTTATTATCTTTCTGGGTAAGTTTTAACTTCTAACTGAAACTTTCGTTTTCTGAAAGATTTAAAACTAACTGATTTATCTCCAACTATAGTAACCTTTAAAATCTCTTTTGAATCGAGACTTAGTAGTAAAAAATATATAAGAGGTTGCTTAGTTAAAGAGACCAAACTAGAAGATGCTTGATAAATTAGTTTATTTTAAGAATTTTTATTTACAGTTTTTATTCAGTTCAAGTAACGATATTCTTTGTTTAGTAATTCTTAGCTAACTTAAACACTTTATTGGTCCTTAATTAAATCTTCACCGTATAAACAGTGCTATTTTAATCAGCTGATTTAAAAAAGTTCTATTTAAGAGCTTCAAATGCTTATATAATAAGGCGGTTTTAGCGCAGTCGGTAGCGCGTCAGTCTCATAATCTGAAGGTCGTGAGTTCGATCCTCACAAACCGCATTTTTATAGCAATTACAATAAATTAAAATCTAAATAAATAGTTTTCACTATAAAGTAATAAACCAAGCAAAGAAACTTAAAAAGCTTAGTTCTTCAATTCAAATAATTTATATTATAACTAAATTAAATAAGAGCTTTGCATTCAATCTCCTCTAATTTAGTCATCTAATTTAACAGATACACTAGTTTTATTCTCTTTCATTATAAATATATCTTCTACTACTATAACTTAATTAAAACAATAATCCAACTACTATCTATTTGTTTATAAACTGGCATATCTTCAATCTTCTAAATAATTAAGTTTTGGAAGCTAAAATTTGATTGTTAATTAAGCTAATTAAAACTAATTAATTCAACCAGCAAACTAAAAAGTAGCAAACTTATTTATTTTTAACCTTAGATGAATATATAAATATGGTTATTTATATCCCTTAATAGAAAAATATTATTTTTGCTTAATTAAAAATTAAAGATTGAAAAGTATAAAAAGGTATCCTCTTTATATAGATGTTAAACTTCTAACTATCAAACTAAATAAAAGGGAGATAAATTAAATTTACACTCTCAAATCTAGCTAATTACCTAAAAAGGTGTAATGACACTAGAGAATATACACTATTGCATTCTATCTAATATAACCTGATATAATTACTTAGTCTATAACTATTGCTATAAAAGTAAAAGAGAGCTTGAAAGCAACTATATAATTAACGTATAAACAAAGCTTAGTTAAAAAATAAAATCAATCAAATCTTAAAATCAACTATAGATATAGATCTTATTTAAAAGAAGCTAGTAGAATCAATACATTTAACAGAGAAATTAGCTTTTAAAATTAAAAGTTTGTAATTATATAAATCAAATTATAATACTTATAAAAGTAAATCCTATAATCAGCATTAGTTAGTAAACTTAATCAAGATAAAAGTGTTTAAATAAAATTGAAGCAATCGTTGATTATATGAGAAATAGAGTGGATATAGCTTGATTATTAATATAGTCTAAAATATCTATAAGTAAACTAATTAAAAGACTAACTTTTATTTAATTAATAAGATTATCTATAATTTTAGAAGTGATTTTAACTTTAGAATCCTCTTTTAGGTTTTCTAGCTTCTTTTTCTCCCTTTTTTAATATTTTCACAGTGATAAATTAGCAATTTTTTTAGACTAGAATGATATATCGCAAAAACAGACTATTTCATAATAAAATTACTAAGGCTAAATTGCAGTAACGATACGAATATATAACATAAAATATTCTATTTATTTAGCAAGTCGTAAATAAAGCATGGTAAATATATGTGAATTTAAACTCTAAAGCACTTTATATACTTATTAAGTTAGCTTATTTCTCTATATACTTAGTTATCAAATAATTAAATTGCTTATATAAACTTATCAAAATTCAATCTCTTAAACTATTAAAATCTATTTTCTTAGCATTACAAAATAATCTTTCAATCCATTCAACTATTATTACACTCAACTTGATACTTTCAATGCATACTCTCTTCTTACTCATCAAACTACCAACATTTTCCTTCATAATATAAGATCTAGAATCATTTTTTATTCCCAGACAGTATCACAGAATTAAAGTTTCTAACTGATAGATACTAATTAATCAAAAATACGAAGGAAAGAAAGACTAAAAGTTTCATTATAAAAAGTTTATTTTAGAATAACTAAGCAATCTCTATATATTTATACTCTTTTAACTTTAATATTGCTATATTTATGAGTAATAATAAACCTATACCTTTTGAAGTTGAGGGGCAATAGTACCTATAATAGCAATGGAATATTAATGCGCCTCCATAAAATTAAGAGCTTAAAGGGTAAAATTTTGGCTTTAATTAAGGGAATTTTCAAAATCCCCTTATGCAGGGTTAAGGAATGAATTTCCAGAATCAAGATTAAAGCCCTATGGTAAATCCAGCTAGACATTAATAGAATAATGTAATGGATTATTAGAGTTAGTAGTTTTAAACCATTAACTAATTTTAAAATCAAATACCAACATCCTAGAACTACAGTTTAAAGTAAAAATCTTCTATTCAAGAACCATTTTAAGCTTAGAATTAGATCTATAATCAATAAATAGCTTAAACTTCTCCAAGCATATTCCAGGAATTTAACTAGTAGCAATAGTAAGGATATGGATATAACTAAAACGCCCCTAATCTTGCGAACTTTAAGACAAACACAGCTGAAAATACTAAAACTATATTCTAACAATAGCATATATAGTAATTGCCTTAAGAAGCTTAACAGAAGGAAGATAGTAAAAATATACAGAATTTATTACCTTAATTTAACACTTAATAGTAAGCATATTCTCCATAAGACTACCAATATCCTTTCTAATAGCAGAATCAGTCTAATTAGTTTTAACCTTCAAATCCTTATGCGGGTTATAACTAAAATTAGCAGCCAGCCTTAGTGCCGTAGCATTAAATCGATAACCAAATATAATATGATTAAAGTTTTAATTTTTTTTAAAACTAGGTACCTTTAGTAGATACCAAGCAAATTCCAGTACATCAGGCTTTACCATAGAATGCTTAAAATTAAGTATATTCTTAAGAAAAAAGCAACCAATTTAATGATTAGTACTAGCAGTATTAATAATAGAATAAAATAGGACTGTAAACTAACGAAGCATAGATATAGAAATAATATTCTAGTAATGAATTTTAAAATACTATGCCTGGAATACAGAATCAATACAATCCTAACAAATAAGTAAACTAGCAGTAATTTTAGTCTAATTAGCTTAACTTTATACCATAGTAATAGAAAAACTTGCTACCTTTTAACGAAATTTAATAAGGTTAAATAAATAGCAATGCTGGTAATGCTTAAAATGAAGATAATTCTCATTTTTTAGCATAACCGTAAATTATGTTACCTCCAGATAGTTTTACTTAAGTAATCATACCTCTTACTTAGAAAGCAGTCTAACATGACTTGATAGCTTAACAACTAAATAATAAGATTGAAGCTATTCAAACTTTCCCATAGTTTGAATAAAATTAATAAGGTTAGATTTAGCAGAAAGGGATATAGTAAAACCCATAAAAAAGCATTGAGATAATGAAAAATAATCCATAAAGTTAAAATGTCATTTAATAAAACTAAGACTGAATAGGATTGTAAGGGTAAAATATGGGGAATCATAATATGATAGATAAGTATGAGAATCCTATAAACTAAAATCAATAAATAAAGTTGAAATAGGAGATAATTTTTGAGGCTCCTGATTAAGCTAAGTAAGAGCAAGTTACTTCGAGAATGAAACTATACTCCATTCTTGAATAAAACTAGTTAAACTAGCAAGTTTAATAAAAAGCACATGAGTTAATCAAAACATATGACGCCTATAGAAAAAGTGTTACTGACGGAAACAGTTTCTATAGATTTGTCGGAATAGCATATCTAGAGCACTTAGTCCGATTAACAACTCCTATCTAAGAGTTGGGTGAACTAATAGAGAAAATAAAGAATAATTTCCAATAGTTTAGAGATTCCCAAGTAAATGTTCAATCTAAAATGGGAAATGAACACAGCTCAGCAGTCATTTAAAGTGTATTAAAATATTTGGAAAAGCTAATTCAACTAAAATAATAAAGAAAGACAATAGAAGCCTTTTAGCAACTAGAAAACGATATATAAAGTAATAAAGAACTAATTGACACTTTCCTTGTCATGTTTCTAAGAATTATAAATTGTAATTTTATTGAAGATAATTGGGACAAGAACTTGAAGCTAACAAATAAAACAGCATGAAAAAAGGAATGCTTAATTTAATAAGAAGTATTAGTTATGGAAAAAGAAGCTGAAATAATTACCATTTCAAGTTTAGCTTACGCTCTAAACGTTGTGATATGTATAGAAACTTTGACAGGAAAAAGCTAAATATTAGGATTAAATGCTGAAGAAGGCAATTGTTAGCCAGACTAAAAACTACCAGCAATTTATATTCTGCATAATGAGGGAAGCTACTAAATTCTTTATACAAGAGAGGTAACATAAATAGATGGATATGATATCTTTTAAGAAATTTATAGAGAGAACTATATAGTTATACCTCCTTAGCTGTAAAAGAATTACAAGCAAAAACCTTTATATTTCAGTGAATAGAAAGAAGAAGAAAAAAACAACTGGTAGGAAGAATTAAAAAACCTTACCTAATAGAACGAGTGAAATATTTAACAAAGCAACATGTATAAATATTAAATATCCTAAATTTAATAGTAGCTATAAGAAAAGAATTAGATAATCAATTAGTTCTAGGTACAAAAAGCAGATTATTTGAATCTAGATTTAGAAATAAAAGATTAACTCTAAAAAATCAGTAGTTTATAAGAGCTAACTTTCTCAAGAATGATATTATTCTATGAACAAGTAAACAATTTTAATAATCCACAAATCTATTATTAGCAATCCTAGAGATATTCAGCTGAAGACGAAAAGTTTAGAATTTAGTTATTATAGTTATATGACTAGTTTGCAAAGGTATAATATAAAAATCAAGAAATAATCAATTTTAACACTTTTATGCTAAGTAATAAATTCCTAGAGCTATAGAAGAATCTGACTACAAAAACTAGCCCAATGTTAACATGCGCCAGTTGTAATTCTAACCAAGATGTTATATTAATCAATTGTAGACATCAATTTTGTAGATAGTGTTTGGGGAACTAGATAATTTAATGCACCAATCAATAAATTTTAGTACTTCCAGGTGAAGCTGGAAGTAATCTGTTAAAATGTAAAGTCTGCTAAACTGATTACTAAGAGAAGGATATTTTAATAGTGTTTGGGGATTTAACATTTTAGTAGGCTCACTAATAAAGAGAGTAAAGAAGAGAACTAAGGAATCAAAACTAAGTGTAAAGACCTCCTTAGTAATAGCCAATTAAATAATTACCGCAACAAAACTAGCTAAATCAGATTTAATATTAGCCAGCTCCAGTTTAGTAAAACATATAAAACTTGCCAGTCTAAAAAGAATAACCAAAGATTTAAAGTTAGACCCCATAATGCAGTTTGAAATACTGTAAAATGAAATAGCATTCAACTGAGGAACAAAATTAAGCCATTGGTATAAACTTAGAATGCGGTCACTATTATCACTGTATTTGTGTTTACACTATTTTTCTTAGTGCATAAGCTTAATGCAAAGTATGTGACTAAAAAATTTCTACAAATGATAAGGAATTTATTGGAATGGTCTCATAATAAATGTAACTTGAGCCTTAAAAAGAAATAATAGTTCCTTAATAAAAAATAAATAAAATCGAGTTTATATAGGATGAGTAAAATAAATGTGAGAGACTTGGATGTAACTTGAAAAACAGAGATACTTACTAGTTGATTAAATGTGGACATATTTTCCACAGAAGTTGCCTCTAAGATAAAATTACTAAGTGCAAATACGAAATATTCCCTTGTTTATGTTCTATATGCTTTGACTCATTCACTGCTTAAGACTATGAAAAGTTTACAGGGAAAAAATACATTGGAGGACTTGATACTTAATAAAAGAAAAGAGATGAAGAGCTCTTAGCCAAGATAAAATAAGAATAGCAGGATGCTTAATACGTAAAATAAATGGTAGAAATGGAATAAAAGTAAAGCTTATAAAGATAGAATTAATTATTTAAATGCCATATTTGCTACAGTGAACTTTAAATTAATTAAATGAAAACACTAAATTGTGACCATAGAATATGTAGCGTTTGCTTAGCTCAATATGTTAAAGCTTAAATAGATTAGGGAAAATTCAGAACAGAAGATTTGGTATGTACGTTCATTTCGAAAGAAGGAAAATAGTGTGATATGCCTTTAGAGAGAGGAATTGATGGAAATAATGATTTTGGAATAATTCAAGCAGCTCTTAATAAAGAATACTTGGACAAACTTTCCAAGTTTAGAATAAACTAAATGCCTGGAATTATGTAAGATTTTAAATTTAGACATTGTCCAAATAATATGTGCTATAGCTTGTTTGAAGTTCCTTAGTAAGCTTTTACAGTAAATTGCCCTGGATGCAGTGCAAAATTTTGCTCTAGATGTTTAGAGCTACCCCATGCCGGAAACTGTTAAGATCATGCAATCTTGAAGGTAATAGTTTATTAAATTAGGCAAGAGAAGCAGTCCGAGCTGCAGGTATGGATATTAGAAAATGTCCATTCTGTGGAAACTTTGCAACAAAGGATGAGGGATGCTAACATGTTATTTGCATCTAATGTAATAATGAATGAACTTTTTGCTGTGAATAGAAACGAAGTGTAAGTTTTGTAAAATCAGCCAATTTTAGCTCATGGAAATCACTACCATGCAATAGGATGCTGATGTTATGAAGAATTTAAAGGTCCTGATGCAATGAAAAAAGATTGTAATGAATGTAAAAGTCAAGGAAAGTTATGCTAGAGGCCAGGTTAGATAAATAAAGAATTATTACCTTCTAATTTGAAAGCTAAAGAAGAGAGAGATAAAAGAGATGGCATTATTTGAAAGTTTTAACATTTCAATTCTTTTAAATATTTTATAAAGAAAATCCTTATAAAATCTCAGTTCCCTTTTATTTTTTTTATTTTCCACTTTGAAAACAGAAAAAGAGGCACCTATTTCAAAGGAGATATCAATAGGCAAGTTTATTATTTACTTGTACTAAAATAAAAAATTACGCAACTAACTATAAATGAAAATATGATACTTTCTTTCCCTATAAAATTAATGAAACATACAATATAAAAAATTCATTTTGCTTAATAATAAAAACGTTAAATCTTCAATCAAAGTGAATATCCCCAAGTATTAAGGTAAAATTGTTATATGGTAATTAACTAGAAATTCAAATTAGTTTAATAATTATAACTAAAGTTAATAAATAAAAAAGCTATTTTGATTTATATATCACTATTAATAAAAGGGTTTTAATTTATTATAATATAAAAATTGATAGAAATGATTTAAGAAGGACAAATTAATAAATACTTTCATGCTCTCATCATATTATCAATTAATTTTGCTATTATATTAACTTTCAAATGTTTAGGTGAAGGATTAAGTTCTTTATAATTTTATCTCAATCTTTTGACAATTCAGATTGTCATATTTTTGCAAAAACTACATAATAAACATTTAAAGTCACTAAGTTATACCTACTAAATATAATGTCTCAACTCTAATATCTAAGTTCTAATATTTAAAATAAATAGCTAGATTATTATTTCTACTATACTTGATGGATCATCTATTAATAACTAATCTTAATTTAATTTTTCTTTAGACTAGAAGACTGGATTTAGTAATCAGAAGTTTGATGTATGCTAATGTAGAGTTGAAGGTATTCTTAAAAAAGCAGAAATAAGGTTAATTTTTATATTTTTGACTAACTACTATAGAAAGTACCTTTTATTCATTTGTACTTGCTCAACTCAGAAATGAATATAAGTAGGCAGAAATAGTTAGGATGTAGTTCACTCTTATTAGAAATATTAAGAAACATTTAACAATAAACTTAAAAATTAGATTTGCAGTATATAATCTGCTATCTAGCCTGAAATTCTTTTACTAGATAAAAATAAAAACATAGAAATAAGGATTTGAATACTCTTCAATAAGCAAGTTATCAGATTAATTAAATAGGTCTTTCTCTATATTAGGATCAAGGTACATACTTATACACAAAAATCCCTTTGTTTTTCTTTTTTCTATATACCATTATACTTTTTCTCTCATTATATAAGTCTAAGCACATTTGTAGATATTAATAAGATGAAATATCAAAACCCTCATATTTTCTAAAGAGGTACAAAGTTATATCTAAAAGTTATATAATTTCTACTATAGCAAAGATATCTAATTCTTATTCATCAATTGAACAACCTATTTAGCAATATCTTAATCAAAAATTTAAAGAAAGTCAGATAATAAAAAGGCTATAATATAAGCTAATTAGCCTTAAGTCTTCACAACTAAAAATGTAAATAAATAGACTATTAATAAATTAATAGAAGTTGGTATGTATTGTAATCTAAACAATTCACTGAAATTATGAGATAGAAGATAGATATTATTAGATTAGTAATAACTTGAGACTAATTATTCTTTGTCTATTATAGAACATAAAGGGCTATTTAATTTTTATCATCGAAAGGTCATACTTTTTTGTTCTTTTATCAATGAAATAAAAATAAAAACTTGAGTATCTTTATATTTCATCATTTAGAGATATACTTGAGAAATCAAGGATAGAAATTATAATAAAAATAAAACAATTAAATAAAGTAGATTTATATAATAAAGATAGACAACTCATCATATTTTATTATATACCATTGAAAAAATAAAGTATTGTTTCTTTTATTTATTAAAGAAATGAATCTAGCACCTTCATTTTAAACTTCTAAACAAAATGTCTTTTATTCTTAAAAAAGAAATTTCCTTTTATGCTATTCTTTTTATTTAGCCATTTAATTACTTTCTGAAGTGAAATATAAAGGGAAATAGCACTAAGACTGGAAATGTGATTTAATGAAAGATGCAGCTTATTAGAGCTTTATAAATAAATATTTTTGTTTATGTTTATATTAATTAATTTTAGAGTTTAATAGAATTTTTAAACCAAAATGGGATATCCAAACGAATTGTTTTTAGACAAGCAAGCTATTGAAGCTTATGAGTGCTTGATATGTTTAGACGTTCTAAAAAATCCGATATAATGTGGTCATTGCAATAGAATGGTTTGTACTGAAGAGGCTATTTAAAAAAATAACTGTTCTAATTGTCGCAAACCTTTCTAGTAAAAATAGCTAGAACCTATGATTCTATAGTAGTATATGAAATTACAATTGAAGTGCAAATACTAGTAGTGTGGATTTGTAATGCCACTAAATTAGAAAAAAAATCATGGAGCTTTATGTGAGTTTAAACCTAGAGATTGTCCACTGAAGAACTGCTAACTTAAATCATCTTTAAATGATCTTTTAAATCATCTAACTAACGAATGCTAGTACTCCTAATGTATAACAAGGTTCATTGACCCTAGATTTATAAGATAATACGAATAAAAAATATAATAGCAAGCAGATTAGATAAATCAGCTTACTGAAAAGAACGTTTAGCTAAATTAATAGCTAAATCAGCTTACTGAAAAGAACGTTTAGCTAAATTAATAGCTAAATCAGCTTACTGAAAAGAACGTTTAGCTAAATCAGCTTACTGAAAAGAACGTTTACCTAAATTAATAGCTAAATCAGCTTACTGAAAAGAATAATAAACTCAACTAGAATGCAAATGAACTCTAAGAACGGAATTACCAACTTCAGTAATAAAATCAGCAATAAAATGGCCAAATATAACTCTAAATAAATCAATTTTAATAATAAATAGCTTACTAAGTTTAATAATTTAATAGTTAGTAGAACTAAATGAATAAATCTGAAGTAAAGATATAAGAATAAGATAACTTAATTAAATTTTATTTGGTAGAAAATAATAAACTAAAGTAAGAGGTGCAAAATAATAATTAGATGTAAGCTACTTTTGCTTAACTTTAAGAAAAAGATAATTAAAATAATTTATTAAAGGAAGCTAATGATTTGCTAAGATAATAATTAGAAAATGTATAGAAGCAGGTATAGAGTTTAAAAGCGAATGAAAATATTAAAATGTTCAGCTTGAAAGAGGATATTAACTTGAATTCTATGGGATATTTAAATTTTAATTAATCGATATGAAATGGAGAAATCAAGAACGGAAAGCCATATGGCTTTGGAGCGGTTAGACTACAAGATGGAATCTTAAAAATAGGTTTCTACTATTAAAATTGGATAGGAAAAGTTGTAAATATAGATCCTGTTAAATAAATAATTTAGTTTGAATAATGGAAAGATAATAAGTAATCAGGAAATTTTGCGATTTTCGATAGAATAGGAAATATGTCGTTCGGTCGACTGGAAAATGGAAAGGTATTTGAATATAGATAGATAAATGTTAATCAGAATCGCTGATGTGATTAAAAGAAATGCTTATTAATTGAATAAATTTTTAATTATAAAGAATTTAAATAAAAATAATATCTTTAAGATGTTTATGTCTTAGTTATTCTAGCTAGCGAAAGTTACTATCTCAGCATTAAAATCTATTAGCAAGAATATTAACATTTCTTGAGTTTAGATATAATTATGATATTATAATTTACATAATTTATGCTACTTATATCTGTAATAAAGGAAGCCAATTAAGTTAAAATTTTTATTTTGTCCTGCATTTACGAAATTATTTTTCCTCTTCATATTTCTATAAACATTTTTCTAAGATAAATTTAAGAAGCATAATTATTTATAAGTTATTATATTTAACACAAAAGACATTAAATTAAAGAACATCTCGGAATCAAATGGTAATTAAAGAAAAAATTTCTCTTTGGTTTTAAAGTTAAAATCAATATAAATAGTTAAATGATATCATGTACTTAGTTTACTGTCTACTTAGTTGGTAATAAATTATTTAATATCATTTTCATTTAAGAATTTTTAGCAATCTTCACCTATTAATTTATAAGTATAAGACAAAATAGCCGACTATCATAATTTTATTTTCAATTTGCGTTGCTTTTTTCCATTAGCTTTCTAGTCTGAATATAATTAGATTTTTATTTGCTATCAATAGCATTCTAGGGTATTGTAGATAAATTTGTTTATAATCCTAATTAAAAGATCTAGAGAGTAAAAATGCTTATATCTTAGCTATTTATTTTCTAAATATACATTCATAATAAGTTTAAACTTCTTTATAACTTAGACTGCTTTATAAATAGTTAAATGCTTTAAATAAGCCTTATTCAATTTTTATGAACTAGTGTTAATTATCAGTTCAAACCAATTCTTCCTCTAATAAATATTTAGCTTTCGCTATAGCTAGATTGTATAAAACTTATTAATTTTATTTGTTATAAATAATTTAAAATTCCTTGCTTATCTTTATAGTTATTAATATACATTTGCTATTATTTCTTTGGCTATTTGAAATAACACTATTCTATATTTAATTTATTGTGCTTATGCTTATAACTTGTATTCATAATTTTGCTATAGGATTTATATTTAAATCATCTACTTTTAACTTTTGCTATTTTTATAGTGAAGATACTTCCTATTTTTCAATCACTTATCCCAGAGCAAAATAATTGTATGAAGCATTTAAAATATTAAGCTATATTAATACTTTCGAAGTTTGAAAGTGCTAGATGACCAATCTAATAATAGCACTCTTAAAGATAGAAGATAGATACTAATTTAAAGTTAATACCTACTTAAAATAGATGCTTTAATGCTAGCATTGCATAACTATGCTTAAGTATTTCAAATTTATCTTTCATTTATTTTCCTTTAATATTTTTACATTCTTTAACCCCTTAGTTTTATATTCTTTTATTTCCAATTTGATTTGAGTAATAATTACATTTTTTAAAGGGGAATTTAATGTTCTATGTTTGAAAAAAAGGTTTAATATGAATAATGATTTATTAAGAATTAGACTGGAAGTATAAATATAAATAAGGAAATATAACTACTTAGAGAGTTTATTTATACCTTGTTTCTTTATTCTAGATCTCTATTGTAATTTAATCAACTTTAAATATCTCATAGAGGATTTTCAGTTCATTATCCTATATTCCTAATCTTCAAAACCGAACCAAAATATTAAATCCTGTAATTAATCCAAGCAAGGTAATAATCTTAAGACTACTTTAAACCTTTTAAGGCAAGACTAGCAAGATATTAGTAAGCTTAGTCTCCTTAGATTTTAATTATAAATATATGCTGCATCAATTATATTAAATATTCATATTACTAATATCGTTATATCTATTTAAAGCCGTAGCATATCTTATACCAAAGTATATCTATTAGAACTTTTTTCTAAAGATTATCATAAATAACTAAACTAGCTTATTCTTAGCAATATCTAAAGTTTTAGGTTATAATTAATTAATAATGAAAATAAATATTCATATCATATCTTATTTATACTTTTACTAGCTTGATAAAAAAGAAATTATAATTCCTAGAAATAAACTATGAACATTGGGCATATCACTATAGTATAATAATAGTAAATTAGATATTTAAGTGCTATTCTAATTAAATAAAGATTAAGATCATAGATATATTATACTTGCTTACTTTTAGTATATTCAACTTCCTTACAAGTTTAACTAGGCTTGAAAAAGAGTTTCCAAATTATCTTTCAAACCTTATATAGAAGAGTAAATTTAAAAAGAGTGCTTTAAATTAAAATTTGAAATTAATGAGATTAAATATCATAAGGTATATAAATCATATTACTTAGAAATCATAGGGATAGGTATACTATTATTAATGTATCTCAATCACTTTAATACATCATTAGAAATCATATAATCATTATTTGAATACATTTATATTGCTGATTTATCATAAATATAATACTTCAAAAGTAAAAACAAATCTTTAAGTTAAAGTTAGCTTCTTTAGTTTATTATTATCTCTAAAATGGTCTTTTTTTAATTATCTAATCTTAATTTTAATGATTTATATAAGTTTACCATAATTTAGTTTGTTCTAGACTGATTATTATTTATACCAATGAAATTCTTGCATAGTTCAAATATTAGTTCTTAATCATTTTATTTAGAAAATAGCTTTGAGAGCTTTTATATTAGTCTCCATCTATACAAGTTCATCCTAGTGGTTTTATAAGTTTCCTTTTATTAATAATTTTATCATCTAAAAGTTAGTTTGCGTATATTAAGTGATAAATCAATATAATTTATTAAAATCCTTATGATCTACATTTGCTAATTGAATGCTTATTATAGTATGAATCTGAAGTTATAAGTGATAGGGATTTATTAATTATATACTTAAAAAGTACTTTTAAGGAATTAAAAAATTGAATATCTTTGTCTAAATTTAAATAAAATAAGCTTAAGTCTGAAAGGTATTTAATAGCACTATTAACTAAGGAAAAATATAATCAGGCTATTGATAAGTCATAGTTGAACATTGATTTAATAAGCTATTAGTAGAAGATTTTAGTTTGCAGCTTATAAAAGTTGTAAATAATGCTCATAGTTATATAGATATAATAAGCTTAATAAAAAATAATAGTTAAACATTTTAAACAACACCATCCCTTTTATTTCTCTCCTGCTCAGCTATTTTGTTGGTTTCAAGTAGATCAGGATTAATATAGCCTGGTTTTGGGCATAATTATCCTAAAAGTTAACATTCTTAGCAATTTTTTTCCATTTTATCAGGTCCCTCATAATTATCTCCGCACCAGCATCCTTTTGCATGATAATGATTACCATGAGTTAGTATTGGCTAAAATAATTAAAGCTTACACTTCTTTTTTGTTCACAGCAGAAAGACCAATCTTGTTTACAATTGGGACAGTTAACATGTTAACAACCTGCGTCTTTTGTAGCAAAATATCTACAAAATGGACATTTTCTAACATCCAGACCTGCTTTTCGAACCAAATCTCTAGCCTATATTTAATAATTTTAACTTACATCTTAAATTGCATTTTATTAGCAATTTCCTTAATGAGGTTCTTTAAAGCACTAAGAACAATATTTCTACTAGCATGCTTTACAAAAGACTTCTATTGGCATTTTAGGAACTTTAAATATTCCTTTGCAACCAGAAGTAGGGCAACGTCTAAAGAAATAAAAGCTTACATGATTCTTTTCATTTAACTTAATCTATATTCACATAGCTTTTCCCAATATTCATTAGTTATTGCATTTAGAATTATATTAAAGTCCTCTTTGTTATCAATTCCTAATTCTAATTTTCTATTGCATTGCTTTTAATTTTATGAAACATAGCAGCAAACTAAATCTTCAGTTCTATATTTTCCTTGATCAATTAGATTTTATATATAATAAGTAAGGCAGCTACTACAGTACCGATGTTCACAATTTAAGGTTTTTATTTACTCAAGTTTAAATTGATTTTAACAGATAAAGCACTCAAATGTTTTGTTTTTTCTATTATTCATTTCTTCCATATCAAAATAGTTTTAGTAGTCTTACATTGTAAACCTTTCAAAGCAAAAACTTAAGGGACAAAGAAATTCATTTCATTAATTTTTTTCCATTTCTTATTAAATGCATTAAGCATGAAATATATGCTTGCACTCTATCAGTTGGTAAACATTTGAATTATCCAATTAGCAATCTATTTTCATGCATTATTAGTTATTTTAGATATAAGTGTCAAATAACCTTCTTTTGTATAAATGTTTTTGAAAATTGTTTTAATCATTCTCGGTTATTAATTTACTGCATTCATCGCAACAACTGTAAGGTTTATATAAGGACTGTTTAATACAGTAAAAATGATACTAGTGGGTGCATTCCAACGTAAAGAAATCCTCTTATTTACTCTCTTAGAGTTACATTTTTTCCTTATAGCAATTTTTAGATTAGCATTTCTATTAGTTGGAATATAATGATAGAGTTAAACTTCTTACTTTAAATGATTAGGACTTAGTAGAACTTTTGTTTAATTTGAGTTTTAATTCCTCATTTTATTCTTTTTCAATGCACTTTTTCTAAAAAAAGAGCAATTCCTTAATATCTGGAGTGATTTGAATAAATTTATTATTAAACTATTCCTCATAGAGATTAAACCCGTCAACTGAAGTGGCTTCAAATGAGTAAAGAATGTCATAATGCTTAATTCTTTTTAAAATATAGACGGCCGGGAGTTATTTTTCTTCTTGACCAATGAAATCATTCTAGAAGTTATCTTGACTATAACTATTTAAGGAATAAATGCATATGTAAAGATTTAAAGCTTTGGCAAGGCTTTATGCTGTAGATTTTTTAGCTTCTTAACCCATTTTTAAAATATTTGTATTAAGGAACTATTAGCATGTTTGTTCTTTATAGTTAGACTAATATTCATTTCAATAATCTTCAATATAGTTAGCATTTATCATTCTCATCATTCATACTAAGCATGTATCAATCTCTTCAATATTACACTATAAATCTGATTCTAGTTATTAAAATGCTTATATTATCTTATTCTCTTTTTTTAAGCATCTAATCCTTTCCAAAAACCATATGAATCTTTTAGCAAATTCTGAACTGTCTAACTATTAATCAACTATTTGAATAGTTGCTCCTATATCTCGAAAAATTCCTTATTATGACTTTATTTGCTATATAAATTAGTCAAATTCTTGTAAAGGAGTGGTTTTTCTTATAAAATGCTCTAGTAAATTTAATCCTATTGCTCTATAAAATGAATTCCCATCTTCTTTTATCTTTCTCCATACATCAAACTTTTTATTAAGTATATGCACTCTTTTCTAGATACGAAATTAAGAGGCAAGCAATTTTCCTAGCGACATTATATTCTTCCTTTTATTTATTGGGCTCATATAGCTCATTTATTCGTTAAGCATTTCTTAAGCAGACTAAGTCAAATTTTCTAGTTCTAGCTTAGATATTTGATTCTATTATTGCTACATTTATAATTACTTGCAAAATACTGTTTAAATACCTAAATTACAATAGAATTTTACCTATAAGAGTGAGGTATAAAATAAATTATGATTACAAATTTCCTTTTAAACCCTCTTTAGCTAATAATGATAGTTACTATGACTGTAATCACTTAGGTAAATAATATAAAGCTATGCTGCTTATTCTATATTTAATAGACAAATAATCTATTAGCAATCATATAAGATTAATTAAAGTTCCCAGTAGATTAAGTATAAAAATGAATTATTAGAAAACTAGAAATGTGGTTATAGCATATGGATTCTAAGTAATTAACTAACTATAAATAAAGGATAGAAAATATATATAGCATCTCTAATAAAAGAAGCGAAATAAGTATTCTGAAATGTTTTTAGATATAATATAATATTTCTAAAGCTTATATTATATTGATATATTATATATAAATATTATACTAGAAATTATAAATCATTCCTTTTCTATTGTAACTATTTTAAGATATAAGGGGTAAATATATATTACTAAGTTATTCCTAATACACTATTTATGCTAGCATACTGTAATTTTATTTATTTCAATGTAACTTTCTATTTATCTATTTAGCAATATAAATCATTTATTACATTTCCTTGATATGTCCTATTTAAATTCGCTATCTAACTAGTGATCTAGGATAGATGCTAGCAATACGATTCGATACAAAAAGAAGCATTTAAGTAGAAATTGCAAGGAGCATTTTAAAAGTATAGTAGATATATGATATTATATAGATGGAAATAGTTTATGATTATAATTAGAATAACAGATAAATAGAATAAATTAGAAGTTATAGAAGAGTTATATTTATACTTTATGGATTATATAGGATATACATTTTTATTTATTTAGGCTGTAAGTATCTTTATATAATCTGAAATATTAAATAAGAAAGTTATAAGTAGCTATTAGAATGATTATATCTTTAGGTTAATATTATCTATTAATATACCAATGAAGGCTTATTTTAGTTATATAATTTAATGGTATATGAGGGGAGATTAAAGGAAGTACTTAATATGGTTAGTTAATAATAAATTTAAATTATTTTAATAGAAAGATGATGTTCCTCTCTTTGGATAGAATGAAAAAAATATATTAACTTAAAGTAATTAATATAATTTCATGGTAATAATAAGAAATTAATTTATAGATAGCGAGAAAATCTAAAAGTAAGGTAACTAATTCATATCTCAGAGTTATATCATTAAAGCTCATAATCAATTTAATTTACAATGCTATTAATTAAATTTTTGATATAACTAGTAGATTTTAGATAGCTTTGACAATTAAATTACGCTTCTAAAGCAAAGAATATAAAGCCTATAGTTGAAAGTAAATCCTTAAACAATTTCTTAAAAGTTGATCTGCGTAATTTTTGTTTTTAGCTATTTCCTTTTCTAAGTATTTTTCCTAGTAATAAATAATATCCCTTATACTTAATTTAATATTAGTCCCATAGTGTGAAGGTATAAATTTAATATAAAAGATGATAAAAATTAAAAATTATTCAATAAGCAAACTATGAAGAATAACTAAGGATCAATCCACTACTTTAGGATTAGAAAGACTAAAAGGAGAGAGTTGAGTTACTCATAGATAGAAAAAAGCAAAATATACAATATTTAAGCAGATCAATGAAATAGATATTTCTAAAGTTAAATAAAAATATGAAATTAAGTATAATAATGATTTGATTTTAGTTAGTAAGTAGCTGATTATGAATATTCAGTTCGTTAACTAAAGGCTAAATATCCTAATTATTTTAAAGTTCAGTAAAAACTTCATAAGAAACTTCTTTTAAATAACTCTGCAAAACAGGTTAAAGTTCATATGTCACTTATTAATCTCCATTTTTTCATGAGTTATCAAATTTAAATCATATCTACTATAAAATTATGCAACTTAATCTGAATTATTTGAAAAAATGACATATCAAAGTGGAGATATTTAGAAGTTAGACAGGATATTAAAATTAAATTGTATTGGATAAAAACAGGTGCTTGCACTTAAAATAAATACTTAATCAATGTTAATCTTATTGTTAAATGAAAATTCTTCACTATCAACTTTATTATCAGGTGAAAGCTGTTAAGAAGAAATTTCCTCGTTTATTAGTTATACAATTTTTGAGGAATTTATCATTACAGGCGTTTTCCTTGCCTTTACTATTTCTAAATTTTTCTTTATGTCTGTGAAATTCTTTTATAGCGTGTCAAGTTTCTAGTACTGGTTCTTAACTCTTTTCACATCAATCATAAGGATATTCAGCGATAGTAGTTCACTCTGTAGTAGTCATTCATGCATTACTCGGCCAAAGTTTTCTGTATTATTGGAATTGAAGTTAAACAATCCAAAGATGGATTCGTATTATAAGCAGAGCTCTATTACATTCTTGAGGTTTAATTTCTAGCTTAGTTGTACTTGCTTACTTTTTCAAAGAAATAGTCTCTTATCGTTTACTATACTTTAAATAAAAGATTAGTTTAGGTGCATTGTGATGAAAGAAGAAACATCAAAATCAAGCATAACTTTGAACTTATGATCTGTTTTAAACAATATAAGATAGTGAGATTAAAGACAGCAGCAACTGGAGTTAAAGATCACTCCAAACTACGATTTGGAAGAGCAACTCTAAGTTTTAGCCACAAAATAGCTCTTAATTCTATAATGTAGCAAGCTTTATAAAAATTCAGGGATTAGCTAAACTTCGTTTATCTCCTTTTTCGATATGGTGAAACTTTCATTCTCATTAATTACAATAACAGAGTTAGGATAAAAGTTTGAACAGTCTACAAAATAGTCATTTTCATTTCTTTTCTTACATTCATTACACCCCATATTGTTAAGCGTATTTTTAAATTCAAATTGCTAAAGATAAATTATCTTAAAATCTTCAATTTCAATTAATTTCATTTAGCACTCCTTAAATCTAATTACTTTACCATTTGTACCTTGCTTTAGTGAGGAATATCAATTCAAATAATTCTAATAAAAAGTCCTCATTACCAAAGGATAGTTCAAGTAAGATATGAAGATAGTAAGCTTTAAAAATGCTACTATTTTAGAATCAGAGATGCCCCATAAATAAAGAGAATGAGAATATACCTTTAATGATAAATCATTTTGGCTATATAGAAGATAGTGAAGCAATCAATAAATGAATATTTACTTAATGCAATCAAAGTTGATATTAATGCTTAAATTATTGAGTGAAGATTTATTATTATTATCTCAGATTGCTACTTCCATAAGATAGGAATAAGGTAATTTTCTTAAAGGTAGTTGAATGTAGTTAGTTATAGATTGAAAACTATAAATAACTATTAAATAAAGTAACTACTAAAAGAGATCTGAATATTAAGAACTAAATTTTCCGTTAGTCTTTAAATTTTGTCTTAAGAATATTTCGAGATTATTTGACTTAGAATAATAATAAAGTGCCTTCCTTTATTAAAGATTAATTAAAATGTAGGATAGACTTTCATAAATTAAATTACATTGTGAAGGTAATTCTTAAAGAAATAAGATTGAGAATTGTTTATTTAAGTAAAGATTGAAAGTAAATTAAAATTTGTTATTAGTTTTCAGAGCTCAAAACGAGATTCCTAAGAAGCCTAAGTTATATAGAAAATCGAGGTACTTAGAATTCTTCCTAACTTCTGCTCTACGGAATGCTCTGTCAAGTCATGCCTTGCAATTATACCAATAACTTCTCCTTAACGATTAATGACAGGTAATGATCTTAACCCCATCGTCCTGAAAACCATAAAGGCTTTAGCAAGATTTGTTTCTTCAAAAATGACAATTGCTGAAGAGTCCATATCTGCCTTCAAATCCACAGTACACTCTAAGTCTTCAAATGATAAATTAACATCTTATATTTTTGGAAAAAAGGGATAAGCTTAAGAAATCTCTTGTCATTTCAAGATGTTTTATGGTTTCTCTACGAATTGTTTTTTCTAAATTATCATTACTAGTTGATATCTACGGATCATTCCAAGAAATTTTCTCCTCTCATCAATAACTGGGAAACTATTATGCTCACAACTTGTTAATATCTATGTTAAATGCTAAACTTTCATTTGTTAAGAGAGTGTTACAACTTGAGATGTCATTATGTCTCTTACTTCTATCAAGTTATATTCCCTAGGTTCTCTGTGCTCTAAATAAGGAAAACCTTTAAGTCTTACAATAATGTCATAAAGTCCTTAGTTGAAAAAATCACCTACCCATTTTGTAGCTATTAATGTCATCATAATTGGAAGACCATATTAAATATTACCAGTGGCTTCTATGAGCATAACCGTTAAGCTGACTGTATTTCTTGCCATTCCACCTAAAAGGGCAGAAGCTCCTATTAAAGCATAAACACCTCTTTCAATTTTTTTATTGAAAATTTCGTCAACAAATTTACCAACTATCCTTCCAAACGCTGCTCCAGCATATAAATTAGGAACAAAAAGACCACTCGCAACACCAATTCCACTAGTTCAGCATGCTAGTGAATAATATACTAAAAAGAAACTAAATAAGCTGGAATATGGATATTCCCACATGCCTTCACATTGTTCAGGACTTTAATGATGGAATAGAGATTTTATACCCTCTTCGCTGGTATCGAAGAATAGATTTGCAGTTGGACTAAAATAATGTTCATCACAATAGAACTAAATTTAAGATCCTACATCCTCATAGCAATCATTTTCTTCCTTCTCATCTACTTCATAATATTTTTCTGTGCATTCTTCAACTCAGTAAGGAACTATGAAACTGATAACAGAGACAGTGAATCCAACAAAGAGTACTTCTAAAAATCTACGGCATTTAGTAGCCAAGTATTTTTATCTAAATTTGAGTATTTTTGAGTTTACTTGGTTGAATATTGCTCCAAAGATTCCTCCGCAAATACCTATCAATATGAAAAATCCAATTTCCCAAATGTTATAATCTGTAACTGAATCAAAATCACCGAAAGAAAGCAGACCAGGAGAACTTAATTCTCCCCAGGCAACATCTTCGTCAACTGCTGAAATAAAAATGTTGAGAGTGGTTGTGCCTATTATAGCTGCGAAAAATGTTTTCATCATAATTTCTATATCCCAATGCGTAACTCCTTCTTCCAGTGCAAATAATACTCCTCCTATTGGAGCTCCGAACGCAGCTGCTACACCTGAAGCAGCACCAGCAGCCATAAATTCAGCTTTTCTTTTGTCATTTCTAAAGTGTTGTAAAGTTGGATTTTTATTGTTATGAAATAAGGTCTAGCTTGAAATAGTCCCAATTTCACCTCCAATTACAGACCCGACATGAACCATAGGTCCTTCTTTTCCTACTGGAAGTCCTCCTGAGACACTGAAAATAACTCCAAGAGCTTTGCATATCATAGTTTTAACTTCAGTAATACCAGGAATATCAATTCCGTTAAGCACGCATTTTATTTCTGGAATACCTGAACTTGCAGATTAAGGACTAATGAATGAACTTAAGATTCCAGCTAATCCTACTATTGCTGTACTATAGAAAGTGTAATATAAGAAGCAGGGATAAAATTTTCCATCAGTATCTTCTATTATATCTTCAGCTCAGTCAAACTTCGAATTTTGAATACCTTTCGAAGCAAGATTTATCAAAAATCCCACAATACCAACTGTAAATCCAATTAAGAATAAAAGGAACCAAGTAATTACATCAACTTTCCTTCATTCCTTTTTGGTAACTTCCAAAAGATAATTAATATGAGATTTACTGCAGGGAATATCATAATTAGAAGAATCCGCGGGTTTCTTTTTCGGTTGAAGTTACTAATATTGTTGAGAAGGTATATCCGAGCCATCTTAAATTTGCAAATGTGCCATTTTTCTTTTACTAAAATTAAAGAAAAAACAAATAAATATTATACATTTCTATCTAATTTCATTTAAAAGTTAAATAAGCCTTTCCATTTAACCCTTAAACGCTTAAACATTTCTTTCCTTTAAAACTAATTTAAAATTTAAAGGTAAAATATCTTCTTCAATGTATCTAAGAGATAAAGCAATTCTACTCCTATTCTAAAAGCTGAAACTTAGGATAGATTTGATTTATCTATTTTAAATAATGCATAAATAGCAAATATGCTTGATGGTCTCGTTTTAAAATATTTGTGATTACTAGTCTACTTTGTAAAGCATAATAAGACATCAATTTTATATTTATCAATTAAAAAACTTTTAAGCATTTCATATTTAACAACTAATAACAAACTAATTTCTAATGAGCCATTTAATGAAAATCTCTTTAGTTTAAGTTAGTCATCTTACCTGATAATTAAAGGTTGGATTGATAATGAAATGAGGGAAGTAGAGTCAGCTAATTTTTAAAATTTTTATAACTGAAGAAAGTATTAGGTTGAAGATATGCCAGTAAATAAACCAAAGTGATATACTTAGAAAATATACTAAGCTTATTTAATCATCTAAAGAAGATAAAGAAATGCAAGTGAAGTGTAAAAGTTTATTTGATTTAATCTAGTATATTAGTTATTTTTTATTTCTTTAGAAATCAAAACAATAAAGACCCTTTTTAATAACTACTTATGATCTTAATCTAACTAATCTTAGAATAAAGAAAGCATGATAATTGTTTAATATATATCTTAGATTTAGCATCTGTTGGTTTATTTAACTTAATTTTATACTTTTGAATGTTAAAAATAGTATGAGATAGATAGAACCAGAAAGAGTAATCAGATGTTTAGCTTTTTCATTCAAAGAAAAATCTATTAATGAAGTAGATTAATATTGTACATTTGAAGAGAACAGTCATTATAATTTCATTCTCAGTCTATACTTTTAAAAAAGGAAAAAATAATTAAATAGCACAACAAATTCCTTAACTCAGCTTTTATTTACTGAAAGTTTGTAGAAAAACCAAAAGGCAAAAGTGATACCCTCATCTAAAATTAAATTCTCAAGTAAGCAATTTTTTCTACTTTTATAGCTTTTTAATTTTATGGTTTAAATTCCTGAAATATAGTTAAAAGTTTTCTTGTTCTAACTATTAATAAGCAAAAGAATTAAATTTATAGTTAAGAGTCTTTCTAAAAGATTTTAGTTTTAGTTTTATACTGATAATGTTTAACTCCCTTTGGAGTCTTTATTTTTATAATTATTTTGGCTATAAATTACTATATCTTTGATGAACTTCAATTGAATAGTAACTTTTATAAAGCTAATAATTTATATATCCTGACTCTATTAAATCTTTCATATAATTATAGTGGTGATATTGACTGAAAAAGATAACTAAAGGTATATTTTTAAATAGGGATTACCATTTCTATAATTTTAGGTTTATGTGTTTTGAGATTTAAATATCCTTATTTTCAAAATCAGGGAACTCTCATAAAATAAAAGCAAGAATCTTCAATGCTATATGATAAATTTGGACAGATAAATTTATTTGAGCGACTAAGAGATTTATTCATAGACATTTAAGGCATTAATAAATCGATGTATTACCAAAAAGAATTCTTAAAGCAAGTAAACTTAATAATCAAAAAATAAGGAATGCTTTAAACTAAACTTATATCTTAGTCTAGTTAACTATAGCAAATTATGAGATTAATACTGAGCATCTATATATGTTTATATATATATGACTGGCTTTCTTATTATATAAAATTTAGGCTGTAATTAAATTATAACTCTTAAAAGTCTAAGTGTAATATGATGTATAGTAGTGAATATGAAAACTAGAAGGAAATTTCTTTTTATAAAGCGTTGAATGACTAATTATTTATCATATGGAGGCTAATATTTTTACCTTAATTTCTTTAAGTGTATGCATATATAATCGCTAAAGTAGTTATATATACTTAAATAATGATTAACTAACATACTCAATTAGTGTTAAATCAGCTTCCTTTACTGTTTAAAAGCGATCAATTATATGATGACTATATATTGATAGTGATAATTAGGAAGACTTATATGTATTAACTTAATAAAAATGCTAAAATAATTTATTAAAAATGATCATATTGGAAAATGCTTTCATTTGCGTTCATGTAAATATAAGGAATTGCTCCATCTTCTCTTTGAAGTAAATCTTCTTCTGGCTTTCCTCCATCTTTGCTTAAAAATGAATAGCCTGTTGTGTTCATTGTCATTTAGGGGAATTCCTCGTAATTTAAGGAGAACATTTATTCTGGCATTAGCAATGAATTTGAAACATCATATGAATTTCCAAATTGTAGCATAGACATAACTTATTAGGGTTGATGCTACATTTGAAGTTAAGGTGGGATACCATAAGGCATTTATTAGGGAAAACTTTGCATCATTTTGTATTAATTATTTTTTCTATTTTCGCTTCTTACATTAGGTCTTTAACCTTACTGAATTTTTGGATTTACTTTGTTTTGCAAATGAGTCTTTTCATGAGCTGTTAAATTACTAGATTGAGTGAAACGTTTATTACAATCAGGAAAATTGCATCCATATGGTTTTTCACCTGTATGTATCCTCAAATGTGTTCTTAGATTAAAGTCCAAACTAAAAGCTTTTGAGCAATACTCACATTTAAAAGGTTTTTCTCCCTAAAATTAATGAAAATTTACAGTATGAACTAGCGAATGTCGCTTCAGTTTAGAATTGTCCAAAAATTTTTTGCCACATTTTTCGTAGGGGCAAGTAAAAAATTTCTCTCCATGAGTTTGAAAGTGTTTTCTACGAGCCGCTGCACTTGTAAAAACTTTGCCACAACCTTCATCTTAACATGGAAACTCTTACTATTATTCATCATTACCTACATCAATACTTACTCGTTTAGCCATCTTTCCTAGATTTTTCCCATTTAGCTTTCTTGTAAATAGCAGGATTATCATATATCTAATATCCTTTCTAATTTCTAGTTAATATAATACAAACTGTTTGATTTTTACCTTTTTGCTTTTTATTCTTTTTCTCTAAAGAAGAGGTTTTAGACTAACCCTAAGAGTTCTTATTTTGCATCTCTTCTTTCTCATAGCTTAAATTAATTTCCAAGCTGAGATTTAAAGCCTTACCTATCACTTTCGCTTGAAGACATCTTTATTTAATATTTTTTATTTAAATCTCTAGCAAACGTTAACTATTTTTACTTTTTGGATCAATCATAGATATCATTTTAAGTAGGAGTAAACACGCTATCAAGCATCTTCAGTCAATATTATGAATTTATTATAAAAGCTTTATGAGAAAGTCAGTTGGGTTATCTATTGAAGCTATAGTAACTTCTAAGAGGGGAAAGTGAAATAAAACGGAGGTAAGAAAATAGAAAATTATAAGTATCTATAAAGCATTTACTAGCCACTGCTTATATCAATGTAATCTATCTTTCCTCAATTTCTTATACATTCTAGTTAATAATTGAAGGAAGATCTAGGTGAGATTATGAGATCTAAAAGCTACTTAGTTGGATTTGTATTGATGGAAAGAAAGTGCTTTGAATATTAACTGTAGAAAATAATCTTGAAAGTTATAAATTTCAAAGTTTTATTATCAAAGATGGAAGGATAAAAGTCTAAGATCTTGTAGATCTTTATGATATGATTGGTTTAATATAAGTATAAGTACTATATGGTTGAAGTTTATTTTGCTTGAAAGTAAAGTTCATCCTTAAGGATAAAAAGTCTAATATAAAAATAAAATAGAAAGGTTGTAATTCTTAAAGCTTCTAGTTAGTTGAATAATATTTTTATATTTAATACTAAAAGTCTAATAGATAGTAAAAATATAGCAAGTCTAAAAAGAAAAGAGGTATTCTCTCTGTGAGTTATAATAAATAATTTATTTAGCAAACTTGGTATTTTTATTAGTTTGATTTATCACTAATAAAGTTAGAAAAATATATAAAATAGCTTCTATAAACTAAAGCAAAATTCTAGAATGAATTGAAATTCAAAAGATTTGCTTTAATTGATAAAACGCTTATATAGGATTTAAAGTCAATCTCTAAATAAATAATCATCTTTAGAGTAAAAACCATAAAATTAAGTAAGAATAGATTTTAATAAAATCAATTTAGAAAAATACCAAAACAAGCATAAAGGCACTATTGAATAATTTAAGACTGAGCTACCAAGGTTGGATAGAAAATAAATTTGGCTATTAAAAGAATTATTTTAAAGAATTTAGATATAAATAATTGAAAAAAATTGAGAACACTTTGATATTAACAATGCTTATTTATTAAGTAAAACTAAAATAAAAAAGGTTTTCATCAGTTTTTTTTACAATAACTATCAAGAATAAATTTCATCCTTTTCGCATAGTTATATTCCATTGGATCTATAAGCTTTTGTTTCTCTTTTTGCATATTATTGTTTGTAAACTTAAAATTTTTTGAGTGTCCCTCACTCCTGAATGAAGAAGGAAATGTTGAAATTTCTGACATATTACTTTCGGAGGTGTTGATTTAAATTAACGGCAGCTATTTATAAGAGTAACCTTGTTTTGCTAAAACTTTTTCATATTTGATTAGCGCTTCTTGGGCTGAAATGCGAAATTTTTGAGACTTAACTTTAGACTCTAACGATTTATTCTACATGCCTAGGATTTTTCTTTTTGGAGACAGTTATTCACTCCTCTATACAGCTCTTTCTTCACTTCTATTTTACTTGCTCTTATTTGATAATAGTTTGATAGGAAACTTATTATTATCCAAATTTTAGTTTATTCTTACTGTCAGTGCAAACTACTTGTTAGTCATTTTGTCTGGATTTAAGTCATTCATCTTATTAATATCCAATATTCCTCTGAAATTTCTAGCTAGCTATTTCTCTAAATTGCTTTTTTAGGCATTTAAATACTAGATTTTCTTTCCTTCTGAGTTGTAATGAGCTTAGAGTTAAGAGTTTCATGTTCTCTTTTAGCTTCTTATTGCCAATGAATTTCTGTATAAAACCTTACTTATTTAGATAAATTTCATTCTTTTCCCTTGAAGTTTTACTTTTGATTGAAGAATTTAGATCTTCTTCGTTTACAGTAGTAAATCTGAATATTTTATCGCTAAAGCTTGAATTTAGTTTTCCGTTACACTCTTTCTTAAACTTTTGAATAAAAAAGGAGTTCTAAGTTTTAGATATTAAGCTTATTTATTTATCACTTAACTACTAAGTCAGCCAGCTTTTGTTCTTATCCTTGCTCTTTATATAGTTTTCTATAAGTCTGTATTTTTTGTAATTTTATTCCTTCTCTTTAAGCCTTAAATCTCTACATGACTGCTATTGCTCTTCTATACCTTTAAATGTTTTAGGTTCTAACGAGCATACTTATAAATTGTCATTATCATCTGTAGAAATACTAAAAAATGAGTCTTTTCTACTAATTGAATTATTTATGTGAAGCTCTCTGAATTTTTCTATTTCAAAGTAATTTTTCAAATTTGTAAAAGTTGTTTTGTTTCTTTCTAGCTAACCTTTTGCAGAGTTTTTATTTTGACTTAAGTCTTTGGATTGCTAAGTTTTAGAAAACCTTATATTTTTTTTACTTATTGGAATTTTCTGAGTCTATTCATTTTCCTAATCCTAGAATCTTACGCTTCATATCTAATCGTAAGATTTGTCTAAAATATTTGCTGCAATTAACTTCTAAATCAATTTTTTCGGCACTGCATTATTCTTTTTCTTTAGTAATCTGGTGTAGTGCTCTCTATACTACTAGACTATTTATCACGCCACTTTCACTTTTGAGGTAAAAACGTAGAATAGTATTAATAATTCTCTAATCAGCTGCGCTTTCCTCTCTTCTGCTATCCTTTCAATCTACATCATTCTTTCTTCTTCACTTTCATACTTTTATATTTTCTAGAAAAAATCGATAAATCAGTTCTTAAATTAAAAATCTACTTTAGGTCCAAGCAATCCTTTTTTATCCTTGTTGTCAACTATCTGCATTAAATACAAAAGCTGCAGTGTTACAAGAGCTATTTGCTAAGAGGTTTTGATTTTCTGCATTATCTAAATGTTTGCTTTCTTCTGCTTCAGAATTTTCGAAAACCAATTCCAAGTTTTTTAGTATTCCGTCTCTTATACTTAACTAGAAAGATATTGATATTTTTTACTTTCCCCTAGAATAAATTCCTCTATTATTTAATCTCTATCTTTACTTACTTAAGTAAGTTTATGTTATAAGTTCAATAGTTTTTCATTATATTCTCTTAGCTAGTCTTCTAAGTTATGAAATTAGTTCATTGATTACTGGTATTTAAGAATTATTACATCAGGCTCGTCCGTTTAGAATAGATGGCATGCTTTCTTTCAAAGTTAGTTTATCCTAGTGATCTAGAGCATCTATAGTATTTTCAGTTCGTTTATATTTTGCTATTTATTTTACAGAGATGCATGTCTTTCTTTTAGTCTTTTAATTGATTCCTCCATTGATTTTTTCATCTCCCTCTTTTTTTCTGTTATTATCATTTTGAATTATAACTAACTCTAGGCTTAACTTATTTCGTTTTCTTTTTCCTTTCTTTTTGTTTCATGATTTTAAAGCATTTTTTTTTTGCTGATTTCAATGAGCCTTTCCTTATACTTGGCACCTGTTTCACTTTTCGTTAGCGATAAAAATACTTCCTTCAAATTCTAAATCTTACTCTATAAGTGATCGTTTGCATTTATCAGTTGATTCACTCTTTCTCTAGTTACTCTATCTTATTTTTTAATTCTAGCCTAAATATGCTTATATCTTTAATTATCCAGCTCTGTCATTTCACTATCATATCTTAGAAATAAACTTACATATCTTAATTTAATCTATCAAGCTCCTGTTCTAACTTCTACACCTAGCTATTATCTTAAGTATGCTGCAATATCCTCTATTACCATAGCTCACTTTAATCCTTTTCTTACTCAAGCTAAGACTAAATAGACATAAGAAACAGTTCCTTCTGCTAATTCTAAATCTTATACTTGTTGGCTATTTTTTCATATAGCTCTTTATTATAATTTAAGTCCAAAGAGAAAAGCTAATCCGCTTCTTTTTCAGGTTATTTATTCTTTTTTTTTAGTTATATTCCAGCATTCAACTAATAAGGCTCCAAGTCAGAATCATTTAGTCTGTATCAAGTTAAATGACTAGATTAAACTTACTGATTCTAAGCCTCCGAATTTTTTTTATAAACAGTTTAGCTTTTTATAATATTTGCTTCCGTTAAATCTTAGCTCCCCTCTTATAAATAGGATATCTAGCTTCCTTGAGAGCTTTTGGAATTTACTGAAGATTTTTTGGTTACCTTCATTTTTAAAATATAAATAAATCTAATATGCATTGAAACTAGCTATTATACAAACTAGCTATTTTTCTATTTAAATTAATTATAAATATCTCATCCTCATAACTTTTATCTTCGTCTACTTGTTTACTCTTCTACATTCTTGTCAATTTACTTTACCCTCTTGGTATAGTTTTAATCTTGTTTTTGAGTGCTATAATTTAGTTTTCTCGCTAAATAACATACTAGTTGTTTTATCTTCTCAGTGAAGCAAATTTCTGGTTTTATAAAAACTAAGTTTTAGCTTTAGTTGCTAAAAATTAGTTAATTGAGATAGAAGTCAAAAATCTCCATTAGAGGACATTCTAATAGCTTAATCTTAAATTATTACCGTAAGTTCAAATAGCCTTTTATTTATTTACAGCTAAAAGCTAATGAAAATTCACACTAGATATTAGTTTTTTCCCTTTCTAAGAAAGGTAATATAAAGATACTTGTTAAAGTAGAGATTTGCTGATATATATAAAAGCTTAAATGCATAAAGGTAATAATGGAATAATAATGACAGTTGTGATATTTATATAGCAACTAGTATTTTGAGTTGAGTTTAATGAAAGCTAGACTTGAATTTAATGGAAATTATATTATTCTTAATGCCTTGAAAAGATAATGCTTTCGTTAGCTTTTTTAAGAAAATGGAGGGAAATTTAGTTTATAAAAATGCGGTTTGTGAGGATCGAACTCACGACCTTCAGATTATGAGACTGACGCGCTACCGACTGCGCTAAAACCGCGTTACTAAAGAAAAGGTGAATTATAGTTAAAGAAGTAATTATATATAAGCTATGAAATTAATATTAGAATTGCTAAGGCAAGAGTTAAAAGCTAGGTAAAATAATATTAACATCCCTAATCAATACATAACTGATAGAAGGTATCTTTTTATAAAGGAGTAAACTTTACAATTATACTTATAGAACAAAAAAAAGTTTCTTTAAAGATATTAACTAGAAATCTAATCAGCGTAATATCAAGTATCCGAGTTAAGTTAAAAAGATTGAATAAAGAGAATTAGCTGTTATAAGATTATCATATTTTTTAAAAGAAGTAATTAAAATTTTTTATTATGATATGACTTGTTCTAATCTCTTTTTTAGTTAAATCAAAAGATATAAGAGTAACAAAAGATAAAATTGAGAGTAGATAAAATACCTTTAAAACTAAAATTAAGATATCAGTCTCTTATGACAGATTCCTTCTTTATCTAATTTGCTAAATAAATCTATTAAATTAAACTTGTCTTGTCTATTTATCTTTGGCTTTATAAATGACTTTCATAAATTCAACTTTGATTTGGAGCATAAAATTTCTTAATTTTTCCTTTGTTAATTATATAAAAACTTAATTTTCAAATTTTTTCAAGCATTAAGGATAAAAGCTTAAATGATTTCTAGCATAGAAATTTCTCTCCTCTATTTATTCCTTTCTTCTATATAAAAAGTATATTTGTTCTCTAAACCACCATACCTTATTTAACCATAATATAATCTCCCTATTTCTTAAGATGCTTTCAAATTGATTTTTATTCTTTAATTAAAGTCTTAGGTTCTTTTTACTCTTATAATAGCAAAAACTAATTGAAATATAAATTGTATCATGCTTCATTATTCTCATGTCTGTTTATCTATTCTCTTCTATGTATTTTAAACCAAGTTCATAGTTTACTTTGTATTGATCACTTTTTTATAGTGCTTAACCTTGCTAAACTTCAATTTTTGCAAATTTCCAATATTTTTATAGAAACTTAAACCATCACAAGCGTTAGCATCTTTTGAGTAATTGATTGCATAAATAAACTTACTTAAGCAAGTTTAGAAAGATACATATTTCATGAAAATCGGGGAAAAAACTAGAAGAACTTGAAAATGAATAATAGCTTAACCTCATATAAGCAATACCATTTAATATCGATATAACAATAATAGCAGCAAGAACAATATAAAGTTAGTAATAACTAAAAAACTATTAGATCTAGATTACTAAAGTGGTATTTGATTACTTGTAAAGTATAGTAACCTAGTATATTGTTATGAGAATCGGGATATTTATATAGTTTATTATTTATATTAGCTAGATTATCTTACAAGCTTATTGATTAAGAAGTTTAGTAAGCTATTCTAAAAATTGATCTTATATTAGTAATTACAAGAAAGAGAATCAAGTGAGGTTTGCTCAGTGTCTAAATATATAATTAAGAATAATTGTTCTAAAAAGATTTTATAGAAACTAATTAATTAATTGAGATATGCGCTTTTAGAAATAACTAGAAATATTTAAAGGCTTTTTTCAATAAATATTCATATAGAAAATAAAGCAAAATAAGATAAATAGGAAGAGATTATGAAAGTACTTATGATGCTAGAATCTTTGATGTAAAAACTATAAAAAATAAGAATAATTTGAAATAAAGAAAAGATAATAGAGAAAAAGTATAAGCTCGATAAGAAAATTATCCTTAAAAAAGCAATAACAAAAAAATAAAGTAAATCCCTTGTTAAACCAAAATTTTTCCTTAAAAGTGAAAAAAATTAGAAATATTAAATCTAATTGAATGAATATAGCATTTAGGAAATCTAAATTTGAAAGTTCTTAGCTAAATATTCTTACAGGAGTATAGATAAATTGAATTAAAGCAAAAATTATTTTAAGGAAGGAAAATTTAAACTTAAGGTTTAACGAAATAATACAATTAAACAATAATTTAAATTGATTTTTCAGTTAAAATATTTATGAATAAATTTAATTTAGAATCTCTTTTATTTTTAGCATTGCCTTAATGAAAAAATGAAAATTTTAAAAATAGATATCTAATAAATTGTGAAATTTGGACAATTAATCTTATAATATTTGTAAATATCTATATAATTAAGATTTTAAATGGTTGAATTAATAAAATAAGCTTTAAATAATTCAGATTAAAAAAGAACTATTATTGTTGCTAAAAATATTTTAAATAATTTAAATTTATTTCTCTTTTGAATAAAAATATTTTAGTTTTAAATTATTTTGATTTAAAAATAAGGATCTAGAATACTTATATGATATATTAACAAAATTTAAAAAAACTATTAAAAAAGTAATTTTTTTATTAAAGTTAAAATTTTAAAATTCTCATTAATTATTTTAATTAAAGCAATTTTTAATGCAAAAATAAATTAAAATCTAAATATATAATAAATAAATACATTTGATTATAGAGCGCGTAGTACTCTCATTGGTGCGCAGCTCTTTAAAAAAAATGTTTCATACTATCAAGAATGTTTGTTACTGATAAAATTATCAGATACTGGTAGACCTTGTTCAATACTGGTATAATTATTCAGTACTGATAAAAATGTTCAATACTGATATAATTTTAGAATACTCGTAATCTTTAATACTTGTTGGAGGTCCAAGGACATGGCAGGATTGCGTTTCATTGCATCACCAAAGCAGAGGACAGCATGTGTTAATTATGGATACTTAAATTCCCCAACCTCTGATGAAGATGACCTTGTTGTTCACCTTCGAACAACTATGGCGGTTTTAAAAAATATATAATAATTAAATTCAATTTCATTAGATTTATCATTAAATGGAAGGCTTAAAGAAAGATTTCTACACCACCTCCAAGAAATAGGAGAGGAAACCAGAAACCGAAATAACCCAGACCCCTGCCAAGTAACAAGAATCTCATCTATCAAGAACATAAACCAGGGAAGAGTACTAACAGACTAGGAAAAGCCACGAACTTACCCCGGCATCTTAGGAGAAGCCAAGGAAACAACTTAAGTCTGCTCTACATTAGGAGACATCGGAAGTCTATCCTTCCGGACAAATGAGCGTGGAGCAGCTCATTAAAGTAGTGTTAAGCCTCTAGCAAGAGGTAAAGAAGCTTAAAAGGGAAAATACAAAATTAATGGACCTGATTGAGCAACAGAATACAAGAGAGCTCCGAATGGCAAACTGGGAAAGGGAGCTCGACAACATCTGGAAACACCAACAGGAACAAATAAAACATATGAACGACTCAATAAAGACGATTCAAGAGCAGAACAAGCAAATAATCTAGAGCCAGAGTCAAGTGCAAGAAATTCCTAAGATAGAGAAAATGGACATTGAAGAAGAGCAAGTAATCAAAATGACAAGAGAGAAAATAATTAAGAAGAAATGCTATTTCTGTGGTAGCTATAGACACCTATATAGGAAATGTAGGAAATTCCAGGAATACAAAAGAGAATATTGGATAAGAGAAAAGAAAGAAAGAGAAATGCTCTATTGTAGCGCAGAGGGGAATATATATAAAAAAAGATGGAATCAAAGAAGTGGCGAAACAAGAACCTTAATAATACGGAAGAAGGGAAAACAAGAAATGTAAATAGGACCAAGGAAGAGAAAACAAGACATAAATCAAGAAAACTTTTTACAAACTTATTTTACGCGGCGGTGATGTAGACTGCTGCGAAACATTTAAATCAAATTATAATTATAGATTTATCATTTTATGGTAAAAATTTAGAAAATCAATGTCAATAATTTCAATCAATATAAAAAACATTGATTGAAAGAATGAAATATTTTGATTAAAAATAATCTAATTTCTTTATACTTAATTAATCAAAAAAAAATTATTATATTTATTTCGTGATGGACCAAATAATAGAGGTATCACGCTAATTTATTTATTATTATATATTTATTTAAGGTATATTAAATTAATTAATTCATATTTAGAAACAAATAAAAATATTTAAAACTTAAGAAATGTTTTAATACTAAAATATAGTATTAATCAATAATGAGTTATTTAAGATTCAATTTTATTTAAATTAAATCAAGAAAATAATTTAAAATTTATGAGATAAATAATTTTAATTAAGCAATTATTAAAGTATGTTCTAAAATAATATAATTTAAAGATGGAAAATAAAGAAAAACAATTTATTAGAGCCATTTTTTTACGAAAAATTTTGAGATAAAGAAATAATTTAATAGGAAGAATCCCTCTTCTTCTTTTCAAATATGAAATACTTCCAAACTTATGCTTTTTAGAGCTCGAAAAAATAATTGTAAATAATTTTAAAAAGAAGTAATGGCAAATCTACTAAATGAAAACCTAATAATACGATTGATAAGATTCGATGAACTAGAAATTTTTTGATATGAATTATTTTATATTTCAACTCAGCAACAATAATTTTGTACTTTCACAAAATTAACTTTTCTTTTTTTCTAAATTAAATATTAAGAATGAATATAATTTAATCCATAACTACGATGAAAGAAATAAGTTGATTTTGGATAAAAAAAATCAGAAATTGTTTATTATAAGTGCGTGAAGTGGCCGAAATATAAAGCCTGCTTATTTTGAAGTTTTTGATATTAATTTAAAAAAATCAAAATCTCTACCAAGATGTCCTGTAGGAGCAAAAGGAAACGGCTTTACTTAAGCAAAAGAAAGTGTATATAGTATTGGAGGATATACAGGAGTTATGAGCAAAGATATTTATTAATACTCATACATAAAAGATGAATGACTCAGATTAGAAAATCTTCTTTAACCTTACTCTCATGTTATTCAAAGCTTATTGGTATAAAAATTAGAATCGATTTGTATTTTCGATGAATATTAGTATTTAAAGGGAACTGTTCTATACGATTTCAAATAAATAATAGATCATGGACCAGATTATTCTCACTAAACCGGTGAATATCCTAACTTTTAACCAATTTTAAGTAAAGAAATTATATACAGCTATTCAATTGGAGAATATTTCTTGTTTGGTTACGAAATGAAGAAAAAAGAATGGAGAAGCTTTAAATACTGAATAGTTTTTAAATATTGACTTAAATTTTTATATTAAATTATTATTATTTAAATTAAAATTTTACTTTAGATAAATTATTAAAATCTATATATTAAATGAAGAGCTAAAATATAATAAATAAATTAAAAGAAATAAATATATTAAAATTATTTTTTTTATTGAATAAATAATTTTAAGAGTGATCTTTTTCTTTTTTATTGATATAAATATTCTTGAGTTTGAGGGAAGATAGATTTAAGTAAATATTTTTAAATGATTGATATGTTTGAATTTCTATTTTTAAATTATAACATTCTTTATAATTTAGATTTTTTATATCAATCACTTTTAAAATCTAATAAATATAATTAAGTAAAAATAAATAGTTACTAAATAATCATATACTTCATAATCCATAAATAAAATTGATTATATTTAGATTAATATAAATTGTTAAACCTTAAACATTTTTTAGTTTAATTAAGCATTTTTTAAATTTAATTATAATAAAAGGATTTAATTACACTTTTAAATTAGCTAACTTAATATTTAAAAACTTATTTATGACTAATATTTTTTTTATATTTAACTATATAATTACTATTTTATTATTTATCTAGTATTTAAATAAGTTAACATTTAGTAAAAGGGATAATATTTCTCTTAAATATATATTAATACCATAACTGCTTTACAATGTTCTTAAATATCTATTTTATTTTGATATTTTATAATTTAATATATTATGTTTTTGGCACTATATACAAAAAGCTGATGAATATATTAGTAAATTTATTTTAAATATTTTAAAATATAATTATTATAATTAAAATAATTAAATAGGGTGGAAAACCCTTTCCTTCAGATGCTGCTTGGAGGCCCAGCAAGACAACAGTGAACGGAGGATAAATCGAAGGAAGAGAAATAATGACAAGAGAAAGAAGATATGATAAGATGGAGAACTCTGAATGCCAGAAGGAAACTTTCTTCATCATAGGTCGGGGAAATGTACCTGTAATCGCATATTGCATCCTATGCTTTGGAAGGAAAAATTACAGGGACGTTGCAGGAAGAGAAAACAAGGATAGAGAAACATAAAATATTTTTTAGACATTAAATAAAATTATTTAAAGAGCTGCGCACCAACGAGAGTGCTACGCGCTCTATAATCCAATTTATTTATTTATAATGCTAAGATAATAAAGTTACAGTGAAATTTCTAGATTAAATAGATTTTAAATATACCTTGAAGTAAAAAATATTTGATTTGTTTATTTAATAAAGTGAACTAAATATTTTGCTTTTATGAAATATTATGAAATTAAATAAAAATTTACTAAGTAAAATAGTTTATGACTTTAAATAAATTAAATAATTATTATTTATTTAAGATGACCCACTTCCTTTTTTAAACCTGTTATAAGATTAAAATAATCCAAGCAATTACTATTTATCTATAACAAGTTCTGAGCATTATCCTTATTTTGGAGGAAATTTTCTTGAAATAATATTTCTTTAGAAATATCCATTCACGTCACCTAAAATTACTTTCTTAAAAGGATATTTTTTAATCCAAATATTTCTTTATCTTCATTCATTTTAACCAATTTTATTGATAGATAAAATAAAAAATGAACTTTTTTAATCTTAACTAAATTTTTAGCAATTTTACTATCAATTTCACTTTTTTTTATAGAATTAACTAACAAAATTTTAAAATAAAAAATTGAAATTAAAATTAAATAAAATAAAATATTCCAATCTTTAAATTTTATAATTAAATAAAGAAAAGCAAGAACATTTATAAATAATTAATTACTTTATTCTTAAATCAATATATCATCAATTTAAAATTAAGATATCTAAAATATATTCAAGTATAATCTTAAAAATTATAAATTTTATCTTAAATGTCAAATGAAAATCTTTAAATTTAAAAACGAATAAATTTTAAAATCATTAAAAAATAATAAAATATCTAAGAGCTAAGTTTTAGATATTTTAATAAAAATATTTTGAAAACAATTACTATTTTAGGAAAATTATTTTTTTAATTTTTTTTAATTTTTTAACTTAATTTTTATTAAAATTTTTAAGCTTAAGAACTTTTTTATAAAAATTATTATAAATTATATTAAACAAAACAAGAAAGCTAAAATATTTAAAAAATATTATTTTTTTATTATTTATGTTATAATCTTTCTCTTTTTAGTATTTGCTAATTTTTATCTTCTTTTTACCTCCTATTTTTTCTTTTTGTTTTATTACTCTTATTTTAAATTGTGAAATTTCTATCATTTTTATTGAAATGTCAGAATATTTAAGTTTTTTAGTCAAATTAAGTAGCATAAAATAAAATAGGCTTATATTATATATTATTTAATTTAAGTGGGCTGGAAAGCCCTCTCCTTCGGATGTTGCTTGGAGGCCCAGCAAAGCAACAAAAAAAATGAGCGTGGACGGAGGATAAATCGATAGAAGAGAAACCAATAACAAGAGAAGGAAGATGCGACAAGATGAATTACTCTGAATGCCAGGAGGAAATTTTCTTCATTGCAGGTTGGGAAAATGTACCCGTAATCGCATATTGCATTCTATGCTTTAGAAAGAAAAATTACAGGGACGTACTGCAGGAAGAGAAAACAAGATAGAGAGATCAATAAAATATTTTTTCGACATTAAATAAAATTAATTTAAAGAGCTGCGCACCAACGAGAATGCTACGTGCTCTATAATCGAATTTATTTATTTATATAAAAATATGGGTATCAGGCTTGTTCAGAAGAACTTGAAGGTAATCTGACGCAGTATATACTGAATTGTGAGTAATCTCGCATTAGATACCACCAAGGGAAGGAAAACAAGCTTAGAACTGGCAACCCTAAATTTTGAGTGTTCTTTCTAGCATTATGAACGTTTGCCTGACGAGCTGGCAATGACTTAGTTAATAATTCTTATTTGGATATTATTCAAGAAGACTGGAGCACTTTGCTCAAAATTCGAGAATAATCTTTAATAAGCAGATCCCCGATTTGGAGAAGTTGATGTGACTCTTTAGATTACTAAGATGACAAGAAGTATGAGAACACTTTTTTTATTAATATGGAGAGAGCTTTGCGCCAATGAGGTGATAAGCGCTCTATAATCATATTTATTTATCTTTGATTATTCAATATTTTAATAATTTATAGATATTAATTATTAACTTTTTGAGTTCGAAGACAGCCTAGCTCTCGTCATGTAGCATTCTCTGAATGGTTCTTGACGAACATAACAAGTATATTTTCCCTATCAGTGTCCGTGAACATGTGTATTGAATGAATATTTCATGATCATATTATAAAAGCTCCTATCAAAGCCAGATAATCTCCAGATGCACTTCCTTCAATCTTGAATCCAACTAGAGATTCCTTAGGATTGGAGGTAGTAAAATCAAAATCTTGCTTCCGTCACTCTTTTAATTAACTTTAAAGTTAATTACATTAAATTTAATGCGCTAGTTTAAAGATAGAATAGACCATCGACTTTATTCCATTTGCTCGACTTTTGTTTCAGTTTTTTCAGAAGTTTCCTTCTCCGATTCATGAGTTTATATTCATCTTCTTGGAGATCAAAGGTCATCAAGCTAATCGATCAATGCTTTATGCTCACTTGCCCCTCACCAAAGCAAATTAAAATACTGCCTGTTTCATTTAAATTTTTTATTACTTCTTAGTTTCTTTGTTGTTGTTGAAATTTCAGTGTCTGATTCGTCTTCTGTTTTAATAAGTTTCTGTAGCACAATTTATTAAGAAGAAGATTAATTAAAATACGAGATAAGGTGGAGAATTTTCGACTCTAGCTTAATCTCGTTCCTTTTCTGATGAGATTGTCAGAAAAAGCTTTCTTGTAACTATATGAATAAAACCATAAGATGGTTAAAAGATTGCCCAAGTTGAAAAGGATATAATATCTTTCATATTTAAAATTTTAATTCTCCAAAATAGGATTTAAATGAGCAAAAATAAACTAGTTTTGCCTAGAACTAAAAGTAAACATGAAAAAGAAAAACTACAACAGAATGAGAAAAGTGAAGACAAAATTAAAATGAATGTATAGACAATAATTATATATCTGCAATAATATTTCTATTTGCCTTTGATAATTTTATATATAATCTGAAAAAATAAATCAACCAAAAGCACATAAAAGTTAATAAATTTACCGGCTAATATAGAGCATTTCTAGTATAAAAATAGTAATTCCTATTTTATTTCAATAAAAAGGAACTTTAATATTATCTCTTTCTTTTTATTTAGAACTTTCTCTATTTCAGAATAAAAAATTACATAAAGATGAAATAAAAATTCGAATTAATCTTAAATTATTTGGTCACAGTTATATGAAAAGATATAATAACGACATAAAACTTGAATCTTGAAGTAGTGTAAGTTTTAAAAAAGCTATTATCAATACCATCGTGAAATAAAATTCATATAGGTTTCTATTCATATCAAGGTTAAAAATGTGAAAAAAAACAATATCAAAATAATAGATAAAATGCTTAAGAAAATAAAAAGTTTAGATTTCATTAAAGAAATTCCAAAAAACCGAAAAAAAAAACATTTTTTAATAAAAGCTAAAAAAACGATATCAAAATTCTGCGCATGTTTAAAAATAAAACTTTAAAATTTATAAAATATTAATATTAGTTATAAACAAAAAGTTTAACCAACTGAAGTTATAGAGTTATGAAAAGTGAAATTAAGAAAGAAAAGATACTAAAAGTAAAATGTGAAAAACTGTTAAAGTAATATTTGACAGGAAAATTGTAATTAAATCATTCAAAGATATAAATTTAAAGTTAAATTAATTAAAAATAGTTCTCTTAAAAAATGCTTATGCAAATTCCGTTCTTGGTGGGCTTTTTAACAAAGATTTTACTTCATAATGATCATCTTTTGGAGCAGATAATGGATATTTAAAGCTTTATTTATTTATTGACGGTAATCATTTCATGCCAAGGTAAATTTAGCCTCTTTGCTGTCTTCCAAATTTCTTATGGTTCTAATTCAAGCACAGTCAGCCGTCATTGAGTTTTAGATATGCTAACTGATACATATAGAGAATTGTGGAAAGGAAATAGTGGTGTTACTTTTCTGATCTTCTTTTAGTATAAATATTGATTCCAGTCTGAGCGCAGATTGCCTGAAAAGTCTGCCTAGATATCAACAAGAGTATATTTATTTCTCTATTTTCCAGATGACCCCAATAATTTCATAGGTACTTGGCGAGATTGCCCAAGCCAAGTTTTCCTGATAGGTTATCCTCATAAAAACTTCAGTCACGGACTGCGGAAATTTCCTCTTTAATGGCCGCTGATAATCTGATGTGCAGACACTCCCCACTTCCATTAGGCATGCTCAATCATGATAACCCCAAAAGATGGGTTGCTTTATATAGGAAGACGACAGTCTTTGTAGGGCGGATAAAGCAATCAATATTTGCTTCTAATGCATCCAAAAACACTCAGATATAGAGAAATTCCCTACTGAAACGAAGGGTAGAGAGTTCTAGCCTTAAAAAGCATTATTTGTGTTCTTGTCCCTTTAAGTTAGTCCAAAAGACAAAAGTAAGAAATTAGCCTTCTGGTTTTTTTGCCGTCGGAAACTATTATTTTCATTTGCTCATAGTAAGTAAAATTAAAAAATTAAACTTTTATTATAATTAAAATGAAAGCTCTTAAAGGTGGATTTCTCCTGGGGAAGGAGGAACGCAAAAAGGTTATCGTTCGTATGGGAATTATAATGTACGAGGACCATGCTGAGAAGCATGGCAGATAATTCAATTTTCTGTCCTATCAGCTTTCGATGGTAGTATATTGGACTACTATGGTAGTGACGGGTAACGGAGAATTAGAGTTCGATTCTAGGAGAGGGAGCCTGTGAGACAGCTACCACATCTAAGGAAGTCAGCAGGCGCGCAAATTACCCAATTCTGACTGAGGGAGTTCGTAACAAGAAATAACTACAGCAGGTTTCGTCTTGGTGATTGGAATTAGCACAATGTAAAAATTTTAGCGAGGACCCACTGGAGGACAAATCTGGTGCCAGCAGCCGTTGTAATTCCAGCTCCAGTAGCGTATATTAAAGTTGTTGCAGTTAAAAAGCTCGTAGTTGGACGTCGCTCTTTAATGATGTAAAAGTCATATGAGGGATCTGCCTGGCAGCATCAAACATACTTAAGTGGATAATGATAAAATATGAGGCTTTTACCTTGAGAAACTAGAGTGCTTAAAGCAAGCTCCCGCCTGAATACCGCAGCTGGGAATAATACTCGAGGTTAGTCTTGGCGAGACTATCTACTATCTTTAATAGGGACAGTTGGGGGCATTGGTACTCAGTAGTCAGAGGTGAAATTCTTAGGTTTACTGAAGAAAATAAAAGTAATAAGAAATGATGAGATCAAGACGAGACTAAAAACAATAATTTAAAATCGAATTTTATTGAAACAACAAATTTTAGCTAAAGAAATCATTCTTTTTGTTTAATTGCTTATTTAACAAATTAATTCTGTTTTACTCTAAATTACTTAAAAATACTATGTTTAATTTTTATATTAGCATGAAAAATCAAATGAAAAAGAAATTTAAAACTATAAACATTAAAAAATGCAATATAATAATATGCTTGATAGCTAGTCTTGTTGTTACAATCCAAATACAAATTGCTAAATATAAAAAATTAAAAATTTTATTAAAAAAAGATTATAGAGCGCGTAGTATGTCAATAGTGCTCAGCTATTTAAAGAAATTTTTTTAACTCTTATTATACCTTACAACAGGTTTTGATAGAGGGTGTTTAAGTAGATAAAGAAGAATAAAATGGAGTTAATTCGAAATATTTCAATTTTTATCTAAAATTACCACAATAGATGAAACTTTCCCTTTTTAAAGAGAAAATTAGAAAAATCTTAAGTTTATCTATAATTAAGCATCTTAGATGATTCAAACCAACTGTTTAAAATATAGTTTATTTAGAAAATAAAAGACAACTTAAATAATGATGAAAGTAAAATTTCGATATTGCCTGATTGCATTTCAATCCTTAATGAGGTTCCTAGTTGGATCTAAGATCTTGAAGAAATGCATCAGGAGGTTATCCGGCTTTAATAGAGGCTTGAAGTCTATAATCATGGTTATACATTCAATACACATGGAAATCATATTTGCAGAAACTGATTAGATGAAATCCCTGTATGTCCATCAAGAGACCGTTTAAAGAATATCGCACAGCGAGAACTTATCTGTCCTCAAAATTCAATACTAATAATTAATTAATAAAAACAAGTAGTTAAGAGATATTTTTTTAAAGCAAATATTTGAAGTCACATTACTTATATTATAAGATTTTTGCTTTTAATTAAAAGAAAATTTAAACCAATCTTCAAATAAATATTTCATATAGCTCATAGTTTTTAAAACCTCAATATTTGGTAATTTCGTCACAGTCATACTTTTACAAAGCATTCTAGCTGTTTAAAATAAAGAAAATGAAATCTTCTTAGACTAGTCAGTTCATAATTTATTCTAGTTAAGCATTGTCTATTATCTTAGTAATTGAAAATCACCATTCTATAATAATTATTACATCTTTTGATCGCTTAATGATATTTCTCGCTCCTTATAAAGCTATTATTTCTGCATTTTCTATATCTATCTTTATTAGTTATACTTCAGAAAGAGTTTCTGGAGGAAAAAAATCGTCCAGTTTTATAGCTAGCACTTTATATTAAAGTGTGGCTTGGTAATCTAAAGGAGCTTTAAGTCCAATTTCTAATCTTTTATTTTTTAGTGACTTCAAAGTACTAACTCCTCCTTCTTTATTTAACAAGAATTCAACTTCTTTAGTTTAGTTGTATATAGCATAATTATAAACTTAAGAAACCTTTTGAAAATTATTAAATCATAGTGAGGCATTAACAAATTGAATTGTAATTGGATTAGCATCGAATGAAAAAATCATTCCGCCTTAATTTTAATCAAGAAGTGCAGCCATTTTCAGAGAATAAAGACCAAAAAATATGCCACAATCTATAATCTTTCAATCAGGCTTAATAACGCTAGTTATTGCAAGCATGGTTTCAATTTCTCAGCACTTCCACCTTCAAATATGTCTAAGGTCTGAAAGTAAACTTTTAGGAAAAATATAGGAAATGCTTTTGTTCTTAAAAGGTAACTACTTCTTAATATTATTCTAGAAAGTATATGAGCCATTAAGCATTTAAGACTATATATTCAAAGCTTGCTAGAAAACTTTATCAAATTATTTAATCACTTAGATATCTTAAAGTTTAAGTTCCATACCCTCAATTAGTTTCTTGAGTTATGAGTAGGATCTTTCATCCTACCTGAAATATTTTAACGAGTATTTATAAACCCAAACAAAAGCTTTTTTATAAACTTTAAAAAACTTATGCTCTTACAGATATAAGCCTTTTTATTTGACTGCATTAAAATGGGCGGTAAAAGAAAAAACTTTAATGCTAAAAATGATGAAAAAAGTCCCATATATATTTAACTAATAATAAGTTATAAAGAAAAATCTTAATACTTCATTTATAGTAATAATACGGTAAAATTTGATTAAAGTGAAAATTAAAAATCTGGCAAATGCTTATAAACAAAAAATCTTTAAATCTCTATTTAATCCTTCAAATTATAATTAAAGAATTTTTATTTTTTACTAGTTTTGAATATTTCTTTTCTATTGATTTAAAGTTACTTAAATGAAAACTGTTTTTTACATTTTTGTATAATGCTTTTTTTCTAATTATCATATATTTACGAAGTGTTGAATATTAATTTTTGATTATAAATATCTTTATTAATTTTCATATACTTTATTTAAATATTAATTCAAAATGAATGATACTCATTTATTTTTAATTTTACTTAAATTAGTAAATATTTTATCAAAGTTTAAAATATCTAATTCTCACTTTAAGTTCTTTTATTTATCCTTTTTTGTTTATATTTATCAAGACTTTAAAAAATGTAGTTAATATAGTTTAAATACTTTAAGCTATGATTTTTGATTATTTTTATTCCAGTTTAATTTAAAATTTTAAGAGCTTAACAAACTTTTAAGGTTAGTTTTAAATATCTTAGTTAATGTTTTTCTTTATCAATAGCAATTTATTTTCCTGTGCTTATGAATGATAAAGTATTATTGTAACGAAGAGGTATATCGCCTAAATCTCCTTTTTCAGTTTTAATTTTATTAAAGAGTGGTTACGATTTTCGTAAACCATTTCGTTTAATTAAGGGTCAGTTTTAAAATAGTTATAAATAGCATTAAGATGAGCTTGAAAATCACAAAAAACATTCATTTTAGCGTTTGATTCCGAAAATTATAAAGCAAACCATTGATTGCATAGAGATGAAATAATAAAAATTACCTTATCCTGCAAACATACCTACTGCATAGGCTACATTTTAGTTAAGAGGATATTTTTCTCCAAAGCATCTTAAATAGAAATTGTTAATAAATTCTTATCCTGTTTTATATCAAATGAAGGGAAAAAAACTTTATCTTGATTCTAAAGAAAAAATTCGGTAGGATTCTTGTTAAAAATAACGTCAGAAACATCTGATATTATAACATACTGAAGGTCCTTATGTTTTAATATGAAATCAAAAATCGCTAATAATCTTAAATCATTTGGCCATAAGTTTTATGAAAATAAAGAATTATTAAAGGCATAAAACTTGAATCTTGAAGTAGTATAAGTTTTAATAAGCTTATGATCTAATCCATCGTGTAGTAAAAACTCCATATAAGTTTTATCTATGTATCGATACATATCAAGGTTTAAAATAGTTGAAGCAATTTTTATAAGTAGTTTTATCTCTTTGAGGATCTCCTTTTTAAGTAAAGAAAGCTCCAATAGCAACAGTTGGGGGTGGCTCAACATCAGGAAAAATAGATGATTGAGTTTAAACTTAATCTGGCCAATCAGTCGAGATCATTTGCTGGTTAAATAAAAAATTCTGAAAGCCGCAACTGGTAATAATAAATCTTGTAAGACTAAAAGAAAAAAGAAAATTTTAGATTTCATGAAAATAAAACCAAATTTGAAAGAAAAAAAACGAGATGAAAATAATAGCTAAAATGCTTGTAAAAATAGTAAACTTAGTCTTCATTACAAGAATAATAAATGTTTAAAAAATTTTCTATAAGGGTGAAAAAAGCAAGAAAATAAAATATAATAATTTTTTTTTATTATTAAAAATAAATTTATTTTTAGAAAATCTTGTCATAAATAAAAAAAATTAAAATCTTGAAATAAATAAATTTGGTAATAAAAATTAAAAGAATCAGAAGTCATTGAGTTAAGACTTTCTAGATATAAGTAAAGGAAATTGTAAAAATGAAAGTACCAAAAAAATGTTAAAGTGATGTTTTAAATATAAAACTCAGGTAAATATGTAAGATAAAAGATGGAAAAATCATTTTAAAAATTTGAGGTTTAAATTTATGAAATATGGAAATAGAATAATAATAAAGGGTTAAAATATATTTGGACACTAGAAAAACTAAAAAATAAGAAAAAAAAAGGAAATATATTTAATTATAGATTTAAAAAACTAAAGAGAAAATTTATAAAACTTAAAATAATATAAATTAAAAAAGCTGAAAATTTGAGTCGAAATTTAAACAAGAAAATATTTAAAAATATTAAAATTGAAGTTTTGCTGAGAATAATGAATTATTTATCAAAATGAAAATGAATAAAGTAAATGCAGATTAAATTTAATTAAATTTTCAGATAAAAAGAAAGCTTTAAGATCAAATAAAAAATCTTATTAACGAAAATTTAATGAAAATAAAACTAAGCAGATATATAAAATTAAGATAACTAAAAAATCAGTAAAACTAATTTGATTTAAAACTTTAAAATATTTAATATATTTAATATAGTTAAATCAATTAGAAAAGAGATTAAGAAAAAAATATAATTTAAACTCTTATAGATTTCATTTTTCTCGTTTTTTCACGATTTTCTAAAAATTGTTTAATATATTTTTAGAAAATATAAGTTCCATTTTTTTGTAAAATCAAGTAGAATATTCTCTATTTAAATTAAAAAGGATAAAGATATCTATATTGCTTAAATAATTAAAAGCAAAAAAATTTGAAAATTATATGACTAACTCAATTATATGAATAAACTCAATAATACTAAAAAAAAACAACTATTAAAAATTAGATTATGATGAAATAGTTGAGAATACACTCAAGGATTTAAATGAAGAATGTTATTTATAACATATCTGTAAAAGCATGATAAGCAAAAATAAGAATATAAAATGATTATATAGTAGTTAATATTAATTATTATTATTATTATTATTATTATTATTAAAATAGTTAAGTTTGGCAATTTTCGAGGATTTTCACCTCTTCATGCCAGTCCCAGATTGCTTCGGGATTAAAAAAAGGTTTATGAGTCTCTACTCCTCTCCTGCCCACTTGTTCTTGCTGTCTCTAACTATGTCTTACGTTTAGCAAAGATTTCTTCCTATAAATATTTCCAAGATAGTTCATGAATAGTCTCTCTCTAATTTTCTTTTGTTATAGTTGTCTCTTTTCATTTTGTTACGCTTGCTGTTTCCTCTATTTTCTCCAATACTGGTTCTTAAAGTTTAGGAATTACTCATATCTTCTTCATAGGTGTTTCTCTGAATTACAATAGTAGCACCTTTTAACAAATTTTATTGGCTAGCCTTCTTCTTCTTGTCAATTACCTCTATAAGCATTGGATCGCCTCTTTGCTCATTAATTTTCATTTGCTGTTGTAGTTTCTCTTCTATTTCTCCAAGCTTGTTGCCCAGTTCCGTCTGTTTCTATTGCTAATTTTAGGATTAGAAGTTCTGACTCTGTGATATGTTCCAAAATGCCCTTAATACCCTTTCTTTGGACATAAGTCTTGACTCGATTTCCTTTTGCTTTCTCAGATTCTCCATTACCTGTCGTTGTCCTTCTTTAGTCTCTTGACCTCTTTCTTGAGGTTTAGTACAACTTGGATGAGCTGTTCCGTGCTCATCTGGCCAGAAGGATTAAAATTCCGACACCTCCTGGTGTAAAGCAGACTTTGCCTGCTTTCTGGGCTTCTTTAGTGAAGTCGGTGTTTCAGTATACTTGCTTTTCTGAGCCTTCTTCTGTTCCTCTTGTTAATTTCCAAGTTGTTAATATTAAGAAAAAGGTTAAAGTTGTGAAGAATACGACTGCCAAGAAGTAGTTTACTGCTTCCTCCCCTTCCTTTTTGGCTTAGGAAGAGGTGTATAGAAGCCTTTCTAGAAACCTTCAACCATTTTTTTAAATATTTTCTTGGTGAGCTTTTTAAAATAGACTTCCTTCATACTGATCATCTTTTGGTAGCAGCATGATAGACATTTATAGTTTTATTTAATCATTGACGGTAATTATTTCATGCCAAGGTAAATTTACCTCTTAACTGCGTTCCAAATTTCTCATGGCTTTAATCCAAGAACAACCAGCCGTCATTGACTTTTAGATATGCTAACTGACACATATAGAGGTTTGGGGATAGGAAAAAGTGGGCGTTGCTTTGCTGATCTTCTTTTAGCATAAATACTGATTCCAGTCTGTGCGCAGATTGCCTGAAAAATATTTCTAGATACCAACAAGAGTATCATTTATTTCTCTATTTTCCCAGATGCTCCCAATAATTTAATAGATACTTGGCAAGAGCGGGCCTTACAAGTATAATGGGTACTTCTTGTTTTCATTTTACATTGCTTAGATCTATTAAGTATATCTATCCACTGCCCAAATCAAGTTTTCCTTATAGGTTATCCTCATATAGACTTCAGTCACGGACTGCGGAAATTTCCTCTTTAATGGCCGTTTATAATCTGATATGCAGACACTTCCCACTTTCATTAGGCATGCTCAATCATGATAACCCCAAAAGATGGGTTGCCGTATATAGGAAGACGACAGTCTATATAGGGCGGATAAAGCAATCAACATTTGTCTCTAATGCATCCAAAAACACTCAGATATAGAGAAATTCCCTACTGAAACGAAGGGTAGAGAGTTCTAGCCTTAAAAAACATTATTTGTGTTCTTGTCCCTTTAAGTTAGTCCAAAAGACAAAAGTAAGAAATTAGCCTTCTGGTTTTTTTGCCGTCGGAAACTATTATTTTCATTTGCTCATAGTAAGTAAAATTAAAAAATTAAACTTTTATTATAATTAAAATGAAAGCTCTTAAAGGTGGATTTCTCCTGGGGAAGGAGGAACTCAAAAAGGTTATCGTTCGTATGGGAATTATAATGTACGAGGACCATGCTGAGAAGCATGGCAGATAATTCAATTTTCTGTCCTATCAGCTTTCGATGGTAGTATATTGGACTACTATGGCAGTGACGGGTAATGGAGAATTAGGGTTCGATTCTAGGAGAGGGAGCCTGTGAGACGGCTACCACATCTAAGGAAGTCAGCAGGCGCGCAAATTACCCAATCCTGGCTGAGTGAGTTCGTAACAAGAAATAACTACAGCAGGTTTCGTCTTGGTGATTGGAATTAGCACAACATAAAAATTTTAGCGAGGACCCACTGGAGGACAAATCTGGTGCCAGCAGCCGTTGTAATTCCAGCTCCAGTAGCGTATATTAAAGTTGTTGCAGTTAAAAAGCTCGTAGTTGGACGTCGCTCTTTAATGATGTAAAAGTCATATGAGGGATCTGTCTAGCAGCATCAAACATACTTAAGTGGATAATGATAAAATATGAGGCTTTTACCTTGAGAAAACTAGAGTGCTTAAAGCAAGCTCCTGCCTGAATACCGCAGCTGGGAATAATACTCGTGGTTAGTCTTGGCGAGACTATCTACTATCTTTAATAGGGACAGTTGGGGGCATTGGTACTCAGTAGTCAGAGGTGAAATTCTTAGGTTTACTGAAGAAAACAAAAGTAATAAAGAAATGATGAGATCAAGACGAGACTAAAAACAATAATTTAAAAATCGAATTTTATTGAAACAACAAATTTTAGCTAAAGAAATCATTCTTTTTGTTTAATTGCTTAATTTAACAAATTAATTCTGTTTTACTCTAAATTACTTAAAATACTATGTTTAATTTTTATATTAGCATGAAAAATCAAATGCAAAATAAATTTTTTACTATAAACATTAAAAAATGCAATATAATAATATGCTTGATAGCTAGTCTTGTTGTTACAATTCAAATGAAAATTGCTAAATATAAAAAATTAAAAATTTAATTAAAAAAAGATTATAGAGCGCGTAGTATGTCAATAGTGCTCAGCTATTTAAAGAAATTTTTTTAACTCTTATTATACCTTACAACAGGTTTTGATAGAGGGTGTTTAAGTAGATAAAGAAGAATGAAATGGAGTTAATTCGAAATAGTTCAATTTTTATCTAAAATTAGCACAATAGATGAAACTTTCCCTTTTTAAAGAGAAAATTAGTAAAAATCTTAAGTTTATCTATGATTTAAGAATCTTAGATGATTCAAGCCAACTGTTTAAAATATAGTTTATTTAGAAAAACAAAGACAACTTAAAGAATGATGAAAGCAAAATTTCGATATTGCCTGATTGCATTTCAATCCTTAATGAGGTTCCTAGTTGGATCTAAGATTTTGAAGAAATGCATCAGGAGGTTATCCGGCTTTAATAGAGGCTTGAAGTCTATAATCATGGTTATACATTCAATACACATGGAAGTCGTATTTGCAGAAACTGATTAGATAAAATCCCTGTATGTCCATCAAGAGGCCGTTTAAAGAATATCGAACAGCGAGAACTTAGCTGTCCTCAAAATTCAATACTAATAATTAATTAATAAAAACAAGTAGTTAAGAGATATCATTTTAAAGCAATAGTTTGAAGTCACAGTTACTTACATTAAAAGAAAATTTAAAGTTAATCTTCAAATAAAAATTTTATGCATTTATGATAAAAAAGCTATTTAAAGGTTTCTTTTATTATTTTATAATATCCCTATAATCTTTTAGTTTCTTTATTTTAAACTTTTAACTCCCTTTGAATAAAAAAATATTTACTAGTACATATTAAAAAATTAAAAGTTATTAGTGGGCATTAAAACTCATTTCATTTTTTAACTTTTCTTTGAGATATTTAGGAATATATTAAAAATATTAAAATAAAAAAAGAGAGAATACATTTAACTTACTTTAAATTCTATTTTCAAAATGTTAAGTTGAAGTATTAACTTAATATGATTTATTTATTTTAATGAGTTTAATGTATTAAGTTTCATTTTTTTAGATACTATTTTTCAAATGTCTTTTTTCTAACTAATAGTAGATCTACGTATGAATCTCCTGTACTTTTTTAGTTTTTTAATTCTTCAAAAGTCACTTGATCTAAATCTTTTAGCGTATAATTTTGAAAACCTCAATATTTGGTAATTTCGTCACAGTCATACTTTTACTAAGCATTCTAGCTGTTTAAAATAAAGAAAATGAAATCTTCTTAGACTAGTCAGTTCATAATTTATTCTAGTTAAGCATTGTCTATTATCTTAGTAATTGAAAATCACCATTCTATAATAATTATTACATCTTTTGATCGCTTAATGATATTTCTCGCTCCTTATAAAGCTATTATTTCTGCATTTTCTATATCTATCTTTATTAGTTATACTTCAGGAAGAGTTTCTGGAGGAAAAAAATCGTCCAGTTTTATAGCTAGCACTTTATATTAAACTGTGGCTTGGTAATCTAAAGGAGCTTTAAGTCCAATTTCTAATCTTTTATTTTTTAGTGACTTCAAAGTACTAACTCCTCCTTCTTTATTTAACAAGAATTCAACTTCTTTAGTTTAGTTGTATATAGCATAATTATAAACTTTAGAAACCTTTTGAAAATTATTAAATCATAGTGAGGCATTAACAAATTGAATTGTAATTGGATTAGCATCGAATGAAAAAAATCATTCCACCTTAATTTTAATCAAGAAGTGCAGCCATTTTCAGAGAATAAAGACCAAAAAATATGCCACAATCTATAATCTTTCAATCAGGCTTAATAACGTTAGTTATTGCAAGCATGGTTTCAATTTCTCAACACTTCCACCTTCAAATATGTCTAAGGTCTGAAAGTAAACTTTTAGGAAAAATATAGGAAATGCTTTTGTTCTTAAAAGGTAACTACTTCTTAATATTATTCTAGAAAGTATATGAGCCATTAAGCATTTAAGACTATATATTCAAAGCTTGCTAGAAAACTTTATCAAATTATTTAATCACTTAGATATCTTAAAGTTTAACCATGTAATGCCTTTCTAAAATTCAGTCACGCAAAGAAGGAACTTACTTAATGCTTGAAACAGCAATTATTGGATCTGAAGAAAAACGAAAATAACCATCAATGAAAAGAGAAAGAGTCGCATAAATCAGAGTAGCAACAAAAAAATAAATAAAAAGCTTATATCTAAAAATTCATTTAACTATTAATTAAAATAAAATAAATAATCAAAAATTCTAAAATAAATAAGTTCTAAACTTTTTTTTATAAATATTTAAGATAAAAAATTAAATTAATTAATTAGTAAAAAACTCATTCCAAAATAATTCACTATTTTACCTAAAACTACAATATAACTTATTTTTGTGAAATTTCTTAATTCTTAAAGGTCTCTACAAAATTAATAGAGTAGTTTATGATTTTTAGTTATAATTTTTTAGTATTTCTATCAAGTTTTTTTTAAGTTTTATAATAATAAATAATAGTGGTTCTTAATTAGTAGGTTTATTACTGAATTGAAGATTATTTGCTTTGTCAGATATTGAATTTATAATGTTCGCATTGAATACTTTCCTTAAAGATATATTTATTTGTACTGATTTAACCTTTTTTATTAGTGAGATATTTTTTTCATTCAATTGCCCTGCTTAGCATTTATCTTTCCTTCTTTATTGTGCAAATGTTATATCACTCAAAAATTGTATTCTCACTATAAAGTTTTTTTTCTGTATAAATAAATAAATGAGATTATAGAGCACCTCAATGGTGCGCAACTCTTTAATAAAAAATTTTAAAGTTAAAAAATTCCTTGCTGAAGTCTTCTACAGTACCAGCATTCCTTGTGAGTTTTATCTTCTATAGGGCCACTATTTTGAATGATACCCTAAGAGACCTTAGTATTTGGCATCTTTCATCATTAATGTTATTTGATACCTTTTCGATCTTGTCTTCTCTTCTCTCGGCTACTTCCAAGATTTCTATTGGTTCTTCACCTAAATACTTCTCGGTGCCAGAGTTTAAGTCAGTTTCAGTTGTAGGTCTGCTCCTTCCTATTAATTTATTTATATAATATTCCATTTGAGGCAAATATAAATTACTAAGCAACTGCCATAACTTTAACTTTTCTTGTTATTATTTTTGTTTAAAAAATCCGCAGAATTTTTCAGTATGTTCAAATCTTCTGTAGAAGTATCATTACTTTATTCTCTTATATAAAACAATTTTTTCTTGTAGATCTTTATATTCTACATCCACAGGATCGTTTCTCGATATATTTTAAGGAAAAATGCTTTTTCGTCAACTATTCTAATTAGTTTAAGTTTATTTCTAAATGTTCAATTCTCATATTTACTGAAAAATATTATCATTTTTTTGATTCTTAAGTCTTAGAAATTAGAATGGCGATTTTTTCTTCGAGTTCTTGGCGCTTCTAAAAGTTTAAGACTTTGCTCTTGCATATATTTAATTTATTTAAGTATAATTTGCTAATTTAATTCTGTCTGAGATTAATTATTTTTTGACGATACTTTTTATAAGAAGCTTTCCAGTTTTTATTTAATATAATAAGTTAAAAATTTTCTATATTAAAGTGACAAATTTTTTCTAGGAATTGAAAATCTAGATTTAACTCTTATCAAGATCAATTTGATTTATTTTTTATTCAAAAATTTACTTTCGTGATTGTTTATTGTTGAGTTGCAAGTTGAATTTAAAAAAATATTTTTTTAAGATCTAAAATTAAATTTTGCTTATTGAAAGATCTTTAAAAACTAATTTAGCTATTTTTTTTGTTTTTATTCTATAAATCTTTTTGATTTAAAATAATTTGGAGTTCTTTTTTAGTTTTTATCTTTTATATACTATGCATGCTTTTTTTTATTTAAACAATTTTATAAATTATTTTTGGTTATTATACGAAAATTTTATTTTTTTAAAATATCTGATTTTATTAACTTTTTTTACTATAAAAATTAAATAAAAAATAAGAAATATAACTTATGGTAATAATAATTATAATAGATCTATTTTTATTAAGTAAACGACTTTTAAGTTCAATTTAGTTGTTTATATAAAATTTCTGCTGCTTATTTCGAAGTTGCTCATAGATTTAATGTTCTTCTTTTCCTCATCTCTATCTTCTTCTTTTCTAAACTTCAGTTATCTTCTTCCTCTTTTATGATTATCAGCCTCATTTAGCTTCTTTTAATATTTTCTAGTTATTACTTATTCGTTTTCGTTTTTGATTCTTGTAATTATATTCCATGATATGAAATCTATACTTTATTTTCCGCGTTTTAGAGATTTAAGTAGTTATTTTAATGAAATTCACGTAGATTGGTAAATGACTACATATCTTTAATAGATCTCTTAATAAGTTTATAGATCAATCAACAGGTTGTAATAGTGGAGACTCAAAATGCCTGTATTTATAGCTTATGAAGCACTTACCCCGTATAAATTCTTTTGAAAGCGACTTCTTTATTTTTATTCTAATCATCCAATGATTTCTTTATTATCGCGAATTTAATTACTATTTCCAACTCTTAATAGTTATTTTTTTTAGTTACTTACGTTATTTATCTAAACGTTATCAAGTAGTTAAAAAGTGTAATAAGTAGTAGTATTTCTAATTTCTGTTTTGTATAGTATTTACTATCCTTCCATTTTGTTTAAATGTTAATCTATCTTCTACTTCAATGGGTGAAGTAATACTTAAAGTTTGGTTTCCAAATAAATTAATAAAGATAATTATAGAGCATTTAACACCTCGTTGGCGTGTAGCTCTTTCAATATTTAATATAAAAAAGTGTTCTCATACTTCTTTTGTCATACTAACTGTCTAATAAGTCACATCAGCTTTCTAAATGGAAATCTGCCTATTAAAGATTATTCTCGAATCTTGAACCAAAAGCTCATATAAGAATTAATAATTAAATCATTAAAAGGGCTGTCAGTCAAATGTTCATACTGATAGCGAGAACCTTCAGACAAGTTAGTAATATCTCTTCTGAGCTTTTCCACCATTTATGTGATGACATCTAGTGCGAGATTACTCACAATGCAGTATAAACTACACTAGATAACCTACTAGTTCTCCTAACAGCAACTGATATCCATTTTTATATAATTAAATAAATATTTTTGAAAATTATACTTCAATACTTAAACTAAGCTTAGCTAAATTTTCTATACTAAGCAAGTCTTATTTTTTCTTAAGGCTTTTTATACTTAACTTAAAGCAACCTTTTTAATTATTCACTTACTTAATTTGTAATTTAAATGATAAATTTCACAAGAAGTAAATTTATAAATAGTGGATAATTATATAAAACTTAAACAAAAATTAGGATGCTTTAGTTAGTTAAAAAAACAAATGAAATTGAGTAAAATTTAGTTTGCTTGCATTAAAGTTTATAAAATTAAAGGATTTTAAAGGAATTATTTGAAATAAAAAATGTATATAAAAGTATCAGTTTCTTCTATAGGGATAGATATGCTACTATCTATTTCCTAAGTTTTTTACAATTAAGCAAATTTATATTATAGAGAGCGCAGTCCTCTCATGGTATGTAGCTCTTTAAATTAAAGTTATAAAGTCTATAAAATTTCATACTGAAGGCTATATTAGCTATATTGCTCCCTTAAATCATGTCTTCCAATAGAGCCATGACTGAAGTGATGTTCCAAGAGGCCTAATTTCTGACATCTTTCACAATTAAATTAAGCGATCTATTTGAAAAAAATTATAAGATAAATTGTAAAAATAATGATAAATGAATGAAAAAGTATGTTGATAAAGAAGATGAAAGCAGAAATTTAAATAAAGGAATGAAATGCTTTCATAAAATTAAGATCTAAAAGACTTAAATTAAAAGAATTCCCCAGATGAATTTTCTACGTTTGATATTCTTTAAATCATAAAAAACAGTAAATATTAAATAACCATAAAATAATTACATTCTAAATAAAAGTAAACTAAATCATAATATTATTTAAAATAGCTTATTTTTTATTTTAGTCTTGCTATTTAAAAGGAGATATAGTAAATTAATTTACCTTTTATTAATCAAACTTAGATAGTTATAGTGATTGAATCTAATGTTTTAACTATTTAGAATTTAATTATCGATTAGAGCTTTTTTAGTACTGACTTTTTTATTATCAATTGGTCCAAGTTTTTAATTTTGAACTTTCAAAAGCCACTAAATGAAGTGTTTAAGGTTGTCACTAGAAGCTATATTCAAGGATTGATCTTCTCAGCCTAATTTGTAGGAAATGCCAAGTTATTATAGACTTCGTAATCCAACGCAGATATTGGGAAAGGTTAGACTCGAATCGTCAATATCGAAGTCTCATCTTTCTGGAATAACTAAATAGACACATTGCCTCGTGAAGCAATTAACAGGACTTAATTAGAAAAAATAATAACTTGGATTTAGACTTCTTGAGCTGATCCTCTTTGGTGAAATATTTGATTATGAAAGCTAATGCTTAAATATATTATTAAATTTATAATTTATTAATGTCTTCATTTGCCTAGAGTTTTATAAAAATATTGAATAGCAGTGATCTTTAAAAGATTGTTTTAACTAGCCATTTGATATTAGAAAATATACAGATTATTTGTAAAATTTAAAAGTTGCTCCATTGAAATTTAAACTATACAATTTCATCTTTTTAAGATAGATTAAATTTACTTATTTTCTTAATAAAGAAATTTAACTTAAAATGATATTTATATTTGTTTTTTCGTTAATTTAATTATTAAGGTTAGATAAAGTTTTTCTTTTCTAGTGAGTTTCTAGCTTCAAAAATTGCTTTTTGAAATAATTATATTATAATAGTAATATTATTAATGTGAACTACCGTTTATTAGGTTTGCCACAAATAGAGTTTGCAAAAGTCTTTATAAATCAATATATTTCAAAATCTTACTCCTCTGAATTTTCTGGGACATAGATCTTTATAACTTACTTGTTTTTTCACTTTTCCAAAGCTTAGAAATGAATGCCTATTTTTCAATTCTCAAATCTTCTAAGAGTAACTATAATTTTTGGAGCTTCTTAATATGGCTAGAATCTTTTTTATTGAAGCATCTTCCGCTTGGCGAGCATTTTATTTTAAATAGATTTAAATTTCCTCTTTCTGTTTCCTAAGATTATTTCTCCTTATAACTATATCTCTTATTTCCTTTATATCCATGCTTTTGCTATATCAAAATCCGTTTTTATAATAGAGAGAAGATGATAATTTTTGAAAATAAATCTGAATCAAAATTCAAAATTTTATTAGAAAAATATTGTTTTAATTATTTTTATTTCTTTGTATCATTACCATTTAATAAAAATTCATTATAGTGGCTTGCATTAATATAGTAGAAGTATTTAATTAACTATCTATTTTTATTTCTACAAATTAGACACTAAAAATTCGAGTATCATATCCACTTATCTTCAACTGAGTAAAATTTCTTATTCATATATAATTAAAAATTAATTATAATTTTCATTTTTTTGTAATTTAAAAATTATCGATTATTTTAGTTGAAGTGTAATCATTTTTATTTATTTAATATTGCTTTTTATTGATGCTTGTTAAATTTATTATTTTGAATTGCTACAAAATTAGCATTATTTTTAATATCCAAGATTAATTACTTAAAGTTTATAAATTTTGATTAATTAATTAATTATTTATTTCAAATTATTTTAGACAGCTTAACTCTAGTTTTGTTGCTTTCTTTGAGTGACTAGTATATTGACATAGAAGGGATTCTGCTGAACAGTTTAAAAACAAGGGATCTCTTTAGGATAGAGAATTAAATTAGAAAAGTTAAAATTTTTCTTTTGTCATTCTTAAGTAGAAAACCAAACATAAGAATTGGTTTCTTGAGGATTTTCAACCTCTAAATTGCTTCGGAGATTAATATTCTAAGTTTATATGTTTACTTTTCTTTTCTTGCCTTTGCATATATTTCTTGTGACCTCTAGTTTCTCTATAAATATATGTCTTCTTTTTTCTTCTTGATAACTCCTAGTGCATCACAATATCGTTATTCTCTCTTTCTTCTTAGTTCAGTTACCTTTGGCCTTTATTTTTCATATTTTTCGTCTTTGCTGCTTTCAATATTCTTGCTTGAAATTAAGGAATTTTTTCTATTTTTTCCATAAATATACTCTTGAACTAAATAATTTTAACTTTTCACCAACCATTTTGGACTATGAAATTGGATTTTCTTCCTCTTTCATCAATTTAACGTAGTAGATTTTTAACTTTTCTGCAATTTCTACTGTTTTATAATTGATTCTTTTTCTTCATAGAATTTTTTTATTGGTTCTATGAAATGCTCAAGAAGGCATTCAATTATTTTTTGAGGCATTAATATTGAATCAATCTCTTACTTATTTAAATTCTTTATTAACTTCTTATTTCACTTTTTTTCGCCTTTTGGCATCTTCGCAACAATTCAGCATACTTAACAAGTTAATCATAACTTTTTACTCTGCTGTGGTAAACTTATTTTCTTACAGCAAGATATTCTTAATTTAAATAACGTATTTTTTTTTCGGATATTAAAATCAATATTATTTTGTTCCTTTATCATTTTATTAAATACAACACATTTTACTTGAAGTAAAATCCTCGAACTCAATCTTCTTTTTAGGTTCAAACAATTTAATTTAAATATCTTATATTTATTTTTTTGATTTATATTATAAACCTATTTTTAATAATCTTGAAGCTTTTTTCTAGACCATCTTTTTAATTCTACAATATTATTTATTTAATCCTATTAAAATTTATTCTCTATCTTCTTTTTGTTGTTATTATTGTAGTTTAGTATCAAAATATAAATAATCTTAAATTTATTTGATTTGTAATAAAATACTGAAAAATGTGGAGTATTAAATTGTCTTAACACTTTAAAAAGATATTTTTTATCTCGTAAAATATTTTCCTAACTAATATTCATTTAAAAAAACAAATTATGATAACTATAATTTTTTACCTTTATGAACTATAATTAAATCAAAGTGTTTTAAATCTATCAAAAAATTTAAAAAGCTTAAATAATTTATTTAATTAAATAAATGTTTCCCATTTAAAGTAAAACAAACAAATATGACTCTACAAATAGAATCTATAAATATAAATTTATTCTCTTTATTCAAATATTTTTATGTATTAATTTTTTTTCAAAATGAATGTGAAATAAAATAAAGCATTTTTAGCAAATATTTTGTAAAAAGTTTTTATTTAAATATCTTTCAATGTTATATTTATTAGTATTATTGATAAATTTGAAGTTCAACTAAAATAGAAAGTTTATTTTTATTAATGAAGCAAAACCTTTTCATCTTATATTAATTACTAACAATTTTTTTTCTTGATCTATAAATTATAATTATTTTATCTATATTTTTAAAATTCTTTTTTAGGTGTAATTTTTTTCTTTTTACCTCTTAATTTTAGTTAATTTATTCTAATTCTTGCAATTTTATTTTATTTTTTCTTAATTGGTTTTCTTATTTCCGATAGTTTATTTACTTTTATTTAAGCTCTATAATATTATTTTATTACTAATTTTAGCTTGTAAGATATCAGACTATATTTTTTAAACCTTCCAAAATAAATTTTAATATTTTTCTCTTATAATCAAAAAGATGCTGGGAGCTGAGATTGACCTTCTGAATCATACTTTCTGGTTCTATGGCTAGGAACAAGTTCCTTTCCTGTCGCTGAGAAAGTCCCTGGTCAAAATCAACCTTTGCAAGGGAACGCCTTCCTTTTGATTATCCACTCCTGGTAGGGGCTTGAAGCCTGGCTGCCCATAGCGATGGAGCTCCCTGGCAGCTGCTTTTCGAAAGCAACAGGATATCCCCGTTATCCCATGAAGGGAGTGTTGAGGTCGTTAAACTGCAAGAAGTTGCAGTCCAAAACTCTTTAAGTTGAAATTAATATTTTTCTCTTTCTAAAAGTTAACAGAAAATTTTTATTTATTAGATTTTACTCCTTTTGCTCAGTTTAAATCAAACTTAGAATATTTTTTAAATATTTAAATTTTTTGCAGAAAAAGAAATAAAAATATTACAATTTTTTTTATATGGTCATTTAAAAAAGTTGAATTACAAACAAAAAAAGAGAGAACAATATTTGCAAAAATTAAATTTTTTCTATTAAAAATTGAAAAAAAAAAAAGAGCAAACTCGATTATTAAAAGTTAGCATAAATTTAAAATTAAATCAAATACATTATCAAAATTAAAGATTTAAATAAAATTTAATTTTTAATAATATAAGTTTAATTTTTATGCCTCTAGATATAATATTTTCATAATTTACTTCTAAAATAAAATATCATAATCTACTAAGAAAAAGAAAATTATATGTACTAATCAAGAATTGGAATGATAAAAATGATTCAAAATAATAAAGAAAAAATAAAGAAAAAAAGTAAAAAAGTAAAAAAGCAAATAAAATACGAAAAATTCTAAAAGAAGTTTAAAGGTTCAAAATAATTATAAGTTATTTAAAGAAGTAAAGTATAAAAAATTAGTTACGCCTTTAAAATTATAAAAAGTTTATATTAGATTAAAAATAATTAAAAAAAGAAAATAAGTTTAAAAAAAATTATATTATTTCAATGCTATAAAAAATATTCTGATATAATTTATCAAAAATTTTCAAGAATATCCAAAGAAAAACAAATATGAACTTTTGGAGAAAAATTTTGCTTGAAATGATAAACTTAACTATTTATTTAATAAATAAATTCAAAAAGCAAAACATAAAAAAATATAGGATAAATAATTTAAACTAAATAAAATTAAAAAGATTAGAAAATTAATAAATATATTTAAAAATAGTAAATAAAATTTTCAATCATATAGCAATATTATAATTAAGAAGCAAAATGTCTAAAATATTTGCATTTGTGTTTACATTATTAAAATAGAGAAAAGAAATTTTAAAATAATGAAAATAGTTAATATTGTTTTATTAAATCAAAATAATAATTTCAAAGAATAAATGAAATTTAAAATAAAAGATTAATGAATAAGAATTGTCTTTAAAAATAATTTATTTTAGAAAAATATTTCTATTTCAAATATTAAAAATTTATTCTCTGAAAAAAATAAAAGTTAAAAGTAATTATAAAATGTCGTAAATGCAAATTTCTGACCTTTAATTAAAATTATAAATTTAATTTTGATTTTTACTAAAAGTTATTATATATACTTTTAAAAAATGGATGACGATCTCTAGTTAGCTAATAGGTAATCTGCGCAGTATAAGTTGCATTACGAGTACTCTACCAACAGATACCACAATGGATGAATATGAACGTACCCTTTATGTGATAAGACATCCTTATTTGAGGTTTCTTTTTAGCGATACATGAAGTTGATTTAGTGGCTTAGTATTTGAGCTTGAGTAACACGCACAAAATTCCAAGTCTTAGAATTCTCCCGTCTTTTCTTGTCACTAATTTGAAAGCTGGAAAATATCTAAAGACATTAATTAGATCAATAAGTAGAATAATTTAATTAGGAGTTATATTTAGCACAAGAATGGAATTTCCTCTATACCCTTCTAACTCCATCCTTCAAAAAGAATTTCAAGAATTTAGAGAAAGGAGGTAATCAATCAACTATTTTAAAAACAGAGAAAAGAAGAAAATATTATCCAAAGAATTAAAAATAAATCAAGACATGTAAATCAAGAGTTTCAAAAACCAAATAGTGGAGAGCTTAAAAATGAGAAACCATTTTTATTAATTTATATATATGAAAATAAAATTTAAATATAAAGAATAAAAATTTTAAGAGAGTAAAACATTTTCTTATTAATCTATATTTTTCTCTAATCGGATCAATTTTAATTTTATATTCAATAAAAAAATATTTTCTTCAAATATTATTTTGAATAAATATAATTAAGGTCTATAAAAAAGAGATTTATTAAAAATGATAAAGCTTTGAAAAAAACTACCTTTTGAGACTTAAAATTTTTGAGTTAAATTAAAAAAAGCAAAATAAATAAGATAAAAAAGGAGATATATTGAATAAAATTTCTATATATAAAATGGCAGAAGGTCTCAAGAAGGGCTTTTTTTCAGTTCCATAGAAAAAGGAAAGAAACCAGAGACTTCTAATTCTTCTTCTACCACGTCTTCTTTAATAACATAATAATTTTCTTAGGTTCTTTAACCCCCAAATTTTGAAAAATTAAGATTATCTCAAATTGAATAAGAAATTAAATCAACAGAAACTGACTAAAGCAAGTAAGACATTTTACTCCCATAGCCACGATTCAGCAACTACATGAAAAGTGGTAACTAGAAAATAATGTAGAAATAGAAAATGTGAATAGCTAATAATAGAATAACTTAAAAAATCAATCCGTAACCTATAAGAAGAAGTTTAAATATTAAGGAAAGAAAGCCAAAAATTATTACAGAAAAGTTAAAATAATGAAGAAAGATTAATGAAACAGGAAATCGAAGTGAAACTATTGGGAGAAAAAAGAATTTAGCCTTAAACCTTAACTGAAAATAAAATGGAACTAGAATATATAAAACCCATAGAGATGTCTCCTCCCAGAAGGATCGTCAAGCTGTATTACCAATGTAAATCAAGATTCCAAACATACAAGAGATGTAAGATATATTTGGATAATCAGAGAAGGAACAGTGAAGAGATTTGGAGAGAACTGTCCAAAATTTATGTAGACAAAGATGGAAAAATATTTAGAAGGAGGCTTTTTCAAGGGAGTGCCAGAACTCAAAAAAAACTGAGAGTCCCGAACTTTTATTTAAACCTCAAGGAACGAACTCTGGAAGTATGTATTGAAGGGGTTCAAAATCCCCGAAGATACGAGCACTTTAATTTAGTATATTATTATTATTATAATGAGTTATTAATATTACATCATCAACTAATCTAAAATAACATAATAACAAACAGAGGCTTTATGAGCAATCACAATCGATAGTTAGGCAATAATAAAATATATTTATAGAAAGAGATTAATCTAATTTAATTGATTAAGAAAAATAATTAAGAGAAGAATGATATAAATTACAAAAGAAAATAGAGAAATTGGAAAAAAATGTTTTGAAAGCAAACCCAGGAAAAATATATAAAAAACTGCTACATTGTAAATAAATTTAACATATTTACGACAAAATTGAGCCTGAAGATAACTAAAGTTAAGAGAGAAGCAAAGAAAATGAAGGATGATGAATAAACTCTGAATAACTAAAAATGGAGTCAATAAATAGAAAACTTTATCAAGAACTGAAGATAATTATTAGTGATAATCTACCATATATAAAAAAGTCGTGCTATCCATCCATGATAAAAATATGAGGCAGCAAATACTAGTTTGAAAGCCAAGAGGAAGTTTAAAATTTAGCTTTCAAAATAATATTATTATTAATATAAAGTAAGAAAAAGTATTAAATTTTTTGAAAGTTACTATTTAATGTTAATTAAGCAAGTTTTCCTTTTTTATATAAATAAGTAATTTTAGTTTAATTTTTAATTTTTATTTATTATTAATATAACTTTTAGAAAATAGTCATAATTGTAAAATAAGAGAGGAACTATTCAAAATAATTAGAATGTGATTATTAAAAATAAATAAGCACATCTTTTTGACAGGCACTGGGTATTTTGTAAGCCAATAAAGTTTTTTTATCATATGGGCAAATTATTTAATTCCTTTATAGTGATTTTTTTCAGAGATTTATTTCTATTGATTAAAAATATTAATTTTTATTTTTTGCTAAGGATAGTTATTTTTATAGATTTTAAAATCCTTTAATTCCTTTTTAAGGAATTTTTTATGGAAAAAAACTGGACTTCATTGGAAATGAGTAATATACTTTAAATATGATCTTTACAACTTAAAGCAATATTTATAGAAATAATTTTAATGAATAGTAATGTTTAATAAATTTTAGAATTGTTAATGATTTCTTTAATAGAAAGGAAAAAGAGTATAAAATATTTTATTATATAAGCATTATTTTAATTTAACTTTTAATCCTTTTTACTCTTACTCTCTTTCTTTCTTGAGTTAATTATTTCTGATTACTTTTTAAAAAAACAAAATATTAATTTTTTTAAATTTGTATCCTTTAAGAAATTTTGCTTCTCTTTATCTAATTTTTTAATTTTTAAATATTTTATGCTTCAATATATTAATAATATTAATTACACTTAGTTTCGAATTTAATTTACCATTTTTTTAAATCCTCATATTTTCTTCCATCAATTATTTGATTTCATAGGTGATAATAACTTTACTATTGATAAATATCTACCACAACTCATTTTAAATTCTAAATTGACTCTAAATTTCTTCTATAGAGTATTTATGGCTTAATCTATAATATGATAATTATTTTCACATCATCTAATTTTTCGATTTGGAGATTCTTAAATATTTTTCAAACTCTTAACATTTTTCAAGTAAAGTTAAACTTATTAAAAGAAGACTGCGATTATTTTATTTTTGAAGAAATTAAGTTTAAGTATTTATAAATTTCTATAGTTTAGAAATTCTTATTTTAAAAGTTTTCAAACCTCTGATAATTTTATACTTTTTTAGAATGTTTTCTTATGTTCAATCTGTAATATAGCATTTATTTTAATTTTCTTGACTAAGATAGACAATTTATAATTGAGCATTTGTTTTTCTGCAGTACTTTAAATATAAAAGAGTGATTTTTATATAAAAGGCCAATTTATAATTAATTTAAATTTTAGTATTAGTTCTCTTATCTTCTTTCATAAATTAAAAATTGCTCACTTCTCTTCTTAGATTTTTATTTAATATTATTGATATGATTATGCAAATTTTTTCATATAAATAAACTCGATTATAGAGCGCGTTGAACTCTCGATGGTGCGTTGCTCTTTAAATTAATTTTATTCAAAGTTAATAAAGTTTCTTTGTGAATATTCCTCCAGTGCTCTATTCATTTGGAAATTCTGTCTTTTAATAGGGTATTGTCGGAGAGATGCCCCAAGAGACCTAATCATCTGGCATCTTTAAACAACCGTTACTCAACGCCTCCATTTATTTCGTCTTGGCTCCTATTAAGATTCTTGCTCAGTTTATTGCTCCTGAAGTACTTCCTTGTACTATGAGTTATTTAATCTTAGTTTGAGTATTCGTCCTCCCTAATTAAAATATATTAAATATAATATTTTCAAATTCCTTCATTTTTTTCCAAAAGATATTTCTTTTTAATTAATATGAGTAACTTAGTGTTGTTTCCAATATCTAAATTTTCTTTTATCATGCTGAAAAATATCTCTTTGCAGATTAAAAATCCATAATTTATATTAAAATATAAAGACAATATTGATTAATTTTGAATGTTTTAGGTCTCATTTTGACGAATTGATAAATTATATGGATAATCATTTTTTGGACATTAAGGGTATATTCAGTAGCTCAGTTTATACAAATATGAACTCCAAGAGTAATGACTGCATACTTCAAATTTACAGGCTTCAAGCTACGTCCATACAAGATAATTTCGCAAATGCGTTTCCTTCAAGATCTAATATCCAACAAGGAATCTATTTAATTTCAGGGTAATATTCAGAAAATTCAAAACGATATTCCTACAATCTTTTGACTATTAGTTTTTATCAAGTTATAGCATTTTAATATTTACAATTGCTTTTTTGTTTTTTTACTTTTTTCTCAGTAAAGATTAAATTATTAATTTCTACTTATTGAAGCTTTATTCACAATTCTTTATTTATTTATTTCTATTCTAATTCAATTAAACATTTAGAAACTTATATTTTCAGAAAATCTAATTTTATACTATTGAAAATGAATAAAAGCTTCCAAAATTTTTATTTTTAAATTAATAAAAAATGAAAGAAAAAATTATGAAAAGCATAGTTACTTTAATAAAAAGCAAAATAAAGCTAATATATTAAGAAGATTTAATTATATACTAATGTAGAAACATCATAAGCATTAAATACTAAATTATATTAAAAAAAATTAGATTGTAAAGCGAGTAGCTCTTTAAAAAAATGTTTTATTATTTAATATAAAGGTCTTTTCGAAATCACTTCATGTGGTAGCATTCATCTGTACCAACTTTGTCTCAAAAAGCTGTGGAAAAAATTTTTCCCTAAGAGACCTTAGAGTCTGAGAATCTTTCAACCTGTTGTTTCTTGATGTCTCAAGGTCTGAATTATTTCTTGGCTCCTGCCAAGTTTTTTGCTCTTTTCTTCCAACCACGAATACTTCCTAGCACCAAAATTTTTTTTCGTCGTAAGTTGGAGGATTGCTCCTCCCTATTTAAATCAAACTATATAATAATCAAAAAAATTAATTTATTAAGGAATTCCTTTTTTTTTCTAAGCATTTAGTTTAGTCATATCTGTATATTGATAATTCTCTATATTTTTGCTATTAATGATTACTCTTATTTAAGCATTTTAGCATTATGCTAATTAAATTTATCATCCTTTGATTTAAGCAAATTTTTAAACAGTGAAAATATTAGTTTAACTTAAAGAAGAAGGAGGACATTGTAAAATTTTTACTTCAACTGATAAAAGATAGAATAAGAGACATCCTGGAATTTAAAGAACAGAAGAAAGCTAATAAAAAGGCCACAAATCAGGTTAGAACTCTAATATCTGAAGAAAAGCCTAAAAATAGGTTAAAATATCTTGAAGCAAGAGTATTGGATTTCACCATTGAGGAGCACAAATTTTCGATTAATTAGTTACCATAATTGGAAAAATTCAAAGAGATTGAAAAAGATAATTATAACTTTATGATGATTTAAAATTGCAAGAAAAAACGAATTAAAATTATGTCGTAAGAATAGGGTTTAATACCTTATGAAATTTGCAGCAAATTTAAAGCAGCTTATTCTATATTTATTAACAAAAACTGTTTAAAATCAGAAAAATTACAAAATATAAGTGAGGATATGATGTAGATCGAAAAACCTGAAGATAAAGAACAAAATGGAGAAGAAAGAGATGCTAATTTTGCAATGAGGAAATAAATTATGCAGACGCTGACACAAATTTCTAAAATTTAATTAAAGATACTAAAAAGAATTTAGAGATATGTACCAATGATAGAAATTTATATCAAATGAAAATAAAAAACAAAAAGAAAATCTATAAGGCATTGAAAAGAGAGTTTATAAGAAGAAAACCTAACTCAACTAACAAATAAAATAAGGTTTCCAAGAAAAAAATGTAAAAAACTCAAAAATTTTTTAAACATCCAGATATTCTTTAAGCTGGAGTGAAAGAGATTATATAGTTTGAATATATCAAATTTTATTTATCATTATCCTTCGTGAAAAATATATAATCATTTAAAATATTGATAATTTCAATTAAATTAAGATATTATTAGATTTTTAATTGGGCTATATCTGCGTCAAATACTTAATGATATCCTCCCAATCTTTATTTTTAGTAGTATTATCTCTTATTGCGAATTATGCAATATCAAGAAGTTCTTCTCTGAAATTGCAACCAAGTTTTAAAGTGTAAATTCATTAAAGATGATTTTAAAAATGCTCTTTGAAATGAAAGAAATCGCAATATTTTCAAAAAATTTCTAAATGTTTCCAGATCTTTTTTTCTAAGTATTTAAAGCAGCGAAATGGGGGTTATCAAACATAGCAATGCTATTTAAAAAACTTTGGTCTTTTTTCTCCGAAAAATAGCAATTAATCAGTTTCATTCCTGTTATTTTACTTGTAGAAATTACCAAGTCAATTTTTATCATATTAGAGTGTTTCTCAATTTTTAAGTAAGTAAGATACATAAAGTTCATCGTATCCCTATCAAAACTGTTAGGAATGTATATTCTACATTCATTTGTAAATGAATTAAAACTTTTAATTTTCATCTCATGCGAATTTTTCTGTTGCATTAAAGAAAAGCTAAATATAATCTTTTGCCTTGTAAGATAGAGAAACATAGAGCAAGCGTTAAGTAATTGTATGATCATAAAATTGTCAACTTTTAGTGCTGTAAAGATTTTTATAAAAATGATAAAACTTAAAATTATTATATTCCTCGCCTCTTAGATACTCAAAATTTTAAAGTGAAACATCGCTATCAGTTTACACTAATAGGTCTTGAGGTTAAAAAAATAGAGGTATTCATAATCTTTAATTTTGATATCATGAAATTTCTTCTTCCTTTTAACTAAATTTCTTGGGTTTAGTTATATTGTAATAAACTATTTAGACTCCTCTTTTTTAAAGAAAGCTTAAAATTTATTGATGCTCTTTACTTTCTCACTCTCATAATTTATTTTGCTAGAAAAAAACGACATTTCATCCACATAATTAATAAAAGATTGTAACAAATGGTAAAATTGTTGAAACGTTTGCATTACATGAAAATGTAACAAACTTATTTTTTTTAAGCGTTGATCTCTACCAGATTTTTTTGACATCAATTTTTACACAGTTTTTTTAGTCGTCGAAAAATTCTAAAAGCTAAACAGGAGATCGTAAAGCCTCTGTTGTATTTTTAAATTAAACGTTTGAAGTAAAATATTTAGTAAAGTCTTTTAATTATAAGCTTTCTTAAATTTATTCGCTTAGTGTTAGATTGATATTTTTATAAAATACGTTATCTTTCTCCACTTCTTTGTTTTCTTAAAGTTAAGCATACTCTAGTTCTTATTCAACTTAGTCAGATTTTAAATTAGTATCATTAAAGTATTATGTTTAGATTCTTTGAACTAACGTTTAAAGCATAAAAGTTGTAGATAAAATCCGTTTCATTAAGAAATGTATAATGATTCTAATTGCTCTATCAATCTGAAAAAAGAAAATGCAAAAATATCAAAATGACACCAAAAAAATAACTAATAAGATAGTTATTTTAAATTTCATTATAATCTAAAGCATTAAATAATTAAAAAACTAAAATGCAGCAAAATTAAAATTAAAACTTTAAATAAGAAAATTAAAAAAATCGAAAATATATAAAAAGACCTAGAATTAAAATTAGGTAGCAAATTAAATTATTTTGAATATAAAAATAAACTAAGTTAAACTTGTAAGTTCAATTAAGTGCTTGTAAAGATATTGAAATCATTATTAAGAGTTATCTAAATTTATGCAATAATAATATATTATCGTTTTTCAAGATCATGAAGAGATTTATAGCATTTTGATACTAAGATAATTTATACTTATTATTTGGATTTTAGGACAGTGACTAAAATTCAAAATATTTCTTAAAAAAAACTTAAAAAAACTTGTAAAAATTTATAATTTAATTTATAAGCATGATATATAATTATAATAAGCCAAAGGTAACTTGTAATAGCAAATTCATATAAAAAATGGAACAATCTATTCGCCTTTCCAAAAACTTAACTAGAAACGCAAAAAGGAAAGCGGCGAAACAATTACTTAAATAACAAAAACTAGAAGAGAAATCGAGCTCTTCATCAGAAGGTAAAATTATGAAAGAAACAGCTCAGAAGAATCCAGGTAAGATGGAGAGAATTCAGAACTTTTTTTATAGCTCGATTAAATGAAAAATAAAATTTCTGAGTATCAAGAAATAATTTACAACCAAGGAGAAAAATCAGAGAATTAATGAACTTCATAGATGATCAAAATAATGAATTGTTAATAATTAGACATCAGTTAATCCAGAATAATTTAGTAACGGAATAATAATTATACTAATAGTCTCAAACGAACCTTAAACAAAATCAAGACATGATCGTTGAAAAGGAATTAATTTAAAAAGATGTTGCAGAAAAACAGAAAAATGAAAATATCGAATAAGATTTAATAAAACGAATAAATCAGCTTGAAAAAAAAGTATTTTAGAAAAAAACTTTGAAAAGATAAACCAAACAATGTTGGTATTGCAAGTCAAGATGACATTTATTGAAAAATTGTGGTGGCTGAAAATAAATATAATTAAAAGAACAATTAAGAACGTGAAAGACTCTTAATAGGCTATGAATTACTGAAGCCGGATTCTATAAAAGAAAAATATTTGCTGGAAACTCGGAAGATTTTTAGTGGTTACCTCCCATGTAAAAAACTTGGTCGTGGTATCCATCCACGTTAAAAAAATGGCAGCAAGAAACTGGTTGAGATTCCAGGTATTGCAAGACTTTTTAACTTTAAGTTCCTTATTATTATTATTAGCAAATTCATATATTATATATAATATTTTAAATTGAGAGGAGCAATCCTCCAATTGAGATTAATTTATCGCATAGTACCAGGAAGTGCTTCAAGAGAAACAAACTAAGCAAGAATCTTGACAGGAGCCAAGACGAAATAACTGGAGGCGTTGAGTAACGGTTGTTTAAAGATGCCAGACGATTAGGTCTCTTGGGGCATCTCTCCGACAATGCCCTATTAAAAGACAGAATTTCCAAAGGAGTGAAGCACTGGAGGAAAATTTCCAAGGAGAAATTTTATTAACATTAAATAAAATTAATTTAAAGAGCTGCACTAAATCGAGAGTTCTACGCGCTCTATAATCTAGTTAATTTATTTATCACTCACCCAAAATATATCCCTTTTAGGAATTTCACTTTTTCCCAAAAGAAAAAAGTAGTTCTTTCTCCTTATTGTTTAATAAAAAGTTTGAGGTATCCATTTTTACGAGTTTAAAGCTCGGATTTATTAAGTTTTTCTTCCTATTCCTTTACTCGTCATTCTTGAAACTAATGAGTCTACGTTCTTCAATTTCATGGGAACTAATTCCCTTAGTTATACATTAAAGTATTAAGGCTTTTTTCATTATATATTCTAATTTCTCTATTTTTATTCATAAAGCCTGTAATTTTTTTAATATATGAATCATATCACAGTAATTGTAAATTATTTGAGTTTTTTTCAATCTGGTTCTAAGATAAATCTCTTGTTTCTTCAATATCCATTTTTACTATTATTGATTCAATTTACTCTACTTTTGTTTTCTCTAATTCATATTTTTATTTAAATGGAATTTTATTGAGTTTAACAGCTTATTAATTTTGTTAATTTTAGATGAATCAGAAAGATTTCATCTCCCCTTAGGTTAAAATTCTGACTTTTAAAGTTTCTCCATTTTTCAATCTTTTCATTAATTTTCATTTAAAATCTTCAACTTCTGTTTCTCTTCTTAATTTTAATAACCTCATTGGAAATTAAGCAACTATCAAAAACTCTGTTCCAATGATAACTCGCTTACTACTGTAGCATAACAATTTCCTACTTATTTCTATATTTTAATATATCTAAGAATTTTTGATTTTTTTTACGTATCTTTCCATTTTTTATTCCAAATTTTTATTTTTAAGGTTAGTTATGAAAAAATTAATTAGAATAAGACATTTGGTAAAAATTTGGCATTTCTTGTTTTTCTCTTACTTTAAAGAGATTGCAAAAAGTTTCACTCAAATAAGCTCCCGTTTTTTGTATTAAACATTCTATTTGAGTTTAAAATAAAATTAATAAGCATTTGAATTCTAATTTTTCCTTTAAATTACCTTTCAAATTTCTCTAAAATGAGTTTAAAGAAGAGACTCTTTTTTTAATGATCGTTTGCTTATATTTTATTTTTATATCGACTCTTTTTAGACCGAAATTTAATAAATTAGTAAAATGATTAGAAAAATTATAATTTAATTATAAAATATTATATTTTTTGTTAAGAATGAAAAAAGTAATTTCATTGTTTGTTCCATATCTTTAATTAACTTAAAAAATTAATTTTTTAAAGCTTTCTGAAATAAATTAAAAACATTTTGTATTTATGTCTTGACTTATGTATTTATCTTTGAGTTTTAGTTTAAAGAACTTTCTCTTGAGATCTTCATTTTAACAATAGAATTAATAATCTTCATAGCTAAAATTATTGTTTATTTAGAAAAATGAATTATTAGAAATAAATTATAAGGAAAAGCTTTATAAGTATATGTTTATTTAAATTTTGTAGTTAATTTGTCTAGGTAGCATTAATTAATAAATTAACTGTTTAAAATAGTTTATCAAGTTTGATTTTTATATTATATTTAATAGTAAGTTTGTTACAAATTTATCTTACAAAAGTTTAAGAAAACTAGGAAAATTACATAAACTGCTTTTAAAATATTTCTATGAAATTCTAATTAAGGTATTATACTTTTACTTTTCAATTCTAAACTTTTAACAGTAAGTCAAAAATCTAAATTTATTTTAATGCATTATAAAAGGGGGAGGTCATCTGGAAATTTACTGTGGACTCTTTTAGTTTGCAGTAGAGTAAGTAGAGATGCGCAGATAATACTGAAAACTAACAGTATTTGGAATTTTTCTGCTTTGAGGGGGAAATCATTCCATTCTGGTCTCACTCTTTTTAGTCTTTCTTGAGGAAAGGTAAGTATTATATAGGTGATATCGTAGAGAGAAACAAGAAATTGGAACCTTTATGAAGGTCCAATAAAGCCTAAATGCGAAGCTATTGAATTTAATATATTTTGAATCTTAATACATTCAATTCAAATAAATTCTAAATTGTTAAATTACTCTATATTAGAGATAATTATTAATTGATAATCAATGGAAATATAAGTGATTCTTTTATTTTATCATCATATATAAAATTACTATTTTTTCTTAATATAAAAACTTTATTTTTTCTAGTTTTCAGACAATTTTATTAAAGAATTTTAAAACTAGTTTCATTTTACTTATTTACTAAAAAATTAGATAAATCTGAGAAAAATTTAACTTCGAACAAAATAATAAAATAAAATTATTCTAAGTAGGATTTAACTATTACTATACATGATCCATTTTATCAAAAATAAATAATTACATTTATTTTATTTTTTTAATTTTCTGAGACAATTATTTCATTTAATGGCGTTTAAATTTGCTTTTTTATATTTTCTTACACTCTTTACTAATTAACTCTCATTTTTTCTTATTATCTACTTTTTCTTTTTGCATTTCACTCCTTTTTTAAATTAAATCCCTCCCTCTTTTTCCATTCTTAGCTATATTATTTATAAATAGAAATACTTTAGATCATTATTTAGAACTATCTTCTTTATAAAAGGATACTAAATATTTTTGTAATAAAAGCATCAAAAGTATCTTTTTGAGCTATTTTATTTAAGTCATTTATATTATTTAATTTTTGCTTAAGAATAGTTTAAAAGTATAAAAATTAATAATTAAAGAAAATTGTAAAAAAAAACGAATTTATTTATTGGGAAAATATCTTAGAAATTGAAGTTAAAACTTACTTTAAACTTAAAAATTTAGCTTTTTTTAATTTGCTTTTGCTTTTTAAGTGAAGTCAATATTTTTTAATACTTAAACAAAGCTTAATGAACAATAAAAAAAGATTGAATAGAATCTTAGTATTTTTAATTTTACAAATTATGAGCGAATAGAAATAATAATTTCCATTGGCAAAGATATAAGAGGAAATTTCTTTACTTGTGGCTTTTAGAATAGTTTAAGAGACACAGACCGGAAAAGGTATCTATGTTGAAAGAAGGTCAAAAAGCAATACTGCTCTTTCCTTTCCATAATCCTCTCTATGAGCCAGTTAGTAGATTTTAAGGCCAAAGATGGCTAATGGTGTTTAGATTATAGCCATGAGAAGTATGGACCGCTGTTGAGAGACTGAGTTTATCTTGGCATAAAAAGATACTCGTCAATAAAGAAAATAAACTATTCATGTCCATCATAATGATCCCAAAAGATGATGGAAAAAAAGAAAAACAAATTAAAAAAGCCCATTGATGAGTATAATTGAGTGTATAACATCTTTTAAGAGAACTATTTTGACTTTATTAAACTTAAATTTAAAATTTACTAGTTTACATAATTTAATTACAATTATTATACGCCAAATATTACTTGAAAAGTTTTACAACTTTGTTTTTTAGTATTTTTTCTTTCTTTATCTCACTTTTCTTAACTTTTAACTTCTGGTGGTTTAGACTTTTTTTATAATATTAATATTTTAAATGATTTTTAAATATTTTTAAGTTTTATTTATAAATATATGCTAATTTTTTATAAATTCTTAGTTTTTATATAAAAAAATTAGAAATTTTTTGTTCTTTTTTCTTTTTATTGGATTTAATTTATTTTTTTTATAATTTTCGTAATGAAAACTAAGTTTAAACTTTTTTTAGTTTTTTCACTATTTTTATTTTATCCATTTTTTCCTTAATCTCACTTAAAAATTTCAATGATTCTCTAAGTTTTCACTTTCCTTAGTAATTTAATTTCTTAAGCTCTCTATCATTCAAGTTAGACATATCAGTTTACCCTTTATTGATGAATTTTGGATATTTCTTTATTTATTTATTTTGTATCAAACAGTGAAAAAATTATCTTTTTTCTTCTTTTTTGTCTAAATATAGATTTTCTGATGAATTTTTTTCTTTTCACGATTTTCTCATAACCTGTTTTCTATTTTTTAGATAAAAAAGGATAAAGGATAAAATTAAGTTTTAAGTCTAAGAAGAGAACTTCACAGCTAATTTTTATCTGATACCACTCTCTCCCTAACTGAAGGATTTCGTAATACTTCATTATTCTGCCATCATTATGTTCCCAAGAATCTATTAAACTTCTGGTTTCTTCTTCAATTCTTATTCTATCTTGAATATTCTTGAGTTATAAAACTACTTCATATATAATGTTCTTGTTGATCAAAGCAGAAAAATTCGTCTTATATTCCTTATTAATACTTTCAATTTCAATTTTCTTTCAGCCTCTCTTCAAGTAATGGTTCTTCTAACATATATAACACCTAATCCTTCTATGATAGATTCAACCCATCCAAACCTTATTATTATTATCCAGATTCAATTTCCATTGGAAAGTTTGATTACTAATCTTATTATTTTTAAATTACTGCTTGTTATTTCTCTTACCTTTCTTTAAGTTGCTTTATTTAGTATAAAGTTGAGAAATTTATAAGTAAAACATTTGTGGAACCTCATCAAATTATTTACCAATTTAATTACTTTTTACGATTAAATTTAATCGAATGCTTCTTCTATGGATGGGAATTGGTCTAGTTATTCCGTCAATTTTTCTAGCTCGCTTTCTAGTTTTCTTTCCTTTATCTTTGTTATTTTTATTCTTTTGCATATTAATTATTCTTTGCTTAATTGATTATTATTAAGCTTCCCGGTATTATTTTTCTTAAACTACAAAGGTACTTATTCTGATAAATTTTATTAGTCTTCTTGTTTTATAATAAATGAACCAAGAGAGGATTATGTCTTAGGTACCATTTTATATAACATCCATAATAAATTATCCTTTTTTTAAAGAAATTATAATATTCGCTATTAAGTCATTAAGGATTTAAGTATCTACATTTTCTTTATAATTATAAGCAAAAATCTTCAAAGAAGGTTGTAGAAATATTTGACTAAGTTAAGTTTATGAATTAACTCATTAATAATAAGTAGATAATATTATAGAGTAAGAGCACCTTGTTGATGGGCAGCTCTTTCAATATTAATATTAAAAAAAGTGTTCTCATACTTCTTGTTGTCATTCTATCTGTCCAATGTGTCACATCAGTCTCTCCAAATTGGGGTCTGCTTATTAAAGATTATTCTCGAATCTTGAACTAAATGATCAAGTCTTCTTGAATAAGATCCAAATAAGAATTAGTAATAAATCATTAGAAACCCCGTCAATCAAACCTTCACACTGCTGGTGAGAACACTCGGGTAAATTAGGTTTGTCGTTCCAAGTTTGACCAACCTTTTTTTGTTTGTGGCATCAAGTGCGAGATTACTCGCATATAGTATACTCTAGATTACCAACTAGTTCTTCTGACCGCGGCCAACATCCATATTTTAATAATAATTATAGCAGTTATTAATAAACTAGATTAAGTTGAATTAATTAGATTTCTTAAGGAGATAATCATACTTTAATGCTAACCTAAAAAGTATTACTTATAAGATATTTTTTAAAAATAGTGTAAATAAATACCAAGCTTATTAGTACTATTTCTTTAGCTATTACGTTTAATACTTTAAATTTAAATCAAGAAAATACTTCAAAATGTTCTATTTTATTGAATATTTACTAATTTTTCTAAATATAATAGCCATTATTTTCTATTTTCATTTTACTTAGAAATATAGAGGAAATCTATCTATAACTAATGTATCTTAAGGTTAATGTATCAATCCTTTATTTTAGTTAATTCTGCTTTATAGCTTTCTAGTTTCTAATTTTTTTGTTTATATGTTATCAATTTTATGTTATAAGAATCATGCTATTATCTCTATAGTCCTTCATAACCATTTTTCTTGCTTTGGTAGAATATAAAATTAATAAGATTGTATAGTAATAAAAATCTGATGATATTTAGTCAAAAATAAGGTATTTAAATATGCTATTTAATATCTTACAACTATATACCTAAATATGATCTATTATATTTAATCATTTCATTTAAGAAAGTGAGAATGTTAATATTATACAGAGTTTAGTTAGTGTTTAAGAATAGTTTAAACATAGTTTAAGTAGAGTTTAAGCTGAGTTTATTTTGAGCTAAACATAACTAAATAGGATAAATATTATATAGTATAAATTAAGATTAAATATAGTCTAAAAATAAGGAGATTGAGCTTAATTAGACCTAAATAGAGATAAAATAGCTTTGTACTAAGGAAAAATAAAGTTTTGGAAGAAATTAAATCAGAGCTTAGTTTAGCATGAACAGAATTAAAATAGAGTTAGATAGATATTTGAACTAATTAAAATGAAATAAAAAAAAGTGAAGATAAGTAACTTTTAAGGCTTTAATAGAATTAAAAGCAATAATAATAAAATTTTATTAGAGTTTAATTAGAGTTTAAATATAGATAAAAAAAAGAATTTATGTGATTAAAAGGATAAATATATAATAGCTTTTATTTATTTAAAAATAAGGCAATTAGCTCAACAATTTACTTTCATCCTTCTTAAATTTTAATATCCATCTACTTTCCAGGATCCTTTCTTTAATAATATTTTTCTCATTTTTTATTATAATTTTCCTTAATTTAAAAATCTTTATTTTCGCAAGTGATATCGTAAAGAATTGTTAATCCTTTATCTTAAATATAATATAGATATCTAATATTAAAAATTAGAAAAATACTCTTTTTTATAAAATGATAATATCCTTGACAACTATATATAATTTTAAATTTCTATCAACCATCTGTAACAAAATTACATAATATACAGTATTAAAGTGATTTACAATCTGATTAAAACAAAATTATTTATGACTAAAAATTAAATATTGAAAGATACTTTAAAATTCTATTAGAAAGAGTTAATAAATATTTTAATACAGATGCTTAATTATTTTTTTAAAAAGAAGTTTAAAATCCTTTTCAAATTGACTTTAGGCTTTTAAACTATTTACTATAAACTCCTTTAATAGCTTCCATAATTTTTGCAAAAGTCATTTTATAAATATATTATAATTTGATGATTGACATCAGTGTAAAAACAATTGCTCTATAAATATGATATGAATAATAAAAATAATTCACAGTGGTTAGTCCTCCATAGAATCTTCATTTTTGTTCATTTATAGCAAGATCTTTAAATTTTGCTTTTTGTTCGTTTGTATCATTATACCTTTTTCACTTAAAGAATACTTCTAATTGCTCATAGATTTTCATCTTTCAGATTCTTTTTTATTTTCTTACTGTCTGGCCTTCAAAATATTAATAAAGTTTCATCCCTTCATTACTAGATTTTTGAAAAAGGTCTCCATTTACTAGATTAATCTTCGAAAAGTGGAAATTGGCTTATTTTAAAAAAAAATTGATTCATCTATATCCTTTTTAGTATCTAAAATCTTCTACCCTAGTTACTGGCTTGAACAGGTAGTTGTGAAATCTTTGTTCGCAAAAAGCCAAATTTAAAATAATTATTTTAATAAGCTAAAAATTCCTAGCGATCTGCTTTATCTTAAATTAGCAAATTAAATGCCAGAGTTTACCTTGTCAAAATTAATAAGATTAATTAAAATCAAATTCAAGCAATATTCGAAAATCCTTTGATTCTAAGTTTTGTATATTTTTGAAAAATGGACGATGTTCCCTAATCGTCTGAGTAATCAATCCTGTGCAGCATAGTCTTCGTTACAAGTATTCTTGTATAGATGCCACTACAAATAAGTAAAGACGTGCTCTTTGTGTGATAAGCCTTATTTTTTTAAGGGTTCTCTCTATCAGTACGAGAAGCAGATTAGGGACACAGTATCAATACTTGTAATACAAGACACTGAAGTCCAGGTCTTAGAATTCTCCTATTTTCACAAGTCACTAAACTAGACAGGAGCTAAAAAAGGATGTAAAGACATGAATGAGACGAATACAAATTTCTATTTGGAAGAATTTAATCAACTGTGACATTTGGCACGTTATTCTGATTTTCCCTATTTCCTTCTTACTCAGCCTTCAGAAATAACTTTAAGAATTGAGAAAGGAGATAATCAATTTTTATTTTAAAAGCGAAGAAAAGAAGAATATGATCCAAAGGATAAAAAAGAAATAAAGAATTTCTAGAACAGAAGTGGTAATGAACCAAATAATGCTGGTGCCGCTTTAATGCATTTATTTTTTATTATTATCTAATTGGTTTCAAGATAAGTTTTTACTAATTTCCATCTAAATATTAGATCCAAAATTTTTCTATATTAATATCCATTATTACAATATAATCTTGATATTATACCTCATAATTCTTGATAGGTGAACTGCAATGATTGCATTCTTTTGATAAATTTATAATATTTAAAATTTCAGTCTTTTTTTCTTTTAATTCCATCAGTTTTATATATTCATTTTGATGCAATTTTTCTAATCTTAAATTTCCTTTTTAAATAATAAATAAGATTAGAGAGCGCGTAGCATCTCAACAGCGCGCAGCTCTTTAATAAAGATTTTTAAAGTCAAAAAATATTTTCTGAAGTCTTCCACATTTCTAACATTCCTTTGTGAGTCTTGTCTTCTATAGGGCCGTTATCAAAATCTCTCTAAGAGACCTTAGTATCTGGTATTTTTCGTCTATAACGTTACTTAATGCCTCATCATTCTTATCTTCTCTTCTTTCCTAGTAAGATTCTTGTTCGGTTCTTCGCCTATGAGTACTTCCTGGCTTCTTAAATTAATCTCAGTTTTAGAATTATTCCTCGCTATTTATTTATATCTATAATAATTTCTTATTCGATTCTATATAAGAAGTTGCTTTTGTGAATTTTCTGTTAGTTTCTATTTTTTAAATTAAGTCTCTTCTTTTACTAATTTCAGCTAGTTAAAGCGTCAATTCTGATAACACTATTAAGCTTGAAGATTCCCCTCTTAACCAATCAATCTACTTGTTGCTTTAATAAATTTCATTATCCTTTAAGCATCCTTTTTTATTTGAAAAAATTATCTTTTTAATTTTGCATTCAGAAATTTTTTCTAACTCTAATATGTTCTTCAATATTCTATAATTATTACCTTTTTAATTATGTGATAGGTTCTCTTATTTAAGAACATAAAAGTATTTTATCTTTAATTTCCTTTCCTTAACTTCTTCTTTATTGAATCAAAAGCCAAATTTTATTTTTTAATCTATTATCATTCTTTAATTAGTTCTCTTAGAGTTCTTTGATTCTACAAATTTTAAGTCTCTTGAACTTAAACAGCGTTTTACAAGGTATCCAAATTTATAGGAAAAGGAATAATCTTTATCTTGTACATAAGAAATGACGATATCAATATCATGTACTTTCTATAAAAAAGTTGCAATCTTCTATGATGAGAAGACGATTATTTTTATTTTTCCTTTTTCTTTTATATTTTATTCTAGTCTTTCTAAATAAACTTATCAATGTATAGCAAAATTCATTTTTCGATTAGTTTTATTAGATAATCCATTTATTGATATAAAATTTTACTTAAGTAGTATGAATATTGTTTATATATGTAGTCACTAAATCTACTTTTATTCTATAAATCATGCTATTTTTGCATATTTTAGTTATAATATAATGATATACATTTAAAAAATTTAGTCATTCATACTTTTTTCATTTAGTTCTATCTATAAATCCTTTACTTCCTAATTATGCAAAAAATGTAAAATACATGTGATTTATTAATAACTTAGAAATTATAAATTTTTCATTAGCCTTTTAAATAAGATTCTTCTTTTAGAAAAATATAACATAAGTTTTATTTAGCAGAAGATGAAAATAAAAATACAAGCGATAAATTTTAATTTTGATATGCAATAATCTAACTAAAATTAGTTTGACTGCTTTCTTTATTAATTATTAGTAGTATTTTCATTAAAATTTTATTTTTTAATTCTAACAAAAAGGAAAGAAAGTGTTAAGCACTTGTATGTTTACCTTTTTGCTAAAGAATGTTTTATAACTATTTAATCATAAAATGTCTTGCTATTGTGAAAATATAACCTTTTATTTGAAAAAAAGCTAAGTATACTAATAATGTTTTATTGATTCGTAATTTTAAATTTTAAAGATTTGTAATATTAGTAAATAATTTAAAAATGGACGATGTATCCTTGTCAGCTGAGTAGATAATTCGGTACAATGAAGACTGCATTACAAGTACTCTTGTAATAGAAACCACCACGAATAAGTAAAGACGGAATCTTTTTATTATAAGTTTTACTAATTGAGGATTCTTTCTATCGGTAGGAGAATCTGTCTAAGAAGCACTGAACTCCAGGTTTCATAATTATCCTGTCTTTACATGTCGTTTATCTGGTTGGGGAGCAACAGATATATTTCCTTAAAAATACGAGACTTGTATATCAGAGTTCTAAGATAATTGCTATTGGTATAATCAAAAGCTAGATTTTTATAAAAAAGACGTAGGAACAGTAAATAGTACTTTTTATAGTTCTTATTGCAATTCTTATTATCTTAGATATTAATTCTGTGACATTCAATGCATGAATGCATAATTTAATTTTGATTTTGGAGATTGTGAGAACATTTAAGATTCGCAAATAACCTAAGCGGATTGTACTACTGATTGACCCTCATTTTTTATAGGAGATAGAATTGTGACTTTTCTTGCTATACATCAAATTGCAGCTTTGATGGAGGAGAATGTTGAAAATACATTTAAAATGAAGATAATTGCTTATGTAGTACTGAACTTAAATTAAATGGAGTTTGTAATAAAGAATGAAGAAATAAAGAATGCTAATATGATTATCCTGACTGTGAGAATGCATAATGTGGATGAAAATAAGGCTACTGAAAATGAGTTTAAGATGGAATTTGTGATGAAGAATGCAATTTACCTGAATCCGATTATGATGGAGGATATTCTACTGAAAGCTTAGCTTAAGAAAAGAAAGAGAATGCCTAACGGGATGTTAAAATAACACCTAGATAGGAGACTTTATATATGATTCAAAATGCAACAATGAGGAATGTCTTAATGACAAGGAAGATTGCCATTTTAATGCAATATGGAAAAACAAATAATGCCACTTCGTTTGATTACACAGATGTGCTATTGAAAATACGTTTGAAGAAAAAGTATTTTAGCATCCAGAATTTTTATGATATTATTATACTAATGACTTCCGTATTCATAATCCTCCAACAACTATATGATTTATATAGAAGCAAAAAGAGATAAAGGGATTTAAAAAAATGTTCCGAATAAGAATATAACTGAGATAAAAGTTTCTGGTACTGTAATGAATTAAGAATAAACAAATTATTTGAATAATATAATATCAGGAGGAAAAAAACTCCCTTCACAATTTTATTTTAATTTGAAGAATTCGCCAAAAAAATAAAAATGAAGAGGATATTTATGAGTATTTATTTTCCGTAGAAAATGATTTTGAAGAGAATATGTCTAGTATGGATGATTAAGTACAATAATTAGTTATAAGTTTGGAGAAGATAATTAATTCTTCCAAAAATCTTTAATAAGTGCAACCCTAGCAAGATTAATTTTTTGTAAAAAGAATTGATTAGATAAACACAGAAATTGGAAGTAAAGATGTTTGTCTGTTTATTAGATTTTACAATCTATGTTCTTTCTATTTTCAAATTACTTATAAAAGCAAAGATTTTATCAAAATTAAAGTTTATTAAGATCTTTTATTTTTCTTCAAAACTATGCAAGAAATTTAGAAATAGTGAGTCTTTTTATAAGTGACAATTTTTTAATTATTATCACTAATCTAACTAAATTTATACCTTCTTATTTTAATATACTGTTGCTAGTATAAAAATCCTTAAAATGATTAAATATTGAGATTAATTAAATTGGTTAAAAAGGATATCACTTTGTTTTTTTAATTTGATTATCTGAAACTTTTGAGTATAAATCATATAAGGCTATGCTTTATAAAATATATAAAATATTGATGTTGGTCATAGTCAGGAGAACTAGTAGATAATCTAGTGTATGCTGCATTGCGAAAAATATTGCAATAGATGTAACAATGGTAAAAGTGGACAAGCTCGGAAAAGACAAGTCTAATTTACCAGAGGGTTCTAGCTAGCAGTATGAAAGTTTGATTGACGGGCCAGCTAATAACTTAATGACTAATTCTTACTTGAATCTTATTCAAGAAGACTTGAGTATTCGGTTCCATATTATAGACTAATTTTTAATAAAAAGATTGCCCATTAGGAGAAGCTGATGTGAACCATTGGAGTACTAGAATTTTAACAAGAGCATTGAGAACATTTTTTCGAATATTAAATATTAATATTGAAAGAGCTGCGCGCCAATGAGGTGCTAAGCTTGTTGTCATTAATAAAAAATATACGTTATTTATTTAATTATACTAATTTATAAAATTACAAACCAATTGGATGCCTCCTTTTGATTTTTCTCCGCCAGCTTTTCTGTGAGCTTCTGGTTAATAACTCGAGCTTCTGCATCTCTTCTAGAGTTTAAAAATAATTAGTGTAAATCGATGATATATTTATATATGCCATAGGACCTCATTTCTTCCAATCACTCCTAGATACTTTTTGCAAATTAGAAGGAACCTTATTTATTTGAGCTAATCAAAAAATGAATTTCATCCTCAACGTATTATTAAAAATCCTTAACAAAATATGAAATTCTATTATTGTATTTGATATACTCTGCTTTAGATCCATCTGCTCCAGATTATTTATCTTTGACCAATTTCTTTATATTTTCTTAACTTCATAAAACGAGAGTAACTTTGAATTAATAACCTTTTTGAAATCCTACTAACTATATTTAGAGAAAAAGATGAAAAATATTTGGTATAAAGTATTATTAACTAAAGTCTTTTCTCTTTATAATAAATTCATTATTATAGTTAATACTTTTTTGATGCGAAGTTAACTACAAAGTGGATATAATTTTAAACAAGTTCTAAAATTTTAAAAGCCATCACAAAGTATTTTAAATTGAAGTGTACTCTCTTCATTTAATTAAATACCTACTATTTTAATGCTTTGCTTTCTAAATTTAGTTACTTAAAGCGTTTTAGTTTTTATTTATTTGTAATCTAGTTAAGCTTTTATTCTCGTAACTATAACAAGAGAGTTTTTAAGCTTTTTGAAACCTTCATTCTAATTCAATTCTATTATGAAACTTTGAGCATTTCAATCAAACTACTATACTAGTACTTTTTTTTGAGCTTACAAGGACTAACTAGGTTATACGAAATATTAAAAAGATTATTATATCAAAAATGGCTAAATAGAAGAATAAAATGATCTAGCAATATTGATCAGTTTCAAGTCAAGCTTAGAGTATTATCTATTATTCATTTAGCCAATTAAAATCCTAGAAGAAGCAGGGCTTCATATTCCACCTTACTAACCTAAAATTCAATTTTAAGCTATAAAGAAAAATTTGATAATTAGGCTATAATAATAGCCTTTTTTAAATAGTTCACCTGTATAGTATAAAATGATAAAGTAAGCTAATTTATATAGCCTGTTTAGTATTACTTAGTCTTAAGATAATATATACAAGAATATTTATTATTTAAATAGGAAGTGCAATCTTCCTATTGATACCGTTAAAACTTAGTAGAAAGGAAACACTGGACGTGAAGGATAACTTAGAATCTTGGTAGGAACTAAGAAGGACAGGATGAAAAACATTCAAGTAACACTATAGGTGAAAGATGCCAACCGATTAGGTTTCTTAGGACTTCACTTTGATCATGATCATAGTGGAGGATAAGATATTCTAAGAAGTGATAGAGTTAGTGAAACCTCATTGTGAGATTTTTAAGACTTTAAAAATGTATTTTAAAGAGTAAAGCGCTAGTGAATGTCACACGCTCTATAATATAGGTTTTTTATAATAAATAGATAAATCATACATAAGAATTGAAGTTACTGTTACTAAGAAAATTTTGCAAGATATATTTGCTTTAAAGTCTCTTGTTAATAAATTAAATCTATGAGAAACTATAAAAAATAGATTTGGTAAACAAAATCAAAATAAGAAAAGGTTTATTTAATAGAGACTGCTAAATATATCGATTCTAACATAAAATAAAAGTCTGGAAAATGGAGAATAACAAAGTTTAAAAAATTTAGCTAAGAAAAACAAAAAGATAAACTAACTAGAAGAGAAAAAACAAAATTCGGTGAAATCTTCGTTATCGTATCAAGTTAAACGATTTTATGGGAACAAAAATAGCACTTCAAATATAGAACAGGAAAAGGATTCGTAAATGAATAATGTGATAAAATGAAGAAAGTTCTAAGCAAGCATGATGAGATAATCTATAATCTTTTAGAGAAAAAAGACAACTAATGGCGCATATTGAACAGTTGAATTTGGAAACACCATATTTAGGAAAGTAACTTACCCAAAACTTTGTCATAACAGAAGAACAGTTGTGACATTAATCTTAATCCAACTAATTGAAGAAGTTCCAATTTTTACTGAAAAATTTAAAATTGATATTTTGGCTAATCAAGTGGAAGATTAATAGAACTTTAAATAAATAAGATAAATAGAATATTGGAAAAATTTGATATCTTTTTCTTTCAAAATAAATCCTAAATAGAAGAAAAAGATTTGCTGTAATTATATTTCTTCCCAATATCTATTAAAACGATGCTTTGTAAGCTTTAAAGAAAAGAAAATTAACCATACTTGAAAATAGTGTTAGAGTCTATAAAAAAATGCTGGATACAAAAAATACCTTAGCTAGATGTGAGGGAGTGATAACCATCCATATAAAAAATGGACAATTGGAACTAGATGAAATCTCAGGAAAAGAAACCTTTCTGAAACTTTATTCGATAACATTAATATTAAATTTACCTTAACCAAAATTAAGAAAATGTTTCTTCGTTAAATTATGCTAATATCTCTTATAATGAATAAAGGAAGAGGGTTGGAAAGTGTTCCAACTAACTGAAAAAAAATGGTTAAAACTCGGAAATGTAAATTTCAAATTCTAAGTTAAAAGTTAAAAGTCTAATCGTAGTCGAGTGAGAATAAACGAAGATAAACAATTGCAACATAAGAGAAATAAGAGTTTTTATTTTAAAGCATGAAAAGCATAAGCTGATCATGTTCCAAAACATTTTAAGTCGATGCTATTTAAATATTTAAATGATTGAGATTTTTTAATTAAGGTTACATTTAATTGGTAAACTAAAAGCATAAAAGAAATATTCCTCAAATTGATAAGCTAATTAATGTTAGAGTAAATTGTTTCTTTAAGCTAATTTGCTGTTGATCAAAAGTAATTCTATCCTTTAAAAATTATTATATTATATTTTAAATAGGGTGGAAAGCACTTTCCGTCGGATGCTACTTGGAGCCCCAGCAAGGCAACTAAAAATGAGCGCGGACGGAGGATAAATAGTTGAAAGAGAAATCAATAGCAAGTGATTCTTAGAAGAAAGATTTGAAAAGCTGGAGAACTCTGAATGCCAGGAGAAAACCATCTTCATTATAGGTCGGGAAAATATGCACTCTTAATCGCATATTGAATCCTATACTTGGAAGGCTAATTTGCATGTTCGCACTGTAGGAAGAGAAAACAAAGATAGAGAGAATTATTAAATTTTATTTTTCGACATTAAATAAAATTATTTATAGAGCTGTGAACCAAAGAGAGAACTACGCGCTCTATAATCCAATTTATTCATTATTCAAAATTATTAGTCACGTATTTAGGCATGCTATTGCATTCAAAAAACAACCACATTAATCACTGTCTTTATAAAATCTAAATATGATGTAAAAATTTAAGAACACTTTTTTTAATTAAACATTTAAAAGAATAACAAAAACAACAAAAAAAAGAAAAAAGAAATGATCACAGCAAAAATTATAACAAAACAATTCAAAAATGTAGAAAAATTCCGAATTATAACTTACTTTTTATTAAACAAAGAGAAAATGCAATCATCAAAATTAATAATCAGACTAAGAACCTAACTATTTTTTTTAGAAGTGATCTTCAAGAAAGACATATTCCTTAAGAATATGATTAATGCTTATGTCAAGAAAAAGAGACATTCTAACACATATTCAAATATATATACTACCAAACAAGTATAGATAATATGAAAACCTAAATAGATAAAATTATTAAAAGCAAAAATAAAATGTAAAATCATATAAACTAAGAAAATCTTTATGAAAATATAGAACAAGAGCTCTTAGAATATAATTAAAACATATTAAATTAAATATTTTGCAAAAAAGACTATATGACTCAAATTGATAGAATAATAAAATCTGCATGAAGCAGAATAAAATAAACATGAAAATAAATATATTCTTTCTAAAACTTAATGAAAAATAGACAAGTAAATCTAAATTTAAGGAGACAAGAAGAAATACTATAACATTTTCAAGAGTACTTAAAAGAAGAAGTGTATTGAGTTTAGACATAAAACTTCAAAGCTATTAAACAAACTATATTATTTTTAATTTAATTTAATTTAATTTAATTAATCACTGTAAAGAAGCAGAGCTTAAATATATAGTTGAAGTAAAGAAAACTTATACTATTTGATAAGATACAAAATTGGGATATTTTGATATTTTAGTAACTTTAGTTGATTCTTTATTTGACCTAAAATGGAATATAGAGGAGAATTCGGATCTTGAACTGTTTAAAAAGGTAAGAGTTGAGAATGACCTTCGTGACAACGCTTTCTGGTTTTATGACTAGGAACAAGTTTCTTTCCTGTCGCTGAGAAAGTTCCTGGTTAGAGTCATTTTCTGAAGGAACACTGTCTTTGAGATTATCCGCTCTTGGTAGGGGCTTGAAGCCTTGCTGCTCATAGCGATGGAGCTCCCTAGCAGCTGTGCCTGGAGCACAACAGGATATCCCCGTTATTCCATAAAAAGAGAGTGTCGGGTCATGCAATCAGAAAGGAATTTCCGGTCCAAAAACTTTTTAGTTGAAATTAATTAATTAAGCACATTATATCTCAAAGTTTTTCAAACTTTTAATAAAATCAGAAAAAAAGTAAGAGATAAAAGGAAGATTTTTTAAAATAAATAAAAAACGTTTAACAATATTATAATGAGTGATATAGAGATGGTTCAGTTTTATAATATAGATTACTAGTAAATATTTCATAACTTGCTTAAACTTTAATTTTTTAATTTATATTACCTTCACTTCAAATATTTATGACATTATTTCTTTAAATTTTATTTAAATATATTTAAATAGAGAGGAACAATTCTCCAACTGAGATTGACTTAAATTCTGAAACAAGGAAGTACCCCATATATGAAGAGCTGAAAAGAATCTTGGCAGGAGCTAAGAGAGAATTCAAGACTTTAGGTATCTAATCCATCATGTAGTAAAACTCCATATAAACTTAATCTATGTATCGATTCATATCAAGGTTTAAAATAGTTGAAGCAATTTTTATAATTAGTTTTAGCTCTTTGAGAATCTCCTTTTTAAGTAAAGAAAGCTTCAATAGCAACAGTTGGGGATGGCCCAACATCAGGAAAAATAGATGATCGAGTATAAACTTAATCTGGTCAATCGGTCTAAATCATTTACTGGTTAAATAAAAAATTCAGAGAACCACTAATAGTAAAAATAAATCTTGTAAGACTAAAAGAAAAAAGTAAATTTTAGATTTAACGAAAATAAAGCCAAATCTGAAAGAAAAAAAAACGAGATGAAAATAATAGCTAAAATGCTGAAAAAAATAGTAAACTTAGCCTTCATTACAAAAATAATAAATGCTTACAAATTTTCTATAGAAATGAAAAAAAGCAAGAAAATAAATATCAAAATTTTTTGTAATATTCAAAGAAAATTTATTTTTAGAAAATCTTGTCATAAATTAAAAAAATTAAAAAATCTTGAAATAAATAAATTTGGTTATAAAAATTAAAAAATATAAGAAGTCATTGAGTTAAAACTTTCTAGATATAAGTAAAGGAAATTGTAAGAATGAAAGTATCAAAAAAAAATGTTAAAGTAATGTTTTAAATATAAAACTCAGGTGGAAAAATCATTGTAAAAATTTGAGATTTAAATTTATTAAAATATAGAAATAGAATAAAAATAAGTGGCTAAAAAATATTTGAACACTAGAAAAACTAAAAAATAAGAAAAAGAAAGGAAATATATTTAATTATAGATTTTGATGAACTAAAGAGAAAATTTATAAAGCTTAAAATAATATAAATAAAAAAAGGTACAAAATTTGAGTTTAAATTTAAACAAGAAAACATTTAAAAACATTAAAACTGAAGATTTGATGAGCATAATGAATTATTTAGCAAAATCAAAATGAATAAAGTAAACGCAGATTAAATTTAATTAAATTTTCATATAAAAAGAAAGCTATAAGATCAAATAAAAAATCTCATTAATGAAAATTTAATGAAAGTAAAACTAAGCAGATATAAAATTGAGATAACTAAAAAATCAGTAAAACGAATTTGATTTAAAAGTTTAAAATATTTAATATATTTAAATCAATTAGAAACGAGATTAAGAAAAAAATTTAATTTAAACTCTTATGATCTAATTTTTCTCGTTTTTTCTCGAATTTCTAAAAATCCATTTTATATCTTTTTAGAAAATATAAGTTTCGTTTTTTTGTAAAATTAAGTAGAATATTCTCTATTTAAATTAAGAAGGATAAAGATATCTATATTGCTTATATAATTAGAAGTAAAGAAGTTTGAAAATTATTTGACTAACTCAAGTATATGAATAAACTCAATAATAACAGTCCTTAAAATCTAGATTATGATGAAATAGTTGAGAATACACTTTAGGATTTAAATGAAGAATGTTATTTAAAAATATCAGTAAAAGCATGATAAGCAAAAAATAAGTATATAAAATGATTTTTACAGCAATTAATCTTAATTTTTGGTTTTAGATCAAGAAATCTTCAAAATTTTTATTTTCATCTAATATATACTAATCTTCTTATTATAATAGCAACTAATAACATTTTTCAGTTTACTTCGTTTAAAAAACTTGAAGCTATCTATTTATAGCTTTAGTATCTTTAGATTAAATTAAAATTTCATACTAATATCTTACATTTATATACCTAAATATGATCTATTACTTTTTATCTTTTTCTTAAGAAGAGAGAAAAATTAAAATATTATACATAGTTTAGAAGTTTCAGAAGAGATATACATAGTTACGAGAAATTTAAATAAGAATATAATCAGTATAGTTTAAACTGAGTTTAAATAGAAAGAAATAAGCCAGAGTATCAATAAAAATAAAATAGAAACTAAAAATAATTAAATAGAGCTTGTCTAGATTTAGAACTTGTAAATTAATTAGATCAATAGAATTTAAAAAGTATTGCAATAGAGTTAAAATTTAGTTTTGAAAGAAGTTAAACAGAGTTTAATTTAGAGTAAATGGAATAAAAAAGGAGTTTAAGAAGGATTTAAATAATGTTTAAATGGGGACTAAAACTAGCTTAAATAAAAAATTAAGATATGCCAAATTTTAAGATACGAGTAGAATTTAAAAAAATTAAAAAAGATTTAAAAAAAGAATTTTATTAAAGTTTAATTAGAGTTTAAATAGAATAAAAATATAGTAAAAACAAATTTATTATAAATAAAATGAAAAATATATAATTTTTTTAATTTATATTTAAAAATATATTAGCTGGATCAGGTAGTTTACTAGTTAAATTCATTCTTAAATTTCTTGTAATTTTTCTTATTTTTATTCCACCTACCTTTCCAGTTCTAATCTAAAATTAAAAAATTAAAATTATAAAGCACAGAGCTTCTCAATGGCCCGCATCTCTTTTAAAACAGTTTTTTAAGTTTGAAAAGTTTCTTTCTTGAAGTCTTCCTCATTGCTAGCATTTTTTTGTGAGTTTTGTTTTCTGTAGGGCTGTGAACAGAAAGCAATCCTAAGCGACCTTAAAGTCTTATTATCTTTCAACCTGATTTCTCTCTTAGTTTCTGCCAAGATTCTTTCGGCTCTTCATATATGGGGTACTTCCAGATATCAGTATTTAAGTCAATCTCAGTTGTAGAATCGTCCCTCTTTATTTAAAATATATTTATATAAAATTTAAAGAAATAATGTCATAAATATTTGAAGTGAAGGTAATATAAATTAAAAAATTAAAGTTTAAGCAAATTATGAAATATTTACTAGTAATCTATATTAAAAACTGAACCATCTCTATATCACTCATTATAATATTGTTAACCTTTTTTATTTATTTTAAAAAAATCTTCCTTTTATCTCGTACTTTTTTTCTGATTTTATTAAAAGTTTGAAAAACTTTGAGATATAATGTGCTTAAAAGAAAGTAAATTTATATCTGCATAGCAATATTCAATTAACCCTTTTTATTCTGATTATAAAGTTTTTCTTGATATGAATCATTTACTTGAATCTATTATTTTTAATACTGAACTGATACCTTTTTAAGCAGTTCAAGATCTAAATTCTCCTCTATATTCCACATTAGGTTAAATGAAGAATCAACTAAAGTTTCTAAATGTCAAAATATCAAAGGTTTGTATCTTATCAATTAGTAAAAATTTTCTTTACTTCAACTATATTAAAAACCTGCTTCCTTACAGTGATTAATGAGGCTGTTTTTGAATGCAATAGCATACCTAAATATGTGACTAATAATTTTAAATAAATAAAAATGATTATAGAGCGCGTAGCACTCTCTTTGGTGCGCAGCACTTTAAATTAATTTTATTTAATGTCGAAAGATAAAATTTATTAAGTCTCTTTATCCTTGATTTCTCTTCTTGCAGTGCCGAACATGCAATTTAACTTTCCAAGGCATAGGAGTCAATATGTGATTAAGAGTACATATTTTCCTCGACCTATGATGAAGAAGGTTTTCTCCTGACATTCAGAGTTCTCCAGCTTGTCAAATCTTCCTTCTAGGAGTTTCTTGTTATAGTTTTCTCTTTCTAATATTTATCCTCCGTCCGTGTTCATTTTTAGTAGCCTTGCTGGAGCTACAAGTAGCATCTGAAGGAAAGTTCTTTCCATCCTATTTAAAATATAATATGATAATTTTTAAAGGATATAATTACTTTTAACCAATAGCAAATTAACTTAAAGAAGTAATTTACTCTAACATTATTAGCTTATCAATTTTGAGGAATATTTCTTTTATGCTTTTAGTTTACAAATTAAATGTAATCTTAATTAAAAAAATCTCAATCATTTAAATATTTAAATAGCATCGACTTAAAATGTTTTGGAACATGATCAGCTTATGCTTTTCATGCTTTAAAATAAAAACTCTTATTTCTCTTATGTTGCAATTGTTTATCTTCATATCTTCTCACTTGACTACGGTTAGAATATTAACTAAGAATTTGAAATTTACATTTCCGGGCTTTATTCATTTTTTTTGCAGTTATTTGGAACATTTTCTAACCTTCTTCTTTTATTCATTATAAAAGTTATTAAAATAATTTAACGAAGAAACAATTTTTAATGTTGGTTAAGCTAAATTTAATATTAATATTATCAAGCTCCAATTTTCCATTTTTTATATGGATGGTTATCACTCATTCTTCATCTAGCTAAGGTATCTTTTGTATCCAACATTTTTTATAGATTCTAACACTATTTTTCAAGTATGGTTAGTTTTCTTATCTTTAAAGCTTACAAAGCAACGTTTTATTAGATGCTGGGAAGAAATATAATTACAGCAGATCTTTTTCTTCTATTTAGGATTTATTTTGAAAGAAAAAGATATCAAATTTTTCCAATATTCTATTTATCTCATTTATTTAAAATTTCTATTAATCTTTCATTTTATTAGACAAAATATCAATCATAAACTTTTCAGTAAAAATTGGAACTTTTTCAATTTATTTGGATTAAGATTAAATCACAACTTTTCTTCTGCTATGAATTTGTTTTGGGCAAATTGCTTTCCTAATTATGGTGTTTCCAAATTCAAATTGTTAAATATATGCCATTAGTTTTCTTTATTCTCTAAAAGATTAAAGATTATCTCCTCATGTTTGCTTGGAACTTTCTTCATTTTGTCACATTATTCATTTATAAATCATTTCCTGCTCTATTTTTGAAGTGCTATTTTTGTTTCCATGAAATCGTTTAACTTGATATGGTGACAAGATTCCATTGAATATTATTTTTTCTCTGAAAGACTTCAGAATTATTCATAAATTATTCTATTTTTAATCATACTCTCATATGACTCCACTATCCCTATCGTTTATTTAATATTACTTTAAAGACCTTATAAATTGCCTTAATATGAAGACGAAGATTCTTTTTAAACTACCATTTATTTTTTTATTTTACCTCATAGATTTGCTAAGTAAGTTTTTAAAGGTATTGAAGCCCTCCATTTATAAGAAATTAAACTATTTTATCCATTTTATTTAGGCAGTTTACTAATTAAGTAATATAATATATTGCTTATATATGTAATTATTATAATTACTTTTACTTATATCAATTTTACTTCTTTTATCTTATTTAAATTCTATTTTCATTAAAAATATCTGACATTCCATCCTTTTTTTTCGTTTTTTTCTAACTATAAATTATAATATTTTTGCCTTAAAATTTAAAAACTATTATCTAAATAACAACATAGAAAATAAATTATTTTTCTTCAACTCTCTCAAATTCAGATATTTTATTCTTTTTTATAAATAATTAATACTAACAAAATTTACTTTCTATATAAAAAAGACAATCATATTTTTTTTAATTTTTATAGCTTTATTCAAATTACATTTTTTTCCAAATTTTTGTTTAAATTCTACTGGAAATTATTTACAAATATCAAACTTTTTTTTTACTTTTTTACATTTTTAACTTTTTTTATTTTTTTAACTTTTTTTATAGATTAATTTTTTTTAATTACCTTACTAGTACGAAAATTATATGTTTTTTTTTATTTTTTATAGTTAGAGAAATGTTTATATTGATAATTCTTTATTATACATTATTTAAAGTTTAAAGATTGCTTAATATTAATAATTAAAAAGATGGTGGGAGCTGAGAATGACCTTCGTGACAACACTTTCTGGTTTTATGGCTAGGAACAAATTCCTTTCCTGTCGCTGAGAAAATCCCTGGTCAGAGTCATTTTCTGAAGGGAACACTGTCTTTGAGATTATCCGCTCTTGGTAGGGGCTTGAAGCCTGGCTGCTCATAGCGATGGAGCTCCCTAGCAGCTGTGCCTGGAGCACAACAGGATATCCCCGTTATTCCATAAAAAGAGAGTGTCGGGTCATGCAATCAGAAAGGAATTTCCGGTCCAAAAACTTTTTTATTTGAAATTAATTAATTAAAGATTGCTTAATATTATACCTTTTTAATGAATATTTTAGAAATTTTTTATTTCTAACTTTTACAGAATTATTAGCATAAAATTAAAATCATAATAATCTTTAAATTTATGTCACTATAAAACGAAAGTTAAACCTAAAAGATAATGATTTATACTTAAAAGTTTACTTTTATATTTCATTTATATTTATCATTTTAATTTACTTAATATAATAGAAGTTTATTGCTCTGTATTGTCAATTAATGTTTATTATTTTTAATTTTATCTTATTCTCTTTATCTTAATTTTAGCTTATATAGTTTTCTTCTTTTTATTATAGTAACATGTTACTTAATTTTAAGTAAGAACATTTCTATCATCATCTTCTTTTGATTATTATATCTATTTTATAAATGATATTAAATGGAAGAATTCAAAAGAGGTTTCTACAACACCTTTAAGAAATTGGAGAGAGAAACAAGCTCAGAAGACAACACATGCAATAACCCCAACCTCATAAGAGAAGCCAATGAAGCATATGAAATCTGCTCTTTACTAGGAGGTCTCGGAATTCAATCATTCTAGCCAGATGAGTATGGAATAAGTAATCAAAGTGATATTAAACCTTCAGGAAGAGGTCGGGAAGCTGAAAAAGGACAATGACAAACTAATGGAGAATCTGAACAAGCAAGAGGAATCGATTCAAGATTTACATCTCAAGGGTGAGATCTAAGCGCTTTCTTGAACATATCTCAGAGTGCGAACAACTAATCCCAGAATCAAGATTAAAAATACAGAGAAATTGACTGTAAATTAGCATAGTTAGCAGAAAATCAGCAAGCATTGCAAAAGTAAATTGAATCAAGGGATTAGAATTAAGATAAGATGGAGATCGAAGAAATTAAAGTTGACAATCCTTTATACAAGCGAGAAGTGAAACGTGCTACTAAAGTGGTTCAAGAGTACACTTGTGAAGGAAATGTAGGAAATTCCTCAATTTAAAACAGATTTAAAGGAAAAATTAAAGATAATGGTAGGAAAAAAGGAAGAGGTAGCAGCTCAAATTTAGAAGGAATAGAGAACAGTTATGGATGAACGTTTTTGAATATATGCAAGAAAAAAGGCAACTAGTAATGGAAGTGGAATTAGAGACTTTAAGAACATGCAAGACAGAACAGTGGGTGGAGTATGAATATTTAATTTTAGCCTCCGGAGCAATCTAAAGGCAGGCTAGGAGATTACGAAATAAGAAATGATTAGATAATAGACTTAGAGGTAAAGAAAAAGATTAGAGTTATAGGTAAGCACTTAAAGTGGAAAGAAATTTTGTTTACGAGTAGATAAAAATGAAGAAATAAGAAACATAAAAAGAAAGATAGGAAATAAAGAAAAGATAGGGCAAAAAAGATTTAAGTTAATAAAAGAGTATAAAAGAAAGATAGAAGAAGGGTATAAATTATGAAATTATGGAATAGTAAGAGATTAAAATATTTATTTAGAATATGATTTCAAAGGAGGAATCTAAATATTTGCTAGAGCATAGATAGGTAAAAAAATAGTGCTTGATGTTTTATCTTCTTATACTATAGAAAGTGTAAAAAATAAAATATTTGATTAAGCAGTCTTTGATCCTAAACTCATTTATGGAAAAAATGAATTAGAAGATGATTATACACTACCTGATTATAATATTTCACATAAGTCAACTTTAAGTTTAATTTTACTTTAAGAAGAGTTCCTATAATATTTGTAAAAACATAAGATGCAAAACGAAAGCATTTAATGTTGAACTTTCTATTACAGTAGAAAAGGTAAAAGCGAAAATATAAAACAAATGAAGTACTCCTGCTGATAAATAAATACTTATTTTTAATGGTTAAAAGCTAGAAGATAATCTCTACTTTAAAGCGTTATAAAGCAAGAGTCAATTCTTATTTTAGATTTTCATATTTAGATTAAAATTAATCACCCTGATAATAAATCTGTAGTAGTTAGTACCTTTCAATCATAAAAAATAGAATATATCAAACAATAAATTTATGAGCAATAAAGTATCTAAATTAATCAGCAAATACTTATTTATAACGAATAAGAACTAGAAAATTAGAAACATATCTATCACTATAATATTCAAAATGATTACTTTTCTATTGTGGAAAATCCCTTTTAGTTGTGATACTTTAAATTTATAAAGTTAAGTTCTTCAATTTAATTAAGTGACTAATTTTTAAAAGACTAAGTCTCTTTTATTTATTTTTTATTTTAATTTAAAATTTTGCAAATTCATTTGCCATTTTATCATTTTTTGTCTCAAATACTTCCTCAAATTGAAGCACGTAGTCTTTTTATTCACAGAGTGGATTCACTAAGAATTATCTTAATTACTATCTCTCGATATATTTTTCTTTTAGTAAAGCGCAAAAAATAATCCTTAAAATGAAGTTGCTATTTTAAATAGATTTTCACTTTAATTTTATTTTTTGCTAAAGAAATATCCTAAGTATCTTGAATATCCCAAATATCCTAAATAACTAAAGTAGCAAACATTTAAGATAATACTGAGATCTCTAACAGAAATAAGATTTAGAAGGTCTTAAGATATGAAAAGTAATAAATAAGCTATGCTATACTCCAGAAGGAATATTATATTAAAAAAAGAGTAAAGAGAATGAAATTGCGTGGTCATTGCATTTCGCAATAAAAAAGAAATCAGCAAATATTTTAATGGAGTTTGACTAAAGCAAGTGCCAATAGATACATACTTAAACAAGATAATCCAGACGAATATTGAAAATGGAATATTTAACATAACTAATAAACTTTTAAACAGTGACGAATTTAATGATGAGGCAACTACTATAAATCATTATAATTATTATTGTTAAACAAGTTTTTTTGGTACATATAATTCTAAAACTCTTAAACATACCTTAAATACTTACACTTCTAAAGAAACAATTCAAAACGCAAACTTTATTGCAAATAAAATTTTGATAATCACCCAAAAATAAATTCTACAATTAAGTAATTTAAATTAATATCATTTAGATTTAAAATTATTTTAGTCTTCTTTTGACTAAGATAAAAAAATAAAAAATTGTATAAAAAATGTACAAAAACTAGATTTTTATGAGCAAGATAATTTAAAATAGCTATATATTTATTTCATGTTCTAGCATGTAGATTTATAATAGAAATGAAAGTAATGAAATAAATTATTTCCAGAGTCGATAAATAAACTCTTTTGCTTTTAGAGTGTCAATTTCATTTTCTCATTCCCTTTTATTTTATATACTAACAAAAAGATTACTTGTAATAGAACAAATAAAAAAACGCAATTTTTATGGCTTTAATTATGAAGAAAATTGCTCCTAAACTAAGAATCAACATTAGATGGATGGTTATGTCAATTAGCAAAGAGGAATCACTATGTATTTGAAACATACTCAAGGAAGGTAATAGAGATACTTCAGCTCAACGATGAAATGATAATGCAAGAAAAATGAAAAGGAACAAATTGAAAATTTTTGATTAAAAAAGCGATAAAATTCCATAATGATGTAAATTCAATTTCAAGAATGTAGAATATGATCATTTGCTAAAAATATAGAAGTGAATGAAAGGAACATTTCATACAAGGAACACCAAACTATCTATCTAGGATTCAACAAACACAGAAAACAGGAATTATGCTGCTTATTTAGACTACGGACCAAATGTAATTGAGCAGTATAAGCAATAAAAGAAAGAAATCCAATAGAGAGTGAAGTATGTTAATTCTGCAATTATAGAAAGCAAGATGAGATCCATATAATAGATTGCAGATGATTCAAAGAAGAAAAAGAATAGTTAATAGAAAATCTCGCGAACGTAAATATCAGTAATAACTAATAAAAATAAACCTTCCTGGACCTCAAACTTGAAGAAATAATATGAGAAATTACAAATTCGAAAATCTGATACGAACCCTACAAGTAAGCAAAAGAAAAGAAATAGATTGTCACATTAAAAATTTTCAGAAAGATATATTAGAGAAAAGTAAACGGAGCTATATTTAAAAATTTCTCCCTTATTAGAAAAAAATTGGTAAAAACTACAGAGCATGATCCAAATAGCATACTTGAATTTATAATCGGTTATCAAGAAGACAAAAATAAAAACTTGATTTAACGCTTTTATAACATTTCTAAGAAGATGTGGAAAGGAACTTGCGATGCACTGATAAAAGACTAACAGATAGCTTAACTATCAAAAGACAAATGAAGAGTTAGAAAAGTAATAGATAGAGAATGGAATTCTACTGTTTTAAAAAGACCTAATGATGGAGCCTGACTCTAATTATTCAGATCAGGATATAATGAACCTATTGGAATAAGAATTTAAATAAATGGAAGAAAATGAGAAGATTCAGGTTAGATAAGATAATTTCCAATAATACTCTTACTTTTGATTCTCTCTTAAATTGTGGTCAACCTATCAATGGTGAAACCACATAAGATAATTAACTCATTCATGAAGATTATTTTTAATTATGAGATTTCATATTATGCCGTTGAATCTTAATATGCACTAAAAGTTTGAAGATCTAAGGTGAAGAAACAAGTTTATTGAATTTGTTAATCTTCTCCAAGAATAAAAATTTCTTAGTTTTTTAATATTTATGATATCTTTTATTAACTAGAAAGAAAAAATCTATATAATAATTTTTCTATATAAATCTTGACTTATATACTTCGATTGCACAATAGAAAATCCCCTTCCTTTCTTCAAACTTTCTACAAATTTTCTTCATATCCATCTCTATTTACTTCTTCTCAACTTCATATTCATAGTTCTTCCATATTTTTTTCCTTCTTACCCTGATTCATTATTTTATACTCTTTTACTTGTTCTATAGTGTTTCTATTTTCATTCTTCTTCTAAATCTTTTTTAATACATTTTATTTCTACGCTTTTCGCAACTTTCTTCTTATCTCATTTTACTTTTATGTTACCATTTCTAATTTTGTTCTCTATTTTACTTCTTTTTTTCTAAATTTCTCTTATTATCCTTTTTATTGCACATTCTAAGATATTTCTCTCTTTCACTTTTCTTAACTATATTAAACTTACTCTCTCAAATATTATTTTTCTTTAATTTAACTCTCATAAGGCAACTCCAAATGCATAAACATCTGAATTAATACTATACCTAGGACTTATTTCTAAATATGAAATACCATAAAATGCAAGTAATAATGTTGAAGTAGAAAAGCTTAGTTGGTTTAGTTTTCTTAAGCTAGAATTTGAAAGTCGATGATTAGATAAAATGGGAGAAAAAATTAAAACTGACTCCTTGCAGCTTCACACTGACTTTAATACTATGAAAAATAAGTCTTAAGCTATTATGAGGTAAAGTAGAAGAGAAAAAGACAATCAGAATTCTAATGAAAGGTAAAATTATTTGCTTGAAATAGAATAAATCACAAATTACAGCTAAAGTCTGATTATAAAATAATCTAAGTTTCTTTAAGCTAACTAAGCATTAACAAACTAGTAGATAATAATAGAGTTTAAGAGATTTAAAAAGTAGAATAAAGGAGAATAATTTGAATATTAGAAAAACTACTCTCATACTATAATTTCAAACTTTAAGAATGTGAACTCATCTAAAAAAGAGCGTAAAACTCATAAAGTTAGCATGATTAATTAAGTAAAGTTGCACATTAGAAGCAAGAATTTGAAGTAATTACAATTCAGTTGGTAAATTATAAGGATAAATAGAGAATGTCAATCCTATTTAGTTTTAGTCGAAACTTACTAAATAAAGCAGTTTAATTAAATAAGTTTTGCTCAACCAGCCAAATAAGAAGAAAATGGTTCTTTAAAAAAGAATATGACAATGAAATTAAAAAATGCAAAACCTATAATTTAATCATATTCCCTTCTGACAAAATCAGGAAAATAAGAAAAAAATAAATTTTTTTATTTAAGAGTTGTTTCGTCCTAAAGTAGGGTTAATTAAAGCTGTCACTAAGTTATAAACAATATTTAGAGATAAGATGATTAGGAAGACTTTAATTGTGAAATTAAACCGGACATTTTGAAAAATTTCAGCGTTTTCATATAAAAGGAGATAATATTAGAGTTTAAGTCTTAGTGACTAAGAAAAAAGCGAATCAACTTTTTTTTGAAGAAACTGAATAAATAAAAGTAAAATACTAGTTAAAAGAAATAGCAGGAAATCTGAATACGTAATGGATAATAGTGACTGCAAGCAAATGATATTTGTCTACTATAAGTAATTTACCTCGTTCAATCAGACGACTATTTTATTTACAGCTAGTAGAAAGAAACTAATGCGGAGTCTTATAAAGAAAACTTCATCAAGGAAAAATAATTTGATTAAAAAATCTTTAAGTTCAAACAAAAAAATACGTCTCATCGCTTAAGTAAAACAATAAGCTTAGTAGACAAATTAGAAAATAAAAAGGATATAACAGAACATTGTCAAACCAGATTGATTAATAATCACACGGTGTGAGGAAAAAATTTATCAAAAGTAAATAAATAAAATAAATTTACTATATATCACAAAATAGTTCCAAATTAGATAGCTATAAATGTAGTTTAGGAAGTTAACTAGTTTTTTGAGAGATCTTCTAATTGTTTCTTTGAATTATAAGAAATAGGTTGATATATTTTAATAGTAAATACAGTTTTATCTAAGAAGGATAATAGTTAAGAACATGCATTTTAAACTAAAAGGCAATAATTGCTTAATGATTTCATAACAAATTTGAAACTAAATTAAATTTCCTTTTTAGAATAATAGCAAATAACTTAAAGAAACTACTCTCTAATGAGATAATAGACAACAGATAAGGTCCAATCTTAAAGAATTTTAGATGAGATAGAATCTCATTTTTCTTAAAAAAAGATTAATAGTTATCTGTTAAGTTAATTTATGAACAATAGCATTTTAAATTTGGAAAGAATAGAGCGCTAGAAGCATTTAGCAAAAGATTTATTTAAGGTCTAAAACTGCTGGTAATATGAGCAAAAAAAGCTTGTAGAGGAGGTAAATAAAGATAAAATAAGCAAAAAAATTGAAAAACTTTAAAAGAAAGTAAAAATTAATAGATTTGCTACTTAGCGAATAAAACGCATTTGTCATAAGTATAGTAGGCATAAACACTTAGGTGTTTTATATGATTGGTAAAATCAAAATTTAATTAAAAAATTAAGTAGAAAAAACTAAACAAAATCTATTAATTTAAAATTAGAAAAGAAAAGGATAAACTTACAAGTCAATTAATATGAATTGGGAAGTTGCAGCACTAACTATCTCCATAATAAAAAATAAGGATTGGTATAGAAAAATAACAGATCTATGTCTTGTAAATGGAGTTAACTTTAAGCTAATTAGTTGCTTTTATAAAAAAATTAGTTATTTTCTTTAGATCATATTTAATAACAAATTTAACTTCTCTCAGAAATTTAGGTTATAATCAGTTCTATTTGCTATAAGCTTAATAAATATGAAATTTAATTGTACTTTAAGTGATTTTTAGTGCTTTTGAGTTTTATAAAAAGATTAAATTATTAAAGCAATTTTAAATAGAAAACAATAGTTAAAACATTTTTAAGAGATTTCATATATAATAATTATAAATTGATTTAAGAGTTATTGTATTCAGAATTTTGCCCTTAGCATCCCAATAAGGGAGTCCATTTTAACTTCAAGTGAGTCCATCTTTTGATCGATAGAACTAGCTTTAACTTTAAGGATCTCAATTTCTTTCACTTTCTCTTCAATAGAATTTATCTTGCCATCGGAAGAATTCATCTTATCTTCAAAGAAAGTTCAATTTATCAAATCTTTTCGTTTATTTAATCTTCAGACTTATTGATGCACTCTCTTACATCTGCAACTTTTCCTTCCCATCCAAAGTTATCTTCTTAATAATAATTATCGTATCTATGAAGATATTGTTCCTTATTTTAAGGGTTTCATATTTTTAAAATCTGCTCTACCTCAAGAATAACTTCAGTCATTTCTCGATAATCATAATAAGTCTGCTGAATTTAGAACTCATCAAATGAATCTCCTAGAATTGAGATTATCATACTAAGCATCACCACTGCTAAGAGGAAAGTAGCATATACAATATCCAAATCATCTTTGTCAAAAACTCCTGAATCTCCGGCTATTAAATCAAAAGATGAAATCCAGATGCTTTTAAATGTAACTTGCTCACTCTTTGCTGTAATATATAGAAGGCCAAATGCTATTGTAGTATAAACCATAATAGAAATGAAATATCTTATTTTATAAGAGAATATATAATCAGCAATATGTAATATCGTGTTGCTGAAAAGGCTCTAAAACTGTAATTCCACGTAATACATTCAAAAGAAGAACAATCCAGTTAAGTGTTTCTAATTTAATATCAAAAATGCAAAAGAAGATCCATGGAGACATACAAATAATCCTAGCCATGTCAATTATATTCCAAGTATCCTTAAAATATTCTAATCTTGTTACTTTAAATTAAAGTAACTCTCAAATAAGCAAACTAACATTAACCAGCACTAACAAAATCAAGGTGAGATAAAACAGCCAAAAGGATTAAGTCATCATAATAACAACAAAAAATAAATTCAGTCATATCAAACAAGAATTAGAAAGGATTTAATATCATAACTGATTTCACTTTAAATCAATATAACTTTTTATTATTTTATTCTTATATAAATCTTTATTTTATGGGACTAAAAAAGAGTTTAATAAATCTATGCTTTAATCAAAACCAGTTTTCGAAGGAAACTTACACCAAGAAGTTGATATTTTGAAATGCTCTCTATTTAAACCATTTTATTGTTAATCAGTATACTTTTTCTTTTTATAATTGACATTTAATCAAGTATTTAAAAGTAACTAATCTTAAAAAAAAAAAAAAATTTAGGTAAACCAGTCACTGAATTTAATTCGCTAATCTTATTTAATATGAATAAAATTACGAAAATTTGTATCGAAGTAGAGTTATTTATGAGGAAAAGGATTCAAATAGGTGGAAGGATTTCGAATAGTTTCAGGAAAGTCAAGCTAAGGGGATAAAAATGTAGATTTATTCAAAATATCCTTAGAATCCAGTTAAGACAATAAATCTAAAATTAAGTCAGTATTACTTTAATGCTGTTTTAAGATAGAATAAAACAAAGACGAGTGACCAAAAAAGTCAGAACTTAACCATATACCAGGATATTGTTTAAAAGCATTTTCAATATACTATGTTCTTCCTAAAAAGCATGCAAAATGAAGAGGAGTAAAGTAATAAGAAGATAAAAAGCAATTTCAGAAAATAACTTTATTCCGAGATCCAGAAGCAATACAATTTCAAACATTCAAATAAGAAATTAGGGAAATATTTTGAAGAGGAACATGCAACAAATCTAAATAAAATAAAAAAACTTTAAATGCTTTGAAACTTTGATTATCGGCCTATATAAATATTAGTATATTTTTAGAGGTTTCAAACTTTTATAGAATTGTCTTATCCATCTGGACCGAATGAAACACGATTAACAAAATCTTAATGTCCTTTTAATGTGGCAATTTCGATTTTATTTTTTAGGCTTCATAGTTTATAGTATTGTCTTATGAAGAACTAGCCAGCGTAAATCCGTCAGGACTGAATGAAATACATGTAACAGAATTTTCATGTCCTTTAAGAGTAATTATTTCAGTATTATTTTGGAGGTTCAAAGTTTTATAGTCTTACCTCATGATAAACTAGCTAAAGTTGATCCATTTGGACTGAAAGTAAAATAATTAACAGAACTTTCATGTCCTTTAAGAGTTATAATTTCAGTATGATTTAAAATATTTCAAAGTTTTATAGTTTTGTCTTATGAAGAACTAGCAAGTGTAGATCCATCAGAACTGAAGGAAACACATGTTATAGAATCTTAACGTCCTTCAAGAATGATAGATATAGTTTCATTTTAGAGATTTTAGAGATTTCAGAGTTTTATTGTCTTACCTTCAAAAGAACTAGACAGTGTAGATCCATCAAGACTGAAAGAAACACAGCAAATGGATTCGTTATCATTTTGATGCTCCATGCTTTTCGATTTATTCTTTAATTTTATGAAACGTATTTCATTCAAGTTAATTTTTTTTCTTCTGTTATTATTTAATTTTCTTCTTTATTTTCCTTTTGTTAAGTTTCGTTCTTTTCTTATTTATCGATAAAACTTACTTAAAGTGATTTCGACATTTTAGAATAAAAAATAAAAAAAGATTGCACGATAAAAAAATTAATTGCGAGTTTTTTCTACATTTTTTTATCTCAAAATGATTTAATTTTACGTTTTTTAACTTTTAAACATTTTCAGTATATTAAGAAAAGAAATTTTATATTTTTCGCTTTTTTTTATATTTTCTTATTTTTTCATTGGAATTTATATTTTTTAATTTTTTCTGGATGATCGAAAGGATTTGAAAAAGCAACTAAAGAATACAAGAAATAAAGAGCGGGGAATATTAGAAGAAGGATTAGATGAGAGCAAAACGCCTACGCAAAAGATGGGTATAAAGAGACCAAAAGAAAATCTGATAAAATTGAGTGAGAAGCAGAGAGATAGAAAAATGGTTGAGAAATTTGAAATCACTTTGGTCAGAAAATTCTTCATATCAGTATATCAGAAAGAGTAAGCTTAAAATTTGATATCCTTCGCGGACCTTAAGCAAGAAGTTAAAAAGCTTCTTATTGAAAAAAGAAATATCCTGATCTAAATCGCTAATCTAATAAAGTGAAAGGAGAGATTTTAAGAAACCTATAGCAGGGAATAAAACGAACTCTAGAACGAGATGGAAGCCATCAACAAGAATATAAGGTCTATAAAAGAAGCGCTTGAATCATAGATGAGGCTGATGAGGAAGCGGTTTTTTACTGCAAGTAATTTAGACCTAAAAAGGATGAAGAAATAAATAATAAGAACCAAAAATGGTATATAAATGATGAAAAGAAAACATTGAAGAAGAAGAAATTATAGAATTTATTAAATAGGAAAAAAATGGATACTGGTGCTGCAGAAGATGTAAAAAGATTCAAAGATGCATGATAAAAATTATATGGGGACGGAAATAGGACACTAACAATGAAATTTGCAAATGAAAGTAAAATAGAGGTATATGAATACAAAATATGGGAAAATCTTCAGTGAATAGCTAATGAAAAATAGCTGGATCAGATAAATTCAAGCAAGAGCAAATAGGGCAAGTTGGCAAAAATTATTAGAAATAGCATCTAGTGTGAGATTATTCGCAGAGCAATATACACTTCATCAGATAACTTACTAGTTCTTTTGGCCACGGCCAACATTCATATTTTATATTATGAAATAAAATAACATTTTTATTTAGCATCATTTGCGCAAAAGACTGAAAAACCTATAATAAGAGCTAAAATAATAAAAATAAAAACTTGAAAAATTAGAGTAGAATCTAGAAAAATAGCTGAGGAACTAAAGCTTTAATTTCCAACTATAAAGGATGCTAGCAATCAGATTTAATCTCAAATGAGAAGATAATTATATAGAGGAATGTTGATAAATGAATCAAAATGAAGCAAATAATAAAATAATGATCAAAATGATCAAAGGAACTATGGGAAAAATAAAATAAAAGTTAAAGACGATGAATAACTAGCAGACAAAGAAAAATATTTATCAGGATAGAAAGAATAGGGAGATACTTTTAAAAACTACTTAAGTATCATGGAAAATTTTATAGGCACAATTCAATCAGATTCAACTAATACTATAAAGATCCTATTAAAGGAGAAATAACGTTAATTAATTATTTTTATTATATTTTCCATTTTTATGGATCTAATTTATCATTAAACATAAAATTCTTTTTATAATAATGTTTTACTTTGAATATATTTAGTTAAAAAAATAAAATTAAACATTCGAGCTAAATAAATAATATTTTTAATGTAAACTAATCATTAAAAAAATAATTTTTAATTAAACTTCTATATGTTAATTTTGTTATTATCTGCTTTCAATTACACGATCTAGTATTCCTTTGTCATAATCTTGCAATCACTTAACGTTTCCTCATCTTATAATTAATATCTCTCAAACTCTATTATTTAATTTTCAACTCTTATTCCTTAATATTTACTTATCTTCTTTTTTAGTTGCTTTATTGTATTATAAGGTTTCATTTATAAGTCTAGCATTTATCCATTTTGTTATCTTATAGATACTTCCATTCCATATTAGCCCTTTTCTAAATTTTAATACTCTGATATAGTTTAATAGTCTTTTAGAAAAATTCCTTTATGAATTAATCTTTATTAGTTCTTATTTACTCCTACTTTAATTTCTAAATAACTCTTTACTCATTCAACAGTATCAGAAAGTTTTGCATTCACTATTATTACTTAACCCGTTTTAGTTTTAACCATTAATTAGTTAAGTTTTGATAAAGTTAATAACCTTAGAATATCATTATTGCTTATACTATAGCGTTCTAAAGTTAGTTGATTATCTAGTATTTCATTATTAAAAAGTAGGGTTTATTAAACTACAGAGTAAGCTTATTTTTATCTTATTTTCTTTTTAGTAGATTAAATAGTATCTTCTTAAGAAACTTATATAGTAAAGCTATTACCATCTAAAGTCTTCATTCTAATATTAAAAGAAATGAAACTACTTATTTCTTGTTTATTTTGACTATTATAGTGATAGATATGTTTCTAATTTTCTAGTTCTTATCTGTTTTAATAAGTATTCGCTGATTAATTTATTGTTTGATATATTCTATTTTTTATGATTGAAAGGTACTAACTACTACAGATTTATTATCATGAAGGTTAATTTTTACCTAAATATGAAAATCTAAAATAAGAGTTGCTTCTTGTTTTATTTTATAATGCTTTAAAGTATGATTATCTTCTAATTCTTTTCACCATAAATAAGTCAATGATAAGAAGGAATACCTTCTCTATATTATATTTACTCTTTTAATTTCTCTACTATTTAAGAAAATTCAATTTCAAGTATTATTGTTTTACCTATTAGTGTTTCTATAAATATCATAGAAAGTCCTATTATTGATTAAATTATTTCCAAAGTTGACTCATGTGAAATATTATAATCATCTAATGTATAATCATCTTCTAATATTTTTTGTCCAGAAATGAGTCAAGGATGAAAACCTTCTTAATCATATATTTTGTCTTTTACACTTTCTATAGTATCAGAAGATAAAAAACCAACTACTATTATTTTGCCTGTTATTGTTCTAGCAGATATTTGCATTCCTCCTTTTAAATCATATACTAAATAAATATTTTAATCTCTTACTATTCCATAATTTCATAATTTATACCCTTCTTCTATCTTTCTTTTATACTCTTTTATAAGCTTAAATCTGTTTTTCCCTATCTTTTCTTTATTTCCTATCTCTCTTTTTATGTTTCTTATTTCTTCATTTTTATCTACTCATAAACTCAATTTCTTTCCTCTTTTAGTGTTTACCTATAACTCTAATCTTTCTCCTTTACCTCTAAGTCTATTATCTAATCATTTCTATTGCGTAACCTCATAGAGTTTTTTAATTCTCCAATTCCTTTTTTTTGTATCATTAGCTTCTATTCGTTTACTTAGATTCCTTTAATCTAATAGATAATCTATTTAAGACGCTCTATCTGAACTCTTATATCTACTTTAATATAAAATTTAGAATTTTTACTTTATTAATTTCTATTTGTATTGATATAATACTCATTCTCAAATAGATGAGTTCTTAAGTTTGCTTACTTAAGGTATTTGCTTTTATTAAAAGTTCAAACTTATTTACTAGTTTATCTACCTCTTTCTTTTTATTTATGTGATAACATCCTATGAAGTTTAGTTTTCTTCTATAACTATTTGTTTTTCTTAATAATCTGATATGATGATTTACATCTTATCAGTAGACTATACTTCTAAAGTAATATGATCTAGTTAATGCTTCTTTATCTAGCAATGATATAAAGTATTTCAATCTTCTAATGTTTAGTCTTTAATCCTTAGCCTTTAGAGTTTTCTTTAAATGCCTAATCTTTATTATATAAGGTCTTTTATCTCTTTTACTGTATAAAACAAACTAGCATTTAGTTCAATTCATCTCTCTACTTCTAAAAATCATAGGATTTTAATATTGATATTTAAAAGGGTTAATTATAAGCGAAGTGTAGATAGTGGTTAAATATCGTAATGAGATAAAGTTTTATCATCAGTTAATCATTTTCCTTGGTAAGTTATTATTTAAAATGAAGGCTAAATATCATTTAGCTAGCATATTTTATCTTCAAGTTATCTAACGGTATCAGAGTATTTAGCAGATAATATAAATTTACTGTTATAACTTTCAATTATTATCTATATTATTTTCATCTCAGCTTCTAACTTATGACTTTCTATACTATATAATTCTTTCAAAATGCTAGAATCATCTAGTTACTTATTATTTAATAATAGCATTTAGTTCTAGGCTAATACTCCTTTCTTATATTTTTCGCTTTATTTCTTATATACTGTCTGATAGATTTGCTCTTATTGAATAGTTATCATTCCATTAAATTTACACTTTTATCATTTATTCTTAAATCTCTTAGTTTTTGCCTTAACTAATTTCCAACAGCTCATTCTATTTCATTTCTTAGTTAAGTAAATTTGAATCAAAAAGGTTCTCATTTTAAGTAAGACTTTGGATTATATTTTATAAGATTTCCTATTTCGAGAATTATTATAGTTGATACTAAGATATCTCACTTTCTATTCTATAGTTATTAGGTATTTTATTCTTAAGCATTTAGATTTTTAGTCCATTTCTTCTATTTGTATGTCTTTAGCATTTTTAAGTTTTTCAATTTCGGAAATCATTTCTAATACTTGCTACTTATAAATGGAAAACAAATGATTAGCTTTTTAGTATTTTTCCTATTAGACTTGAAACATTTTCTTTATTTGACTAATAATATATTTAACTAATAGTTAAGAAGCTTCTTAAAAGACTACTTTTTGCTAGTGGAATTACTATTAAATTTATATCTAAAGCATTTCTTATTTTTATTAGTTCTATGATTAAGTAAACTCTTCTATGGGCATAATGCTATTACAATTTTTGTGGTTTTATAGGAAACATATGCTACATATTTTTTAGCAATGCTATGAACAGTAAAGGCCATATTATTTTTTATGCTTAGTACATTAAATTGCTTCTCCTTATATAAGATGTAATTGAGCTTCTAATTGACCTATCTCTTTCTAAATTTGTATATTGCATACTTAGCATAAATAAGTTTCTTTTCCTTTATTTTTTAGTATATAAAGACAAGTAATGCAAGATAAATGTTTGCACTCTAATAATAATGGAATATTTTGGTTGCTATATTTGCTTTAGCAAACAGAACAAACATCATCCATCTTATTATTGCTATGTATTAAAAATTTAAATTAAACAATTTTCTATTTTTATACTTTTTTAGATCAATCTTATTGTACTTATTTTTAAAATTTTAAGTTAATAAAGTCTAAAATTTAATATTTTTAATAAGGTTAACATAATTGTAGTTTCCTTTTATTAGGCATCTTTTTTTAAATATTTAAACCTTTGAGTATCTCTAACTTAATAACTTTTTTTTTTGCTTTAAGCATCTTTGGGAAAAGCAATTTTAAAATTAAACAAATTATTTTCTGAAGTCTTGCACAGTGCTAGCATTTCTTTGTGAGTTTTGTCTTTTATTAAGCCGTTATTGAAATGATCCTCAAGAGACCTTAGTATCTGGTATCTTTCATCAATAGAGCTACTTGATGCCTCTTCAATTTTTCGTTTCTTTCTTGGCTCCTGTCAAGATTCTTATTCGGTTCTTCGCCTATGGGTACTTACTGGTACCAGATCTTAAATAAATCTCAGTTGGAAAATGCTTCTTCCTATTTATTTTTTATATAATAAAGTAGATATATTATAATTATTATGAATAAAAGTGTTTGGCCTCCTTGTAGGTATTTCAACCTATTTCTAAACTGCCTCCAGATTGCTACAGAAGCTAAAATTAAATGCTCATAATCCACCCACTATCCTGTTTTGCTTGTTCTTAAAGTATCTAGTTTCCTTTTTTTTATATATTCCCAAGAGTGTTCATCCATAACTGTTCTCTATTCCTTCTAAATTTGAGCTGCTACCTCTTCCTTTTTTCCTACCATTATCTTTAATTTTTCCTTTAAATCTGTTTTAAATTGAGGAATTTCCAACATATCCTTCACAAGTGTTCTCTTGAGCTACAGTAGTAGCAGGATTTCACTTCTCGCTTGTATAAAGGATTGTCAACTTTAATTTCTTCGATCTCCATCTTATCTTAATTCTAATCCCTTGATTCAATTTACTTTTGCAATGTTTGCTGATTTTCTTGTAGTTGTGCTAATTTACCGTCAATTTCTCTGTATTTTTAATCTTGATTCTGGGATTAGTTGTTCGCACTCTGAGATATATTCAAGAAAGCGCTTAGATCTCACCCCTGAGACGTAAATCTTGAATCGATTTCCTCTTGCTTGTTCAGATTCTCCATTAGTTTGTCATTGTCCTTTTTCAGCTTCCTGGCCTCTTCCTGGATATCAGTACCACTTTGATGAGCTATTCCATACTCATCTCGCTAGAAGGATTAAACTCCGAGACCTCCTAGTGAAGAATATACTTCATCTGCTTCATTGGCTTCTCCTATGAGGTTGGGGTTATTGCATCTGTTTTTTCTGAGTTTGTTTCTGTTCCTCTCCAGGTTGTTAGGTTTAAGAAAAAGGTTAGAGTTGAGGGAAAGAAGACTACCCAAGATTTGATTAAAGTTTCCTATCCAACTTTTTGAAGGTGATGTAGAAACCACATTTGAATCCTTCTATTTAATATTATTTATAAAATAGATATAAATAAATTTTATTATAGAGCGCGTAGCACTCTCGTTGGTGCGCAGCTCTTTAATAAATATTTCATACTGACAATAATGTTTGTTACTGATAAAATTATCAGATACTGGTAGACTTTGTTCAATACTGGAATAATTATTCAGTACTGATAAAAATGTTCAATACTGATATAATTTCAGAATACTAGTAATCTTTAATACTTGTTGGAGGTTCAAGGACATGGCAGGGTTGAGTCTCATTGCATCACCAAAGCAGAGGACGACATGTGTCAATTATGGGTACTTAAATTCCCCATCTCTGATGAAGCTCGAAAAAGTAATTTCCTTTGTTCCAGAATAAAAGCCAGTGCCGAAGATCAAACTAGCGGATGTCTCGAGGCCAAGCCAAAGCAGAGAAAGACATAAAGTCGATTATGGGTACTTAGCTTCCCCAACCTTTGATGAAACCATCCCTTGTAGTTCACCTTCGAATAACTATGGCAATTTAATAAATAAAATAATAAAAAATGCTTATACAAGTTTTCTTACTTAAATAAAGCAAACTGCAGCAATAAAAAGAGAAAAACATATAAGCTAAAAAAGGATAAAAGAGAATAGGATAAAATTAAAATAATTAATATAATTGAAAGCATAAAGCAATCAATCTCTATTATATTAAGTAAACTAAAATGCTAATATAAATATAGATGAGAAACATAATTCATTAATAATCATTATCTTTTGATAATCATATATACACCCTCTTTCTATAAACACTAGTTAAAAAAGCTCTATAAATAGCTGACTAAGTATATTTTTCTTTTTTATAATTAACTTTAAAATTGATTGAGATTTAAGAAAATAAATGTAAATAATGCCATTACAATATTTAGAAAATAATAGTTTGATTGTGCTTAATATTTTATAGTAGAATTTAAACAAAAATTTGTAAAAAAAGTTAGAAAAAAAGGTATTTTTAATGTAAATTTTACTATTAATTTTAAAATTAAAATTAAAAAAGAAATTTAGTTGCATTATCGCTTATCAAAATTAAAGTTATTTATTGCACTTTAAAAGTTTATTTTTAAGTAAAAAATTAAATTTTTAGTTATATTTTTGGATAAAAATAGAATATAATGTAAGAGAATTAAAGAAAAATGCTATAATTTCCTAAGCAACTAATTAACCAAATAGTATTTGCATTTTCATCTTATTAATAGAAAAGGTTTTATAATTAGAACTAAATGAATAAGATGTATGAAATGACAAAATTTCTTTTTTAATTTTTATCACTATAATAGAAAGATTAAAAGAATACTATTTAAATAAATAAAGTAGATATAAAGCTTACGTAAGCAATTTATCATATTCTTTAATTTATATTCTATAATATAAGATTAGTTTTTGAGCACGTATTGCCTAAATAGAGTGCAGCTCTTTTAATAAAGTTTTATTAGTTCTTAAAAACATTATGGAAATTTCCTCGTGTGCTAGCATTTACTTGAGCTAGCCTTTTCCTCTATTATTCTGAGGTTGAATATTTACCTAAGAGACTTTAATGTCTGAACATCTAACTTTTATTCTCAAGTTTTGTGTTCTCCCTTGCTCTATAAGCATATCGTACGATTCTTCACGCAACGGATTATTTAATACACAAATTTTTTTATAATTGTACACATTTTTTGGTCGTTCTTCAAAATAAACTATTCTTCCAATTGATTTAACTTGCTTTATTTTTGCTTAGACCCAGAACTTGCATCGAATTCTACGCGTTTATTTAATAAATATACTAAAGTATAATTTTTATTTCGCTTTATTTTATTGGCATGCAAAATCATTTCTGAATATGATATTTAAAAATAATAAAAATTAAATTAATAGAATTTTATAAAGTAAATAAGATAAACTGAAGTGTCATAAAAAGAGTTAAGAAGCTAAGAATTTAAAGGTACCCTGTATACAAAATAAATAGGATGAATAAGAATTAGAAACTAGTGATCTAAAAATTAAGAAAAAAGAACTTAATTTTAATGAATGACTTCTTTCAAATATTCAGTTTTAAGTAAAAAATTAGATTAATATAGAAAGTTAAGATAAAGTTTTCTTAAGATGTGCCTAAATAGAATTTTTTAATTCTTATAGTGTGATTTCAATGCTTTGCAATAAACTATCAGTATTTTTTTCCTCTAAAAATTCATTGGGCAAGAAATTGAACGTTTTAAAGTTAAAAGGTGAGAAACTATTTAAGTTAAAACTTTTAACAGACTAACTAGCCTTCTAAATATGTTTAACTAACTCGTCGAATTTTTTATAAGTCGTAATCGTCTTTTCCATTTAATATATTTAAGCTACGTCGTTACACAATTCTTTTAATTATCTTTTTCTATCATCTTCTTTAGCCGGAGTTAATGAAAACTAAGGTTTATATAAAAAATAGTTTAAATCAAGCTTTTTTTATAGGAAAATCGGTTCTTCCAGAGTTATTTAATCGGTTTCTCTTAGTTTTTCTTTTTAAAATATAGCAAGACAATCCTTTTATAGCATGTAGGCATAGAACGTAAAGTCGAATTAATTTGAAGCTGAGATCATTTTTAAATTTGCTTAATTATAATTTTTTTTATCTGTAGTTAAAATTTATAAAAAAAGTAAATTTAAATCTAGAAAAATATATTTAAAAATCTTTTATTTAAATCCAAAAACTGTAAATAAAATAAAAAGCTACTGAAAATGTTTTCATCTGCTTCTACTTTTTTTATTACTTTTTAATGCTTTTTTGCATTTTCTTTTGCTGCTTTCATTTTATATTATTTTTTACTTTTTCTCTTTTCATCATTGTAGTATTCGTAAGATTACAACCTATCATTTAGCCAATTATTATGAGATATTTGAAAATAGAAAAGGGAAAATATCATGAATAATGAGGATTAATATCAAGATTATTATGGAATAATAGATACTAATATAGGAAGTAATTGAACCTCACTGCTAATCTTCTTATAGCTGGAAGGAAATGCAGTAAAACTAGGAACAAGTTAGATGAAAAGGGAGAATCAGAAGGTATCCAAATGTTCCGTTACTCGGATATCTAAGTAATCTTACTAATTTTAATGAGGTAATTCTGGATTTAAGTTCAATAATTTAAGATCCAATGGATCATTAAAAATTTTATGCTTATTAGCATAATAAATTTAAATATGTTTCTTACAACACAAGAATTCACAGCTGCACTGCTTTTTAAGGATAGTATTTTAACAGAAGGTTCTAGGCATTAAAATGACATAAAAGAGACAGTTTTTAGTTTTGATTCAGCCGATTTCCACTGCTTGAATAGTTATTCTAGTAAGTGGAGATTATTTAAAAAAAATATATGTAGTGCAAGGATGAAACTATAGAAATATCTCGTTGACAACCAGTAAGGAAATAACTAAAATTTTGGAAAGATGTAAAGGCGAATACGATAAAAGATTTTTAATGTGAAAAATAGTATAATGATGTTAAATGAAAGTCCAAAACATAAAAATAAGTAGATCAAAAAGATCTAAAAAAAGTACAGTCAAAGATCATAGTTTTAATGGGCAAAATTTATGAAAATAATCAGGATGAACCTCTTTAAATTATTTTTATTAATAGATAAATGAGATTATAGAGCGTAACACCTCAATGGTGCGCAGCTCTTTAATTAATATTTTTAAAGTTAAAAAATTCCTTGTTGAATTTTTCCACAGTGCTAGCATTCCCTTGTGAGTTTTGTCTTCTATAGGGCCGCGGTCGGAATGCTATCCTAAGAGATCTTAGTATCTGGCATCTTTCGTCATTAATGTTACTTGATCCCTCTTCGATTTTGTCTTATCTTCTCCTAACTGGTTCTTAACCTATGAGGTACTTCTTGGTACCAGAGTTTAAGTCAGTTTCAGTTGGAGAATTGTTCCTCCCTATTGATTTATAATAATATTATATATTAAAAAAATGGCTAGCTTCAAGAAGGGTTTTTTAACCACTTCCTGTATGAGAGAAAACCTGAAGCAATTTCTCTTACCACATCAACTTATAACTAATCCTCTTCTAATAAGAATAAACATAACAACTCATAAAATCAGGAAAAAGACAAAAGCAGACTTCTTAAACTCTAACTACGGTTGAAAAGCCAAGATATAACAAGAAATTGTCATGCATCTCCAGACATTGTCCAGTTTGCGCTTATGGCCGTCAACTTCCAGGAAGGAGTTCAAGACTGAAAATTTTGAATGAAAAACTTATCTGAAACTGGAACAAAAAGAACAAAAGAGGAGTAGAACGAGTCTAGATTAATGACCTAAGAAAGGGAAGTGAAAGCCTTCTGGAATATACAGAAAGAATAAGGCAGAAAAATGACCTAAATGGCAGTTCGAGTTCAAAAATAAGAAGATAACTATCAAGGATGGAGTAAAACGAAACTGGAGCTGCGCAAATGGAGATCATAATCAAATATGTATTAAATCGGAAAAGAAAATTACTGAAATCAAAAAGAAATACTTCTGCTATAAAAGCGTATGATATCTTTATGGAATTTTTGGAAATACTAATAGAAATAAAGAAACTAATGGATCCAAGGGTAACAGAAGAAGAAAAAGAAAAAGCCAGAATGAAAAGAATGTATAGAAGCCCGAACGATTCAATATACAAGATCAAGATTTCAAGAAAAAGGAAGCAAACCTGGAGAAACCCGAGTTCCCAATCTCCCTAAAAATGGGTGTTTCAAACTCTTAAATTTAACAGAAGAGAGCATGAACTGCTGTCTTCATTACGGCCTTGAAAGTTCCAAAAACGAAAAAACTTAAAATGAATTGAATTATTGATAATATTATATTTATAGAAAAATATCTTTATTATATAAATCAATAGGGAGGAGCAATTCTCCAACTGAAACTGACTTAAACTCTGGTACCAAGAAGTACCTCATAGGTTAAGAACCAGTCAGGAGAAGATAAGACAAAATCGAAGAGGTATCAAGTAACATTAATGACGAAAGATGCCAGATACTAAGATCTCTTAGGATAGCATTCCGACCGCGGCCCTATAGAAGACAAAATTCGCAAGGGAATGCTAGCACTGTGGAAGAATTCAACAAGGAATTTTTTAACTTTAAAAATATTAATTAAAGAGCTGCGACCATTGAGGTGTTACGCTCTATAATCTCATTTATTTATCTTAATCTATAATATATTTATTAATTAAGTTCAACTTAAAGAGTTTTGGACTGCAACTTCTTGCAGTTTAACGACCCCAACACTCCCTTCATGGGATAACGGGGATATCCTGTTGCTTTCGAAAAGCAGCTGCCAGAGAGCTCCACCGCTATGGGCAGCCAGGCTTCAAGCCCCTACCAGGAGTGGATAATCAAAAGGAAAGCGTTCCCTTGCAAAGGTTGACTTTGACCAGGGACTTTCTCAGCGACAGGAAAGGAACTTGTTCCTAGCAATAAAACCAGAAAGTATGATTCAGAAGGTCAATCTCAGCTCCCATCTTTTTAATTATATAATATATTTATAAAATGGTATTAATTATAGCTATGAAAATGATTAAAGATGGCTTCATTAAATAGTTTAAAAGCCTAAAGTTAAATTTATATAAACTTTAAAATTAAGCTTTCTATATAACTTATATAATATTTTATGAACTCCTTCTAATATAATTTTAAAGTATCTTTCAATAGTTATTTTTAGTCATAAATAATTTTATTAAAATGAGATTGTGAATTACTTTAATACTGTATATTATGTATTTTAGATAAGGATGATTGATAGAAATTAAAAATTATATACAGAAGCTAAGATAAATATCATTTTATAATATTAGATATATATATTATTTATAAGATAAAGGATTAACAATTCTTTATGGTATCATTTTCTAAAATAAACATTTGTTAAGTTAAGGAGAGTTTTAATACAGAAATTAAAAAAAACAATATTAAAGAAAGAAAATTAAAAATTAGATATATTTTTTCCTTTATTTATATTATTTTTTAGATTATATTTAAACTCTAATTAAACTCTAATTAAACTCTAAGTAAACTCTAAGTAAACTCTATTTAAACTCTATTTTCATTCTATTCACGCTAAACTAAGCTCTGGAATAATTTCTTTCAAAGCTTTATTTTTACTTTAGTACAAGCTAATTTAATTCTATTTAGGTCTAAATAAACTCAATTTCCTCATTTTTAGACTATATTTAAACTTTTTTGATACTATGCAATATTTATCCTATTTAGTTATGTTTAGCTTAAAATAAACTCAGGTTAAAATCTCTAAAAACTAAATTTCTATTCTTTTTAAACTCTTTTTAAAACTCTGACTAAATATATGCCAATAGCAAGAAAAATATTTTGGAAGTGTTATAAAGATAAAAGCATGATTAATATAAATAAAAGGATTAAATGTAATAGCTATAGAAATAGTACTAATAAGCTTATTATTTATTTACACTATTTTATTAAATATTTTATAAGTTATACCTTTGGGTTAAATCTAAAGTATGATTCTCTTCTTAAGAAATCTAATTCATCGTAATCTAGTTTATTAATAACTGCTATAATTATTATTAAAATATTAAAATAGGGATATATGCCGTGCTTGGGAAAACTATTAGATAATCTGATGTAGTTTATATTGAATGCGAATAATCTCGCATTAGATACCAACAAAAAAAGGAGGATAAGCTAGAAAAAGACAAGCCTAATTTACCCAAGAGTTTTTGATAGAAGTATGAAAGTTTGATTGACGGACCATCTAATAACTTTATTACTAATTATAATTTGAATCTTATTCAAGAAGACTGGAGTATTTGATTAAAGATTCGAGAATAATTTTTATAAGCAGATTCCTCATTGGGAGAAGCTAACGTGAATCAATGGACATCTAGAATGATAGTATGAATTATGAGCACTTTTTTAATATTAATAATGAAAGAACTGCCTGTCAACGAGGTGCTACATGATCTATAATCTTATTTATTATTATATAATATAAAATGGATGTCGGCTGCGATAGGAATTCAAGTAGGTAATCTGATGCAGTGTATATTGTATTGAGAGTAATCTCGCACTAGATGCAAGCATGAGGAAGGGTGGATAAACTCCGTTGAGACATGCCTAACTTACCCCGAGGTTTCTATCTATCAGTATGAAAGGTTTGACTGATGGGTTTTCTAACTAGAGAATTAACTAATAATTCTTATCTGGATCTTATTCAAGAAGACTGAAGCATTTTACTCATGATTCAAGACTTGTTTCTAATAAGAAGATTACCCATTTGGAGAAGCTGAAGTGACTCTATGGACAAAAAGAATGAAACCAAGCTTTGGAGAACACTTTTTTTAATATTAAGTATTAATACTGAAAGAGCTGCGCACCAACGAGAGTGCTACGCACACTATAGACATATTTATTCATCCATTTATTTATTGATATTAATGAGTTAATTTATAAGCTTGACTTAGTCAAGTATTTTTACAAACTTCTTTGAAGACTTTTGCTTACAATTATAAAGGCAATGTAGATACTTTAATTCTTATATTTTAATAGCTAATAATATAAGTAAAAAACGGATAATTTATTATGGATATAAATGGCACCTAAGAAATAATACTCTCTTGGCTCATTCATTAAAAACAAGAAGAATAATCTAACCTACCAGCATAAGTACCTTAGTAGTTTAAGAAAAATAATATCAGGAAGCTTCACATAATCAATGTGAACAGTAGATCTCTCTATATTAAACTTAAAAAATGAATAAAATACATTCAGACTGAACAGGAACTCTTATAAATAAATATGATTATAGAGCGAGTAGCATTTTTAAAAGTGGCAATCATTATTAACTTATCTAACTAAATTAAATTATACCTTATTATTTTAATATACTGTTGCTAGTATAAAAACCCTTAAAGTGATTAAATAATGGGATTAATTGAATTGGTTAAAAAGGATATCGCTTTCCATTTTAAATTTAATTATATGGAACTGTTGAGTATAATTCATATATGGCTATATATTATAAAATATATAAATATCTATGTCGGTCAAGGTTGGGAGAACTAATAGGTAATTTGGGGCAGTGTATATTGTATTGTGAGTAATCTCGCACTTGATGTTACCACGGGGACGAGTGGATATGCTCAAAATAGACAAGTTTAACTTGTCCGTTAATTATCGCTAGCAGTATAAACGTTTGACTGATGGGTTTTCTAACTAGAGAATTAACTAATAATTCTTATTTGGATCTTATTCAAGAAGACTGGAACATTTAGTTAAAGATTCGAAAATGATCTAGAATAAGCAGATTACCCATTAGGAGAAGCTAATGTGACTCATTGGACTACTAGAATTTTAACAAGAGGATTGAGAAAATTTTTTCGAATATTAAATATTAATATTGAAAGAGCTGCGCACCAATGAGGTACTAAGCTTGTTTTCATTAATACAAAAAATATACTTTATTTATTAAATTATACTATTTTATTAAATTACAAATCAATTGACAAGAAAATTTAGTTCTTGAATTTAACATTCTAATCATTCTTAAATTTCAAGAACTCTATTTGTATCGCTATAAAGTAGTTTAGTTATTTTTTAATCTTATACAAATTTAAAAGTCCTGGATATATCCCTACCATTTATTAATATTTATGTAAATGTTAAAGTTTGAATTAAATAATTAGAACTAGAATAGCTTCTTTAAGATTTTCTCTTATTAACTTACTTATATTATCTTTTTAAATTGCTATAGCAATTTTTTTTTTCTTCATTCGCTTGCTTAAAAAGAAGACTTCTTAAATCTATTCGAATAAAGTAACTTAAATAATATCCCCGATTAACGAAATACAATTTTACTAGTAATAACTTCATCCTAATCTATCGAAAATAAATCTTTATGTTTATCCTTAAATTTTATATCTTAAATCAACTTTTTGTTTGTTTTCTTACTTTTTAGTTCAATTTTTTGGAATAATCCTTATAATATTTTATAGTTTCTTCGTGCTTTTATATTTGAAATTTTAGTGATTATAGCAAGTATAATATCTCTGCTTTAAATATTATTATTCTAATCTATAAATATTATATATAATTGTTAAAAATGGATTATAAATCATTGACAGTCTAGTAGGTAATCTGTTACAGTGTATACTGTATTATGAGTAATCTCGTAAGAGTTGTCTCATTATAAAAGTGTTTGAATTTTGGGAGATATGTCTAACTTATTAAAGAGTTCTCTCTAGCAGGAAGAAAGATGCCCAATAACTCGGTATCAATATTGAGAGAGCTGAAGTCCGTGACTTGCTCTATTTCCATTTTGCTTCCTGGTATTATTGAGTTATTTCTATACCTTTTTTGTCAATTTAATTTTACATTTCTATTAATTTCTTTATTCTTAAATTTATACTTCCAAGTCCTTTCTTCTTCTGCTACTAGCTTTGGGAATGATTACATTAATCTTGTGACATACTTCAAAAGGCGTTAAAATCTTTTTCCTGGGAAACTAGTTCTTATTCAATTAATTTTGCTAGTTCTAGTCTTCCATAAACTCTTTATTATTTTTCTTTATCTTTTTAATCCTTGAGGTCTTACATCGCATAACTCAACCAATCATAGTTTATTTGTTGCTGTGTAATCAGAGACTTCCAAGAATAACATACTTATGACTATTTCCTAGGCTTCATTTCAGCGGATGGAGCTTCAATTTGGTAGTTAACCTAATTGCGGCTTTTACTTTGTCCTAGATATTTAGGATATCACTTATTCCTGTTTTAGAGAGCAAGAAAGCATTTACGTATTCCTTTCATCTTTTTCATATTCTCCATTTTTCTATTATATTGGTAAATTTTATCGCTAAATCTTAATATTGCTATTTTTGAAAAGTATACTATATCATATAAATAAATAACTGATGTTTATTCGTAAGATTATTAGTTTTTAAATATTGCTGCCACTCTATTTACGCTAATAATAAGTTTCTAGTATTTTCTGATATTTGTTTATAGATAAATCCGGATAAAAAAATGTAATAGTGCTGGTTTTTAGCTTCCTTTTGATTTTGTGGAATAAAATACCTAGTGCTTATTAAATTTAGCGTTAGGGTTTTTGTTAAAAAAATTAAGAATATAGAGCGAGTAGCACTCCAATGGCACGCAGCTCTTTAATAAAGATCTTTAAAGTAAAAAATATTCTTTGCCGAAATCTTCCACAATGCTAGCATTCCCTTGTGAGTCTTGTCTTCTAACGGGCTAATATCTAAATGCTCCCTAAGAGACCTTAGTATCTGGTTTCTTTCATCAATAACGTTATTTGCTTCCTCTCCAGTTTATTTCTCTTCACCCATAGAATACTTCATAGCACCAGAGTTTAAATCAATCTCAGTTAGAGTATTTCTTCTCCCTTTTTAAAATAAATAACATCTAACAATTTATCTCTTATTCCCACTATGATAACTATTTTAGTTTTTAACAGCATTAAAAAAAGCAATTATATTAAAGTCTGAAATGCTCAAAATCTAAAATGAAAATTAGTGAACAAGCTTATTCAGTAAGGCTAATTCTAGTATTTTATTAGCTTATATAATTATCTAAAAAATGGAGTCTAAGAAATAGCAGACACTCCAACAAAACCTATAATCATTGAAGATTTTTCTAACAATTTCTTTTTCCAAAAATTGTTTTATTAGAAGCTAGCAAGAGAAGTTTAAAACCTTAATAAATAATTTAACCTTTTATACTAACATTAATAAATTGATAAGTGAATAGAATAATAAGCAAGAAATTAAATAATGGACTATTTCCTAGGAGATGGAAAGGTAGATTATTCAAATCGAATGGATTTTAAGATAAAATTTTGACCAGAGGTTTAGTTAACTGGAATGTATCAAACTCAATTAGCGATCAGATCTAGAGTCAAGAGGAGAGTAAAATCCTTATTTAAAATCGGATATTGAGATACCAAAAATATGGAAATAAGGTGAATTACTACAATCGTTAAAAAATGAAATAATATAATATGTTAGATAGCTAGATTTGCAATTATAATTCAAATATAAATTATTAAATATAAATAACTATATTGCAAGTAATATGTCAATAGAACTCAGTTATTTAAAATTTTTTTAATCTTACAAGTTCTACATGGAAAGTTTCTCCTAGTGCTAGTATTCACTGAAATCCTGTATTTCATAGGCCCGTGGTTGAAGAACTATCCTAGAGACCTAAATGTCCAGAATCCTTCAGCTTATACATTAATCGATGTCTCTATTCTTTCTTTATGGTTCTACCAAGACTCCTAAATAGTTCTTCTCATATGGGATACTTTGTAGTACCAATGTTTTTGTTAGTCTCAGTCACAGATTGCTCCTTCCTCTTTACACTTAATTTTATCATGCTTATTGGTAGCACTTAAAGTGCTTCATACTTATCATCATCTTTTTCGTTCTATTCTTCATCTATTCAAATTTTTTCTTTTGCTTTCTATTTTTTAAATTTCCTTAAATTTTAAATTTTCGCTTATTTTTTAAGTTCAAGAAATCTTTTTATTCATACTTTTTACTTTTATTTTCATTCTTTTATCTCTAAACTTCTTCCACTGATTAGCACTTAAAATGTCATCTCTTCTTCATTATCATTAAATAGTCAAACATATATACCATTTCTAGCTAGGTCCTTATCATCTTTTATTTCAAATTTTCAAAAATTTGAAATTTAGTACTTCAATAATCAAAGTAAGCTAAAGTAAGTAAAACCCCAGCAGAGATAGTGATGAGTGTCTCAATGTAAAATCCTAGATAGATGATACAAGAATAAGTAACTAAAGGTACTGTCAGATGATACTAAGTACTAGAATATCTAGGTATTTAAATGAGTAAAACTTTAGCAGAGAGATAAAGAAGAGAAGTGACCATGGAAGAATCTTAGCAGATCTTAAGGCAAGTTTACTCTCATTCGTACAACCCAAGTTATTACTTAATGATCTACAAATAATCTATCCTATCTACTTGTATGTGAAGAACCGTTCTTATTCTGTGAACAGATATGAGGAGGGTTCGGAGATATAAAAAATATTTTTTTCATAAATAGATAGAAGGTGACGCTCCAAGATTAGATTCTGACTTAGAGGTGTTCAGTCATAATCTATTCAGATGGTAGCGTAGCCACGCGGGCTGCTCAACCAACGGCGATACTAAATCTGGACCAACAGTTTCTCTCGTACTGAGTTGGACTACTGTGGCGGCGCAGTGGTAAGTAGGGTAAAACTAACCTGTCTCACGACGGTCCAAACCCATCTCACGTTTTCTTTTGACTGGTGAACAATCCGACACTTGGTAAATTCTGCTTCACAATGATAGGAAGAGCCTTATTCAAGAAGACCGGAGCATTTAATTCAAGATTCGAGAATAATCTTTAATAAATAGAATCCCCATTTGGAGAAACTGACGTGACTCATTAGATTACTAGAATTTAAGCAAGAAGCATAAGAAAATTTTTCTTAATATTAAATACTAATATTGAAAGAGAGCTGCGTACCAACGAGATGCAACACGCTCTATAACCATCTTTATTTATTTATATGGACTAAAAATTCAACAATTTGATTTCAAATAAAATAAATAATTGATACTTCTTTTAATCATTAAATTTGAAAGCAGCTAAATTAAAAAAGGATATGCTTGTTCGCATTTACATAACTTAACATTTTTAATTTTAATATTTAACTGCAAAACATCTAAAATTATTTTAAGATCAAAAGTAAGCAAGTTAAAAGAGAACTATTCCAATATAGAAAAATAAGGTATTAATATAAAACTTGACTATTAATCTTATAAATTTTCTAAGCTTATAAGCAATAATTTATCTCTGTCAATTTTAAAGAAATATCTTTTACTTAGAGCGATAAAATATTTAGCAGGCAATCTAATAACATTATACCTCTAATGAAAAATATTTTTTATACAAGCTTACATGCAAATAAGATAGTTGACTTTATTGAAATGATTACAATGTTTCATAACTAATAATAACTATTTAGAATCATCTTTAGTAGAATAGAAACAATTAAAACACTTTTGCTTTTATTTTTATCTACTAAATGTTTGCAACTTTTGCATTTTAAATATCCAGTTTTCTATTGCTAAAACAAGCCTATTGCTAAAATACTTATAAGCATAACAATGTTAAATAATACCACTAGTTATGAACTGCAAGGGTTAAAATTCATTTTTGGAGATAGTTAATTTTAAAAATATTGAATGATAAGGCAATAAGTAATTAGCTGAAAGGGGTATAAATAAACTATAAGTGTTTCAATATTGTAAATATTGTGGCATTATGCGTAATTATGTTATTTAAGTCATGTAGTATGCTAAATAAAAAGTTCCTAAGCATAGACCAAGTGTCTCTTTCCAACTCATCCTGTTTGCTTTATTCTTGATTAAGGTGATTTATTTAGTTTTCATCTTGGAACTTGAAAATCTCCAAGCTTTTCTTTCTTAGATCCTAATAAAAGATTTTAATAACTTTATCTACTTTAGGAATTCGGTTTTTAGTGAAATTGCCATTTATATAGTTTTAATCATACAATATTAGTATTTTGGGATCTTTTCGAATCAAAATGGGGTTGTTATTGAATTCCTAAAGAATATCTGTGTAATCAAAATAATTCAAAGAGTAATCAAATCCTCAAATCTTAGCCACATAAGCAAACTGTATTGAATTAAATGTTAAAGTGTTGTTAACTGAATTCGAATTAAAAAAATGTATGAATAAATTCTCAGTTTATAGAAGACTATGTCTCCTGTATAAATAACTAATGACTTTAGTCTAGTTCATTTAAGTAAAAACATTTTAATTAGTTGATATTCAATCAGTTATCCTTTATGCAGTTGGTATGATTACGTTCTTCTGAAATCATTCTTATGTTTGTTTAATTAAAAGTGTGTTTATTAAATTCATTCAAATTCTGAGTTCTTTAAATATCAATCTAATATGATTCAGCGTTTTCATCTAAATATTTATAGTAAGGTAACTTGCACTCATTATATTTAATAAGCAAAAAAGCTATATCGGATTGAGGATGCTCCAATATATATTCAACTAATTTTTAGTAGAAACGCATGAATCTCAGTGCTACTATATGTTTGAAAGGAAGTCAATTCAAAATCAATAAAGCATGACTCATTAAATGTAGATTGTGTAGAATTAAAGGCTAATCTTGAAAAGATCTTCATGATTTATTGATTTTTTCTAGGATTCCTTTGATTCCTAAAATTGTAGATCAAGATGTTAAATCACTTCCTTATTCAGCTTTTGGTAAAATAAAAGTTCTACAAGATTTTTAAAGTTAATTGGAGACACTATACCATTTTTCGAGGAATTGCAATAGCTTTAAAAATTTCTCTTCTATACTCACAAACCTTTGATGCATAATGAATTTTATAATTTTACTTATTTCTAATTTATATCAAAGGCAAGTGATTTCATCTTTTTACACTATTGAAATATCACATAGTAAGTATAGAACCATGACAGTTTCCTTACAAACTACGTTATTAAGTTTAATTACATTTGTAAAAATCCATCGAAAATTAACTTAGCGTCAATGCTATTATAGAACATTTCTAATTTCAGAATTAAATCTAAAAGTAGTTTAAGTCTTCTAAAATGACCAGAAAGAGATTTTCTGGAAATGCTATCAAGCATTTTCTCTACATCTACAAGTGTAGCTATATTATTATATAATATAAAATGGATGTCGCCCGCATCAGCCAAATTAGTAGGTAACTTGGTGCAGTGTATACTGCATTGCGAGTAATCTCGCACTAGATGCCACCACGGGGAAGGGTGGATAAGCTCTGTTGAGACGTACCTAACTTGTCCCGAGGGTTCTCTCTAGCATTATGAAAGTTTGACTGACGGGTCTTCTAATTACCGACTTAATAACTATCTATTATTTGGACCTTATTCAAGAAGACTGAAGCATTTGACTCAAGATTTATGAATAGATTTTAATAAGAAGATTCCCCTTTTGGAGAAGCTGACGTGACTCTTTAGACAATTAGAATTTAAGCAAGAAGCATAAGAACATTTTTCTTAATATTAAATATTAATATTGAAAGAGCTGCGCGCCAATGAGGGGTTACGCGCTTTATAATCATTTTTATTTATTTATATTTAATGTACATTGGAACCTAGTCAGCCGAGTAGGTAATTCAGTGCAGTGTAGACTGCATTACAAGTAACTTTGCTATAGATACCACAATGATAAGTAAGGACGAGCACTATATGTGATAAGCCTTGCTTATTTGAGGGTTCTTTCGGGCTTTACAGGAAGTTGACTAAGGACACTGAAGTTTAGTTCTCAGAACTATCCTACCTTTCCTTTGATAATCAGATTGGAAATTGGAAAACACATAAGGACATAACTGAGCTCTGAAATAATTTTTATTTAGAAGGAGTTAATTCAACTGTGGCATTTGACACAAATATCTGTATATCCTCTAACTCCTGCCTTCGAACTCAATCACAATAAATTAGAGAAAGAAGATAATCAGTTTTGATTTAAAAAATGGAGAAAAGAGGAAAATATGAACAAAGAGACCAGGTGAAGCTAGAACATTAATAGCCTTAATTAGAAGTGAAATTTGGCTTCTTTTATTAATCGTAGTAAATCTAACCTAATAAATGTGGATCCACATTAATTTAATAACTTTATAGCTATTTTTTTAAAAAGGTATTATATAAGTTATCAAAATTAATATAGCAGTATATACTAAAAATTTAAAAGCAAAAAGTTAATTTTAATATAAATTTTAAACTAATTTTTAATTTCTTTTTATTTTGAAAACTCAAGCAAGAAATTATTAATAGATTTAGAGTAAAAGCATAGCTAATACAATTATTATACCTGATATATATTTCATTATAATCATTTAAATTTTGAGAATTTTTCTTATAAATTAGTTAATAAAATCAAATTAAAAGACTATAAAGAATTAACTTTTAAGTAAATTAATCCTCAAAATAAAAATATAAAAAATGGTTTACATTTCATTAAGAATATTTAAAAGGATGAATTTTAAATTCTCGATATAACTATATGATATTTTATGAGTTTCTATTGATAGAAGTTCAAGTATCTTGTTATAGTTATGCTTAGTCACCATTAATTTTATCTAAATTAATTTTTTGTTAATTGCTTTATTACTTCACAATATGGAGCTTTAGTATGAATGATTGAATTAAAAATTTTTGATAGTTTTTCAGATAAAAATTATTGCATAAAATTTAAAAGGATTTTTTCCATCTTTTGGACTATTTAAATATATTTATTATAAAATAAAGATTTTCAATTTTTTATGGTATCATTATCGAAGTTAAAATTTTTTACATTGAATAATTTTCGAACAAAAATGAGAAATTTATTATTAAAGATAGAATTTGATATGAAAAAGCATAAGTAATTTAAGAAAGATTTAGTCAGTAGATTGTTAGACCTACTAATATTTTTTAAATATAAACCAAACTATTTTATATCCCTCTTTTTTTATGTAATAATAATATTAATTTTAAGTTTTCCGTTTTATGGATTTCCAACCCCGTCAGGAATACAGCAGTTCATGTTCCCTGCTGTTAAATATAAAAGTTCGGGTCGCCCAATTTTAGCGAGATTGGGACTTCGGATTTTTCCAGGTTTTCCCTCCTTTAACTTGCCTTGGTTCCATCTTAATCTTATATATTGAACCATTCGGGTTGCAATACATTATTTTCATTCTTGCTTCTTCTTTTTTCTTCTTTTGTTGTTCTTTTATCCAATAGTTTCTTTATTTCTATTAGAATTTCTAACACTTCCGATAAAAATGTCATACGCTTCCATAGCAGAAACATTTTTTCTTTATTTTGAATTATTTTCCTTGATTTGTTTGCTCTTTCTAGGCTTCGATTTCCATTTATATAGCTCCAGTTTCGCTTTACTCTTTCTTAAAAGTTTACAATTTCTCTTCTATTTTTCTAAGTCTGTTATCCAGTTCAGTCTGCTTCTAAAGCTAATTTCAGGATTCGTTGATCTGACTTTTTGAGATGTTCCAAAAGACGTTAAGATCTCTTTCTAGGACATAAGTCTTGACTCAATTCCTTCTGCTAGGTCTAGCTTTGCCATCAGCATATCATTCTCCTTCTTCAATCTCTTGACCTCTTCCTGGAGGTTTAGTACCACTTTGATGAGCTACTCCAAGCTCATCTGGCCAGAAGGATTGAACTCTGATACCTCCGGTGGAGAACAGACTTCATCTATTTCCTCGGTTTCTCGCTTGAGGTACGAATTTCCCCGTGTATATTCTTCAAGGTTGGCTTTCGTTCGTTTTGTTAGAGTCCAAGTTGTTAGTTCCGTGTTGGTTAAGGTTGTGATAGAGAAGATTGTTAAGATTATTAAGACTTGGTTTCTTGCTTCCTCCCTTCCTTTTTGGCTTAAGAAGAGGTGGTATAGAAGCCTGACTTGAAGCCTTCACCATTTTTTTGTCCTCTTTTTTTATATTAAAGTTATTTTTATTTTTATTATTTTTCTAATTAAACTCTATTTAAACTATTTTTTTAATTCGATTAAAATTTTAAAATTTACTTCATCTTCACTTTGCTATATTCATTTTAAACTAGTAATAATCTCTATTTAATCGCTTTATAAACTCTACTTAAACTCTTCTTTTATTCTACTTACGCTAAATTTATTTTAATTTCTTTCAAAATTAGATTTTTTAATAGCAAAGCAGCATTATTCTATCATATTTCTTCCTTTAGTTTATTTAAATCTAATTAAGCTCTATTTAGTTATTTTTAGATTATATTTAAATTTTATTTATATTCTAGTTCATTTCTTACTATCTAATTATGTTTAGCTCAATGTAAACTTAGTTAAACTCTATAAAACTCAGTCTCTATTCTTCTTAAACTTTTGTTAAAACTCTTTTCAAAAGTCTGATTATAATCTAATTTAAACTCCACTTAAACTATGTTTAAACTCTCTTAAACACTATCTAAACTCTATATAATATAATTTTCTAAAATAAAATGATTAAATATAATATATCATACTTAGGTATTTAATTGTAAGATACTAAATAGAAAATTTTAATTTGTCAGAAGCTTAGTTCTTTATGTAATCATCATCCTATTTTTGCTTCTATATGATTGTAGATTCTAAATCACTAGTTTAATTCTTGAAAAAAAAGGAAATTTAAATTGTTATTTATTTTTCTAAAGGATTAGCTTTCATCAGTGTTATCTATATTGCTAAAATTTAATTCCAGCTTTTATTTATTTTATTTAATCATTCAATCTTAAATTCCTTTATTTTTCAAATGTCTAACTTAAGTCTCTTAGTCTCTTCTTGTAAGTCAATATTATTTCAGTTCAGTTACCAAAAACAAATTAATTTAATTTTTATTAATTTTGAAACCTCTAACGTGATACTGATAATCATATTTTTCTACATTTTTATGAAAGTTATAGATACTAAACAATGGTTGAGCAACTTAATATATTCTTTAGATCTTGTTATTTAAATTAAAAATTTTGCTATGATCGTTTTCTCTTATGCATTTAATCTTTTTTATCAGTTAATTTATAATCTTTATTAGTCCAAAGCATTAAACATTTATTGAGTGTATGCCTTTCCTTTACATCACACAAGATCATTTAAAGATAATAATAATATTAACTATAGGGAAAAAAATGGATTAATCTCTTCGACTCTCAAAGAATTAACTTAAAAACCTAAGGAGAAAAATAGCAAAAGAAATTTAGAAAAAACAATAGCAACGAGAGGAGACAAGTACGTCATCAGAAGGTAAAGTGATAGTAGGACCTATAGAGATAAGATAACCTAAGAACGAAGCTGATCAAAAACTTTAAATTTAATTAGATCAAATGTAAAAATTAATTTCAAAGTATGAAGAAATAGCTTATAACTAGGGAGAAAAAATAAGGGAATTAATGAATAGTATAGAGGATTAAAACAACGAAGTATAATACTCAGAAGACAGCTCATTCAAAGCAATTTGATAACGGAAGAACAACTCTGAACTTAATCACAATAAAACTTTAAATATGACACGAAAATGGAAATAGAAAAGACACCAATATACTCAAAAGTAGAATAAAATCCAGGAAAGAAATGATCGATATGAACTTTATTTGAAGACTAGAAAAAATAGAAAATAAACTATCGATAAAAAGAACGAAATAAAAATGAGAAAATAAACTGTGCTGATATTGCAAATCAAATAATCATTTATTAAGAAACTGCTGATAATGAAATAGAATAAACGAATAAGAGCAGAAAAGAACATGAAGACAACTTAACAAACTATGGATAACGCAAACTGGGATTTATAAATAAAAACTCTTCGCAAGACCACTTGGAAGTCTATAGTGGTAACCTTCCACTTTCAAAAAAGGTCGTGGAACACACCCACATTTAAAAAAATGTCTGCAGGAACTGGTCGAAATTCCAGGAAATGCAAAACCTTAATAACTTTAAGTATATTATTATTATATAATGCTTAGAAATTAGCTTAATTACTTGAATATGATTTTAGTTAGATAAAATTGGTTATTTAACTAAATGCATTCTCTTTAAAGCTTTTAGATATTTTACTTTTTTATCTTTAAACTAAAAAATACAGATTACTAAAGCTTCATCTCTTAATCAAATTAGTTTTGAGCTAAGTCTTACTAAAATTTTGTCTCCGAACTTATTCTTCGATGGATTTAAACTTTCTTTCTTGTATATGTTTTAAGATGGAAGGCTAAGTCATTATAATGAAAATGACTTAACTCTGAATAATATAATAATTGATTATAGTAGTTTCACTCATCAATAGGCTCATTACTTTAAATGTTGGCCAAAAGTATCTCATATTTTTCTTTTTCCTGGAATATACATTTTTGTAGTAGGTTCCAAAAACTTCTTGTTATCCATGTCTTTCCTTTATCTTCATATATTTCCTCCTTTCTCCAAGCATTAATTATCCATACTCTTCATTTGTTTCATCACTATTTATAATAAATCAATGCCTTTAAATAGTTTTCTTCTATTAAATTTCCTTTTTGTTGTACATCAAGTTTTACATATAATTTTTATTTTTTCTTTCAATCAGCAGTTTCTTACTAAGCATTTATTTTCTTGCAGTTTAAGTATCTCTTAAATCTCTCTCGTTCTTTATAGCAAGTTGGAGTATACGATTAAATATCCTCATGGCCTCTAAGAGAAATTTAAAGTTATGCTTATTAATTTACTTTCTTTTGCCTTTTATCCATAACTTTGGATAGGATAAGAAATTTTGAGTCTTAGGCTTTATGCTTGTTATCCTGGATTTTAATTATCTAGCTTTATTACTAATTCTCATATTACATTCTATGAAGCTCGCTTTAGATTGCTTAATAGTATTTGCTAAAGAATTTATAAAAGCAAATTTATCTTCATTTTCCTATTAATTATATAATACTAAATAAGCAAAAAAGACTAGAAAGGATAATCAAAAGTCTAGATGATTTTCCTTTGAGTCTAAAGAAATAAAGTTGTATAGAGAAATAAAGAAAAGGAAAGAGAAGCTAAGCTAAGCTAATTGAATAGTGCTTTCTATATTATAACTTGAGTAATAATTCGGCTAAGATGTGTATAGTATATTGTGAAGTGAGTTATACTTTCGTTGACTGATTATAGTAGAATAAGAAACCTATTTTAAGGATTAAGGAAGCTTACATAAAATATTCAGGTTTTATTATCAGCTCTAAATTAGCCTTTTTGAAGCATTTTTTGGAATAAGTGGAAGTAAGTACAGAAGAAAGCTCTAAAGTAAGAAGTCTTTTAAAAGTCTTAAGTGATCTAGCAGAAAAACAAGTTAATTGGTGAAAATACTGATTTAAGCTGAAGCTGAATAAGAAGAGACAATTTGCTTTAGTAAAAATTCATAGAAGTGACCAAAGCAAGTTTTTCAAAGATATCAGGATTATCTGATACAAGTGAAAAATATATTTTCAATAATAGTTTCTCGAATGAAAAATAAATAAATAGTTATGCATTGTCTAATCTTATAAAGTATAAACATAGAATGGAAAAAATTAAATAATAGTTGGAAGAAAATGTATAAGCTTACTATAATGGGAGGGTTCAGAAAGAAGTAGTTTTTTTATAATCAGTGAATACATCTTTAGAAGAATTTACTATTATTGAGACTTATAAGATTGAAGAAAGAAAATTTGTATGAAGAATATAAAAAATGAATAAAATAAGCAACTTAAAGTAAATTAGCAACATAAAGAGAAACATTCAGTAATAATTATTTAACTTTGATTCCGTAAGACATTAAAGCTAGATCTGAAAGAATAATATCAATGCTGATGATGAAAGAATTAAAAATAAAAATGTTTAAGATAGCTGAAGATGTGAAAAAGCTTTCGAAAGAAATAAAAAGTCTTTCTAAAACTAAAAGATAAAATACTAAATGAAATTAGCAATTCAAGAAATTCTATATATATATTAAGAACTTTTAAAGAATGCTAAGGTTGGAATAACTAATTTAGACTGCATTTAGAAGCTAAAACAATATGCTTACATTAAATAAATAAGAAAAAATACGTTTACTTATAAAGTAGTCAAATTATAACATTAACTAGCTATACAGACTAGAGTTAACAGGACATCAAATACTTGGGACTGAAAAACAATAACCTTTAAATTTATTCTTAAAATTAGATATAACCTCAAAAGAATATTATCTTAGTATGATATGGAACTAAAGGCACTTAGAGAAAATAAGTCAAGCTATGAAAAAATTATAATACGGTTTACTGGATCTTTAAGATTAAATATTCTATTTAAGAGTATATATCCAACATTAAAAGAAAATGATTGTTACTAAAGAGTTTTTGAGTTACTAAAACTTAGTTTTGTCTAAGATTTTATAAAATTTAATGGGAGCTAGTTGTTGCATCGAATTGAAAATAATTATATAGCATTTTGAAATTAGGAATAATCTTGTGTGTCTCTCATAAAAATATTCTTAAGAGAGGTATTAATATTTATGCATTATTCAAAATTTTAACAAATAAGTTCACTAGTTACCTTTTTATCCTTCTTAAGTTTTAAACTTACTTTTACATAGAAGGGAGTGATTATATGAAAAAGCTTTTTAAGATACTTATTTGATTTATAAATTAATACACTATATTCCAAAATATTACAAGACATCTCCATAATAACTTCTTTTCTTTTTTCCCAAGCCAACATTATATTTCAGATTCATCAAAATCCAATTTTTAATCTTATTTATTGACAGTGATACATAAGCTTAGACGTATATACTTGTAATTAAGTCTCTAAAATATGATTAGAATCTTTTCTTTCATATATTGAAATTTATTCTATTTATCAATACCAAAATAACTAATATATATTCCTTAATATTTTACTTTTTTATACTAGTTTATCTTATTCATCTATAAGGTTAAATAATATCTACTTACTTTAAAAAATTACTCTTCATTACATAAAAAAATTGAAATCATTTATGGAAGCTTTAGAATTTGCTTAATACATAGAACTATAAAAATTTAGAAAGGAAGAAAATTATTCCAAAGCATTTTACAATTTTGATAGAAAGAAGACTATGATTAAGATTTTTGTCTTAGATGCTAGAAATAATATAATACAAGCTAAGAGTAGCTTAGTTTATTAAGCTTATTCATATTGAATTAATTAGAATTTATTGAGTTTATATATTTATTGTTATATCGTTGCTCATACTACTTCACTCCATTTTCCACTGAATAGGTCATAACTAAATAGATTACTATGATAGTTAAATTAATACACTCTATTTTTATAAATTGTTGGTTGAGTATAATCGAAGTTAAATCCATATTTTGTAGGATAATTTTCGCCTTAAATTACGACAGATTTTAAATCATATATCTGAGTTTCTATTTCAGATCAATTTGAGTAGATTAAAAATGAGTTACTTTAGAGTATCATAATTGCAGAGTTCATAGCTTTCCTGGATATATTCTAATTGCATAGCATTCATTAATCTAGCGTCTTATTGTACTACTATATTTTGCTTTATGAGTATAACTACACATTATACCCACCAAACACATAGACATATTGCTAAGTTTAATCACAGCCAAATATATTAACCGGAGTATTTATTTATTTAATCCTTTTAAATTTCTTTCTTCTAATGTCAAAGATCTCACATTCATATAGTGTAATAAACTCTTAATTTAAGTTGCTAGCTCCTGAAACTATATAGACGATTTACTTTCTATTATAGGTTGTTTTATGGTAAAATCTTGCCTATTCCATTTAGAACTCCTCCACTTAATCATTAGAATAAAATGCAAATCTTTTTTAATTCTAACTTTTTCCTCCAGACGCTAACAAACTTTATTCTTTTATTTATTCAATTTAAGTCAAGCATCCTTCTACTTTTTCTAAGCAAGTATTCTACTCTTAAAATTGGCTAGAAGCAATTAAACAACTTTTTATGATTGACTAGTTTCTTCTGATTGTTAAGATGGAAGAGAATTCTTTTTATTTTTTTAAATTTGTGCATATTTCATATTTTATAACTCCTAATCCAAACTTACCAAAATTTCTTCTTCCGTTCATGCTTCTGGAGTTTTTTAGTATTTTTCTGATATATAGAATTTTAATTATTTAATTCTCTAGATTAAACTTGAATTATCTTACTTCCTATTGTTGGTTTCCCATGGGTATAGATTTATTATTTTCCTTTTAAAAGTGAGAAAATGGTTTTTCCTTATGTATAAAAACGTTTAATTTCCTTTATTTTTTATCTATAAAAATTATCTTTGGACTTGAAATTGATAGAGGATTTAATAGTGTTAATGATTATATAGATGTTATTAGTTAGAACAATCATGAATTATCGTTCTACTGCTATTTTTATTCCGTTTAAAAACTCTTAGCAAAGAGTTGGATTAAAAAAATATATTTTTAACTTAACTTTAATACTTCTTTTTATTCCAGTTTATATATACCTTTGGTAGTATTTAATTCTTGATTTGCTTATTATTTATTTCAAACTTCTTTATATATTTTGTAATAAAATGTTTTTCCTTATTTGCAAATATAGGAATTAATGATATTACATATTATTATTATTATGAATAAAATTATTGAACTTTCTTGTAGGTATTTCAACCTGTTTCTAACCTGCCTCCAGATTGCTCCGGAGGCTAAAATTAAATGTCTGAACTCCATCTCTATCCACTGTGCATTCTTGCTTTTCTTGAAGTTTTCAGTTTCTCTTCATTACTAATTGCATTTTTTCTTGTATATATTCCCAAGAGCGTCCATCAATAACTGTTCTCTATTCCTTCTTACTTTGAGCCATTGCTACCTCTTCCTTTTTTCCTCCTGTTATCTTTACTTTTGCCAGTAACTCTGTTTGAAATTTAGGAATTTCTTACACTTTCTTCACAAGTGTTCTCTTGAGCCCCAGTAGTAGCAGGATTTCATTTCTCGCTTGTATAAAGGCTTTTCAACTATAATTTCTTCGATTTCCATCTTGTCTTATTTCTAATCCCTTGATTCGATTTACTTTGCAATGTTTGCTGATTTTCTACTAACTGTGCTAATTTACCATCGATTTCTCTGTATTTTAATCTTGATTCTGGGATTAGCTGTTCTGACTCTGAAATATGTTCCAGAAAGCGCTTAGATCTCTATCTGAGACACGAGTCTTGATTCGATTTCCTCATTCTTGCTCAGATTCTCCATTAATTTGTCCTTGACCTTTTTCAGCTTCCTGACCTCTTCCTGGAGGCTCAGTACCACTTTGATGAGCTATTCCATACTCATCTAGCTAGAAGGAATGAACTCCGAAACCTCCTAGTGAAGAGCAGACTTCATCTGCTTCCTTGGTTTCTCTTATGAGGTTGGAGTTATTACATGTGTTGTTTTCTGAACTTGTTTCTGTTCCTCTCCCGGTTATTAGTATCAAGAAGAGGGTTAGGGTTAAGGGAAAGAAGACTATCCAAGATTGGATTCAAGTTTCCTCTCCAACTTTTTGTATGCGGTGTAGAAACCTCTTTTGAATCCTTCCATTTTTAACACAATTATATAGTATTACATATTATAAAGGATTTAAGTATTATAATCGGTTTAATTATATTTTTGTAGCTGCCTATTCAACTATTTTTATCCTTTTTAAGCATACTTTTAAAATTTTAACTTGGATGTGATATTATTCTATCTAAAACTTTAGGGTAATTTACATATTAGAATAAACTATATTGACGAGTATGTCAAACTTAAGAACTTGATTATTTAGAAATTCTTGGTTATATATAAATATTCTTGTAGATAATATCTCTTTTAGTCTTTGGTTTTAAAAGCTAAATAACTTTTGAATTCCTAATGTATTACTACATAATATATACAATCAAAAATATGATCAAGATCATCGTAGATTACACCACAGATAGAGATGATATAATTAATATGGTGATGAATACTATGTTCCTATTTCAAGATCTTGGAAACAGTTCTCAGTTTATTTAGAGTTTCCAGTATATTTAAGGAGAATATGAAGCGACTGATTGCATATGAAATACATATATTGATCTAATATTAGTAAATTACTTATATAATGAATGAAAGCTTTCACTTATAGACCTTTCAATATATGATTAGACTATAAATCTTCCCTACTCTCTAAAAGGGTTTTATATTATAAATAAAAATGTTTCAAAGAGATATTATATTAAATATAAATGAGGTTTGAGATAAAGAAAGTTTAGATGAAAAATAGAAAATAAGTAAAGTTAGAATTGAAATATAGTGATGAGACTAAATCGACGTATTTATTAAGAAATAAAATGGTTTTAAGAAATAACGGAACTTTGAACAAAACACTTAAACAGGAAAATTCTCTAAAAAATAGAAAGATGAAATAGTTACAATGAGTGAAAATGAGAAGTATGATTGATATGACGAACATCAACCACTTGGAGATCCAGAATTAAAAAAACTTTCGACATAAACTAAAATAGAAATATTATCTAAGTCATTAAAAGAGTTTATGTTTAAAAATAGATACCTCACTGATAAAGTAGAAAAATTAGAAAAACTAATAACGTCTTTGCTTGAGAACAATATTAATCATCATAAGAAATAGAAGACAAACTGGAACTAAGAATTCTTTAAATTTAATAATAAATTCAGGTTACGACATTTTCGTTTTAACGGAATCAATCAGATCCTATGGAAATAGAAAATGAAGCTCCAAATTAAAATAAACAGTAAACATTAATTTAAAATAACTAGTAAATTTAAATTAAATAAGTGCTACAAGAATAATTGTCTAAAAGAAGAATAAAATGTTACGTGAGCAATAAATAACACCAATGAAAATACTGTTACTAACTAAGCGAAATTTAAAGAAAGAATAAATAAGATATTTTAAAAAAACTATTTAGGATATATCCAACATAAAGCGGTAAAATTTAAAGTAAAAATTCTTTAATCCAAATCTTAATCCTTGGAGAAATAATTAGGAACGCAACATGTAAGATTAAAACTATTAAGAATATTAAAGAGTGGTGCATTAATGAAGTGCTACACCGTCTAACTAAGCCTAGTAGAAATTCAAGACAAACTAATGGAAACAAGCTGATAGAATAGGTCAGATGGCTGACTACTAAGGCTTTAACAAAGCTTTTTAACTTTTAATTTTTATTTATACCTAGCTGATGAAAATTAATCTAGCATGAATAAAGTAAAAATACTCTTTAGGTTTAAAGACTAAGTTTAAGCATCTTAATTTGATTATTTCATGTTTAATCTGCGTTATTTATTTCAAATATAATTTTTGTTCTTAATATATTGTTTGCAGAATGTCTGTCTTCCTTGAACAAAAATATTATCTCCTGCATATGTATGCCTACTAACTCAAGTAGAACCTCCAAAAAAGAAAAAAAATTTTGGACCTTCCAAATGTTTAAAATTTAAATTTTAACTGAAATGCATCGCTCGAGTAAGTGGACATATATTAACAAAAGGCATTCATGTAGTGTAAGAGTGGAACTTTGAAAATACCTCTTAAACTGAAGGAAGGGAAATCCAGTAGATATTGAAAAGGGGCATGATCAAGCATGATAAAAAGAATTCATAATATGAAGTTGGAATAATGATGTCAAAAGTAGAAAATCCTATCAGAGATGTGATGTATGAATTAAAATGGAAATAAAAGGAAAGTAATTTAGTTTTTTATTATATAAAGAAAAAAATGGTGAACCTATTAAAGATAGAGACACTATAATTTATTATTATTATAGCTAATCTAAGTATTATATTTACATTTTTATCGAGTTTTTCTATATTAATTTCATAGGCTTTTATTACGTTATTAAATAATGTCAAGAATAAATCTATAAAAGTTTATTTATTTATAATTTGAAAAAAATTGAAGTTAGAAATTGATTAAATAACTAACTAAACTAAATTTGCTTTATTTGATTTATATTATTAAGATATCAAAGTCAAGGAATATTTGAAAGTTCATTGAAGCTTCCTTTTTTATATTTAATCTGCTCCTAGACAGGTTTTAACTGATTTTCCATCCAGCATTCAGTAGAATATTTAACGAGATAAATATTTTCTTCTATATCAGTATCTATTATTTCAGTGTAGCCTTGATATTTTCTTCATAATTCTTGGTCTTTTTATCCTTCAATTTCCAGAACATCTTTACAAGTCTTGACCAAACAAAAAATGAACTGCAATATTGATAATTATTTCGACTATTTTTTAATATTTATAAGTCTTGACACTTTGCTTTTCATTCCATTTATTTCTTCAATATCTATTTTATTAAAAATTCTTATTTTATTCCTGTATTAGAAATAGATTTTTATGAAGTTCTGTTAACTTTAATTACTGAAACTAAATTCCTTCTTTTACTAATTTAAGTTGCTTCTCGATATCATCTGTTTATTACATTAAGCTTGAAAATTTCTTTTTCGCTCATTTTCTTCAAGGTTTTAATAGATCTACTCTAGCCTTTAATTAATTTCTTTTAGTTGGCAAATCCTCCTTAATTTCGCTTAGAATAGAGTTAGTTTCCCAACGTTAATATGTTCTTCAGTCTCCAATTAATTATAGATTTTTGCTTATGAGGAAATCTTTCCTAATTTAAAGAACTGGAAATTTTTTTTCCGCTTTTAAAATATTATTTTTTTCTTAACTTTCTTCTTTGTTATTTAAAAATCCAGTTTCATTTTTTTCTACCTTCAAATTATTAATGATTAAAAAAAATAGTAAAAGGAATATCTAAAGGTTTTACTTGGCATTCATGATAATTTTAACTAAACTACTTACATAAATTACTCTATTCATATCAATTTTAACTTTATACTTATAGATGAAATAGAAATACTTAGGTATATTTAGTTATTATCATTTTTAGTATCAAAACTTGTTATTAGTGATATGAAAATAATTATTAATTTTAAATTTATCATAATCAAGTTCTTCTCAGCTTTGTATTCTAATCCACTGTTTGGAACTCTTGTTGTCATATATATAAAGCAATTCTTATTCCTTTTCATTTGCAGAATACATGTATATTTTTCCTCTGCTCTCAACTCCATTATATCAAAATCCAAAATCATTATTAGGAAATGCTTCTCCCTCTTCATTATATTCTTTTATATCATATATATACGTTCTTTTTAGACACTATTAATTGTCATATACTAACGTTCCGGATTTCTCACTTATATTGACACATGAAACACTTAATGCCTTTTATGGTAAATTTACTTCACTTGTATATCATTTGTTATTCATTCGATCATAAAAACATACTTTATTTAGTTCATTATCATTATTATCATAACCTCCCATAGTGTAAACCTTTTCTTAAATACACTCTATTCCATTGCAACCCATCTTATATTGATGATCACTTATTTCTCTACTCTTTCCACTTAAATTCTCTCGTATCTCACATTTATTGATCATTTCTTCCTCTTAATAATAATATCCATTTACTATATAGATTGTATTAGATCTATCTCATGTCATTGATGGTAAACATCTTGAGAATATTAGATTAGATTTAGCTGATATCTGATTCGAATCTATTTATATAAGAGAAGAATCTTGGTGAGTTCAATAATTTCCTCCTGCGAGCATTATTTTTTCTTCCACTAATTATAAGCAAAACGTTCAATTGCCATAAACAGCTCCAAGATCTTCTACTTGTTTCTAACTTAAAATATTTTAATCTATATTAAAGCATTATATTTCGTTTGAGCTTCATTTAATTCTCATATAAGTTCTTTGATTCTATTAGTTCAATTATTATTCCTCTTCAAGTGTAATGTTTCTTGATTCCTATTCTCTATTTTCAGTAGATATCTACTACATCTGCGTTATATTTTAAAGTTTTCTTCTTTCTTCAGATACTGAGAATGTACATGTTTACTATTATTCCTCTTTTAACGATGTTATTTCCATGCTCAATTTTTCTTTCATTTCTTATAAAGAAATTCTTTATTCAGGTTGCTGTTTTCAACATTAGCGTATCAAGTTTCCAAAGTTCTAAGGACAATTTTATGGAATTTCTTCTCTCCCACCCTTTTAAACCATTTCTATTAACTTTTCTTCTTCAATACCATTAAAAGGTATTTATCTTGTTGCTATTTCTCACATTACCATTCCTAAAGCGTATATATCTGAGGAAAAATTAAATTTAGAGTGCACATTAAGTATCTCAGGAGTCGTTCATTAAGGATTTCCTTCCATTTAATTCTAAACTCCCAAACTATTTCAACCAAAGTTAAGTTTTGCTAAGCTAAAATCACTTATTTTGGCTCTTAAATTATTATCCAATAAAACATTCTAACTCTTCAAGTTTCCATGTACTATATTCTGCAAATGTAAGTATTCTAAACCTTCTATAATATCATGAGTAATCTGAAATCTAAGATATCATGGTAACTCCATCTTATTCTATAGTAATTCAAACAAAGATTATGTCATAAGTTCCATTACTAAACTTAAAGGAGAAGGGCAGTAGCCTCTGATGTCGATTACATTTGGATGTTTCAATTAGCATAATTAACATAATTTCCCTTCAAAGTCTGTCATCACTTCTGGATTTTAGGACTATATAAATAATTCCTTTATTGCTACATCGTTATCTTCATACTTCCCTTCATATACTTCTCCTAATCTTCCTTTTCCTATAAGCTTCTTCTTAATAAGATTTTAAGATCTAATGATAAATTTTTCTTCAAAACTTGTTTACATTTTTATAACTTATTACCTTAATCGTTTATATCTCAATATACCAGAAAAAAATAATAAGCATGGAAACGAAAAAAAAATTAAAGTATATAACTCTTCTAGTATTATCCCTTTCTTTAAGGTATGATATCCTTAAACAATCTATTAAAATAAGCTTTGATTTATCTTATACCAATTAGTTAGTAAATATATAGAAAATATTTTTATCAAAGAGTATAATTTAACTAAAACATTCCCTAAAACTATAAAATTATGGAATAGCATACATTAAGACTGATTCAACCTCTCTATGAGATTATTTTTTAAGTATCTAAGAAAAAGCTTATATTAAGCAAACTAAAATATTTATTTTTAGAGTTTAAAGAAAAAAGTATTTATATGACTATTATCTTCTATAGTCTCTATGCTTTAGACTTTATCTTCTTAATGAGGGTAATAAAAGATACTCTAGCCTATTTATTTACCCTTGTCACTTTTCACATTAAAATTAATCGTGTTACTTGCTACCACTAACATCTTAGTTATTTTCGAAATTTCTATTTCATGTGATCTTTCTTCAAATATTTTATATGAAAGATAGTTAAAAAAATTAAAGATCAAAACAATTAAATAATTGAAGTGGAGGATATTTTAGGACAATACTAAATAATTGAGTTATTGTATATAAGCAAAAGGATCTATTATAAACTAAAAAAGGAATAATTATTAAGTTTCATTAAAGATAACTTAAAAATTAGCAATTTTAAGGTCAAAAAAATTAAAGGATGAAGCAAATGTAGTTTGAGGCTTATACTTTAACAAATAGATATAGGATTATATTTTTTGATATCGTTTAAGTTTACAAACAGGAACTTCACATTTAGAATAATAGTAAAAGAATAATTTAATAGTCAAAAAAAAGAGAAATAAAATCAGAATTTATGTAAAACTGTATTAGATATCACGGATATTATATATATAACATATTGAAAAACTCCCATGTAAATTTTGTAAGGATTTTATATAAAAAAGAAAGCTCATACTAAGAAATTTCACATTTAAAAAGATTATTAAAGCTTTTAAAGCAAGCTAATAACGAATTGTCATTATACGATTGTTTGCAAATTAAGCAAAAAAATTGCTTTACCTTCCAAAAAATTTAAATTAGCAAAGTAGGTAAAACTTAAAAAAGTATTTGAGAAGCTTGCAATTAAAAAAATTAGAATATATTTTCCTTAATACTATATTAAACTTAGTCTCTTCAATCATCTATCATAATATCAAAGTATATGATAAAATTTTAAAATTAATATGGATCAACAAAAATTTCATATGAATAATCATTAATAATTAAAATAACTATTTGCCTTCCGGCTTAATTGAAATTTTAAATGCCTAAAATCTCCGTTCCTGCATTTTCATTCCTTGCATTGTTCTTTTCCTTAACTTCTCACTTTTAAATAATCTGATTTGGGGATTTATTTTTTTCCAGATTTTCCCATTTCCCGATGGAAAGAATTTCGTCCCTCGCGACTTCAGTTGCTATTAGTCAACATTTCTACAGATATTTATTCTTATTTTAATCTATTAGAGACATTTCCACCATAAACGCAAAGTGCTGTTGGAAATATAGCACCTTTTTCTTGCTCAAGGAAATGTCTTTTCTTGAATCCCTATTTCCATTGAGTTCCTTATTAAGACTTCTACAGGTTTTCTTCTGTTAATTTAGTCTTGAATCTAATTTTACTCAGTTTTTCTCGTATTGCTCTTTCATTATTCAAAGATCATTTCTAAACTTGCGATTTGCTCATAAACTCCGACTTTAACTCTTTGGTCTACCATATAGACTTCATCATCATCTTCATGATTTATAAATCCTGACTTATCATAAGCATCTCTTCGAGCTTTTTTATGTTTCTAATAAGTTGATGAATCAGCTGCTTCATCTACTCAGAGTCCATTTATTCTATTTCAGTATTATCTAAATCAAAGGTAATAGGATCTAAATTGAATTATAGTACTTTACCTTCTTCGTTTTTTTTTCTTTATTATTTTTATCGATTTAGTTGAGTAGTCTCTTTTTTCAGTTTTCAATAGAGGTGTTGAGAGCTGTGTTATCTTTTCTGTTCTGAATTTTTATCTCAGTTCTTACTTGTTCTTTGATGGAAGAGATCCATTTTATTTTAATTTGTAGGAGTTTGTATTTTATAAGTTCTTCGAATCTATTAGATAGTTCTAGTTATTTTTATTAAGAAGAGCGTTAAGTTGAAGAATACTTGGTGAGAATATGTACTTCTAATTTTCTCTCCTGTTCTGAGGAAGTGCTATAAAAACCCTTCTTGAAGCTAGCCATTTTGTATATATCTCATATGACTAATATGGTATTAAATTTATACTTCAAGTCATAAAAATTAATAGTGACAAACCATGAAAAAAGGATAATATTCATAAAGAAATATATTAAATATAATTTTGACTGGATTGTAATAGAAATATTATGTTAAATCATAAATGGAATAATTTTATAAAAGAGTTCTTGATTCAAGTAAAATCTTTCTCTTTATACTTTATCTTAGTCTATCTATTATGTGAATTCATATCTTTTTCTGGATCCGATAATTTTTTCTTTCTTTTTAATTTATCTACTTTTTTAAACTTGGAATTTGACTTATCTTTGGACTTATTCTAAGCAACTTTCTCCTCTTCAACATAGTATAAACTATTCTAAAAATATCTAAAGAACTTACAATCTTGAGCTCCTCAATTTAATTTTCCTCTTTATTCTCAATTAAGTTTAACTCTCTAAAAGTTGAGTTTTATTCCTTTATATTCATATTTACAAAAGTCTCTTAAAGAGTTTTTAGTTAACTTGCATTTACGTTTTTCATAGAAGCAGCATTTTCATCTTATATTTTATTTTATTTTTTTATTTTCTTAGCTTTTGCTTTATTTATTGTATCTTTAATGAGACAATATAGGCAAATTATTATTCCAAATAAAGTCACAAAATTTGATAAGGATACTACTATAAATCCTATTATTTTTGATTTATCCGAATTTATTGATTCTAAACTTCTAAGTTTCTTTTCGTCATCGAGAGTATAGAAATAGAAGTTGAATGTATTTAGAGTGATAAACCAGACTTCTAATATAATATGGGTAATATTAATTACTCTTCTTATAAAAGGTTTACAAACTATTACATAAACTGCTTAAGCTAAATTTATCAGAACTATTAAGATTATTTGAACCAGAGGATAATCTCTCAATCCTATAAGCACTACTGCCAAGATAAATCTTCTTGCCAAGAATAGAGGATAAAATAAAAGAGTGCTTAGCTAACTTGTCTTTAGCTCATCAAAGATAGGGAAATACTTTTTCTTAAGCTGCTTAATTTATTCCTAATCTTGTGAAATTAAGTCCTTCACTTGATTATCTTTAACTTTCCTTTATAGTTTAATAAATTTGATCACTATTTGGAAGAAATATAATATTACTAATACTTAAATAATCTATATTTAAAAGTTACCATTCCAATAAATGATAAGACTGAATTTAATCCAGTATAGAATGTCTCAAAACAACAGTTAAAGACCTAAAGCATAATAGAGTAATTTAGTTAAAGAGAGAATGCTAAATAGATAGAAATTAGGAATCTATAGTGTAAATATTTATTTCTAAACTTATTTATTTTTTATACTTTTACTTTTTATCCAATTAAGCCTAAGATTAAATCTATTACTAGATAGATTGATATTACCATAATATGGAATAAACTATTAGCCAGAAATGTGTAACTATAATATCCTATTATGAGTAAAATATTATCGCTAATACGGTTCTATTCAGCATCTAAAGTAAAAGTCAGAAATTTATTATCGTTACCTTAAGCTACCATGTTACTTTCACCTTATTGGAAATAATAAGCTGCTAAATTTGCTGGTTTCTGAATGTTTACAAAAGCGTTTATTAAAATAAGTTACGAAGCTAAAATGAGAGTAAGTCATGCTGCCGAAGATCCACCAGAAGATCCTAATAAAACAGTCAGAATAGAAGAACATCCGATTCCAACTATTATTGCAGCATCAGAAATTGCTGAAGTTGATTGCAAAAAAGCTTATTCTTATTAAGAAATATTAAAATTATTGAGACTTGTAGGTTCCTTGTTATAGTTCTTTTATTCTTCGCTATCATCAGTTGATTTAACAATGCATTTTCCGTTTTCTAATGTGATTCCTTCTTCACATTCTTCGCAAATCTCTTGATTTTAGTCACAATCTTACACACAAGTTTTATTTATGGCCTAGCTTTATTTACATTTCTTACAATGTTCTTATTCATTACAACTTGAACACTAATCAACAAACTAAAATTTTTCTTTACATTATTTGCATTCTTCTGTATCACATTTCTCACAATCATCAAAAAGCTGATCACATCTTTTACATTCTTGATTTTATTGAGTGTAATTATCAACAGGACAGCTTTCAACACATTTTCCTTCCAGCAGTAGAAAACCTTAATTGCATTGAATGCATTTATTATTATCACAAGTAGCACAGTTTAATATTTCATCACTACAATTGACACATTAAACTATCTTATTTATAAAATTATCTTAGCATTTTAAGCATTAATCTCCTTTCTCAGTGCATTTTTCACAAAATGGAATATTTTTAGTACAATTTTCACATATGAAGTCTTAGTTAGAATCTTGTTAGTAACTTAAACAATTTAATAAGCATTAGTTTTATGTTAGTTTATATGGAAATTTACATCCTTAGCATTTATTTTGATCTTAGCATTTAATGCAATTTTGATCTATCTATTAACAAGAATCGCAACTTTAATTTTAGTTAATGAAAAATCCATCTTCACATTATAAGCATTCAGTTAAATTATTACCACATAAACAGCAGTTAGTTAAATTACATCCAATGCATTAGTTATCAGATAGTAAATAGTTTTATTCGCAGGAGTTACAAATAACTATACTATTACTTCAAGTGCAGTTATTACAATTTTAAACTAGATCTTAGCAAGAGTAGCATTTATTCTATTATTAATTTAAAAAATAACCTTCATTGCATTCATTACAAATTGGATTTATTCCTAATGAGACACATTTTTTACAATTTTATATTAAGTCTAGACAAAGTTTACATATATTACTGCTGCTATAATATAAATATCTTTCATAGCAACTAGTACATTTATTAATATCTTCAGCTAAACAGTCAACACAAGTTTAATTACAGCAACTATTTATATTTGGACTTTTACATGTACTTCATTAACAGTTTAAAGCACAATCGTTATTAGTAAAGATTTCACTAGAATTTTAAATTGCTAAAAAGGAATCAAAAATATAAAACCTTAAATCATAAATATTTCCTATGAAGTTATCTTCTTGTTAAATAGCTCCTACTATTATTTTACTTTATTTATCAAATTAAATAAACTTAGAACTATATTAATTACATTATATATTTTAGGAATATTAATATTACTATAAGCAAATTATGCTTTCCTCTTACTTGTTTAGACTTATAGTAATTAAATATCACTTCATGTTTTCTATTTAGTTTATATAGTTAAAATTATATCCTTTAGTAGTTAATAGTACCTAAATCTCTGAGTATGTGTAGTTTTCCATTTAAATAGTTACTATAATAGATTATTTATATAATGAAGTTATTTAGCAAACTATTCTTTATTTATTTATTTATAAGTTTCTTTATCTTATATCTCTAAATCTTGATGGCTATTCTGTATTTTAGAATCATAGTGATAAACTATAAGATTTAGATGAATATTTTAAAGGATCATAACTTAATCTTTAAAATGTGTACTAAGTAGCCTCTTACTAGTCATTTATAGAAGTTTCTAATAAATGTTGGGTAAAGCTTATAAAATTAGTATGATTATCATCTAATAAATTAGGAGAAATACATTCTAATTAGCTAAATAAAGCACATGGATTATCTTTAGTAATTATTTAAATTCATTCATCTTGTGTTATTTGTTGATCGTAAGTATAAAATCTTGGTTACATAATATATCCATTAAAAGGTGGATCATTATTTAAGGTTATTCCGTAAGTATAATCAAATTAAGCAAAAATCTATTAAGAAAGGAAATCTTGACAACTTAGTGTTGTAGGTTTGATTTCATCAGCAAAGCAAACAGTTACATTTTATAGATTTATCTATAAGGTTAGTTGAAGGAAGAATCATTAATTATTGCTTATATTAATCAATAAATCTAAAATAGAACTTTAGATATAATAAAATTTAATAACTTTAGCTTATTAGTATTAATCATATTATATTGCTAATTGGTATATATCTCCTATTTGAAATAAGTATTCTACTTGATTAATTTATCCTAATGTATAAAGCCAAAAGCTAACTGATCAAATATTTGGAGAATAAAGTTAAGGGTTATATCCGTAATCATCAAAAGATTTAACTTAAAAATCAGTTGATAATTTAGGTAGTAAAGGATAGTCAGAAAATTCTAATAATTTTATATTAGTTTAGCTATACTAAGCTTCAGGTGATTAGCAAGAAGCATAACTAGTTTCCAATAAACATGGAGTTTATTAACTAGCTGTTTAAAAAAAATCAATTTGATTTAGAAAAGAGTTGAATAGATAGAATCTTGGCTATAAAATTAATCCTTCAAACGGATATAAATTTTCACCTCCCAAAATTTAGTAAGAACTTTGTGTTACTGTAATAGCAATCTTAAATTCTTGGAAATAGTTAATTTAATCCTTAGGAGAATAAACCGTTATTTCATTTGCTAAACTTTATTATGAAATTGAAACGCCTATGAAAATTCAGTTTGAACAACTATTTAATTAATTTTACTCAAAAATTATAAAAGCATTTTAAAAATCTTAATCTGGACTCCATAAAATGTTAAATGTATGCTAATTTGATTATAATTTAGTTGCCTGATAACATAAAAATTAAGTATCTATTTATCATATTACTTGAAAATTTTAATTTAAACAATCACTTTTAATTCAAACAGAGAAACTAAAAGAATTTAAGGAATATTCCATAAGGTTTTAATTGTTTATATCCTTTGGTATACTTTGTTGCTTTTATTTTCCATATGTAGATAAAAAAGGAATAGCTTAATCAGATAAACTATAAAACTGATAATTTTAACAGTCTATAGTTTCAGGTCCAATACAATAACTTCCACAAAATTATAAACAAGGAATTCTTTAAAGAGCTTCTGTAAAGTATTCATCTATATATTATGAGTTGTTGGTTCAAAATAAAACTTATAAAAGTTCTATCTGAAAATTAATACCATCATAAACATTATAATTCAATATACTAAGCTATGCAGAGTTTATGAAATATTTAAAGATATATTCATTTAAATCAGTGGAATCTTTACATAGTAAATCAAATCCTTTAACTTAAAATTTAGTACTACAAAGTTTTAATTAGCCTTGCTATGATTGTGTTTCTGAATATTTGATACCTACAAAGATTCATTAGTTACAAGAATTTCCTAAATTTAATTCTGATTAATATTACTCAGTACTACTTGCAATAAATTCTAAAACTAAATCATTATTCTAATTTTATATTATGCTTATTTTTATTTCCTAAGAATATGTCTATCATTCCTAATATAAGGATATAATATTTAGACTATCTTACACTTAGCATCAATGATTAAATCAGAATGTTAAAGAAAAAGATTTTTAACTTGATTGGGTGTCAATGCCCAATTCAGACAGTGGATTATCAATTTAAATTCATTCAGGCAAATAATAGTCAGTAAGCTTTATAAATTCTACTATTTAGCCTTGCACAGTTTTAAGAATGAGTATCAAGGCGAACGGCAGGTAAAATTTTAGCTTGGTATCCATTATAAATAATTAAATAGTTAAGCTTTAAATAGATAGCCTATATTTAAATAATAAATTCATTTATTTAATTATTTGAATACTTTCCTTGTAACTTAGATAAATGTATAAACCTAAATTAAATCTTAATAATTTATTCTAAAGTGTGTAGCCTAGCAATTTTTTATTAAATAAGGCTGAGAATAAAATTATTTTGTACTAAAATTAAAAAAAATTATTTGCATATTTTCCTTATTTAGTTACATTGATTTTTCTTTTAAAAGCTTTTAAAGAAAATAATTATAGCAATTTATTTAATTAATAAAAGGTATAAGACAGATATGATATTAATTATTTTTAAATCCTTTATTTAACAGACTAATTTAAGTGAATTATCATGCTTTAGATTGATTAAAAGCATCTAAAACCTTATTAAATAAAATAAATAAAAATATAAGTAACTAACCATTAATGATTATTTATTTTCTAAAATAAGTCAAAACTTTATCTATTAAAGTTAGAGAGCTAGTTAGAAGCAACCCTTAAAAATATCAAAGAATAAAAGGGTTTTTTAAAAATGATTATAATTAATCTTTAAGATATAGACATAATTTATAAACTTTGCTCTGTAAAATATTTTAGATAAATAAAGATAAAAAAGGCATAATCTCTATTTATCATTCTATTTTCAATTGACATAAATAAAGAAATGGTTTTTCTTCATCTATTTTCTACTAAAAGGGTAGCTAAAATAAAATTTTAAGATATAAGAGATAAAATAATATGAATATTATACATTTAGTTAATGATATATCCATTAAATATAATTATTAATAGCATGCTACTATTATTAATAAGTCTTATAATCCTTTATATACATACTTTTAGTTATTATCTAGCATACAAAAGTTAAAGCTTATAACATCATATCAATTGCTTAATCTAGATTGCTACTCTTCATAAGTTTTTTTAGTATTTTTAAACTTTAGGAAATTTATTTTTATATTTGATATGCTTGTTTATCTTTAACTATATCACATTTAATTATTTGTAAAATGGCAGGTAGCCTAATTTATTTTTAAAATAGGAGTTTTACATTTACCTTTTAATTAGGAGTATGAAAATATTTGGTGTTAGGTAGAAAAGGTTTTGCATTAATATTAGGTTTTAAGGTAAAGAAATGATTAGGTTTAAGTTGATAACTACTTTTAGTAGATTAATTTAAGTTTATTTATAGATGGTTTTGTCTTCTATACATTATTATAACTTCTTTCTTTTATATATCAATCTTCTTAAAGCTAGCTATTAAAATCCTAACTTCATTCTAGGAAAATAAGTTATTCTTTATAAGTTATTTATACTTAAAGCTTTATTACTTTAAACTGGAAATTTTAGGAAACTATCAAGCCACTCATTATTTTATATGTAGTATCATCTTAACACTAAGGATAGTCAGAAAAGTGGAGAAATCATAATATATGACAATGTTTTATGCCTAAGTAAATAAAATTATAAGAATTAGGAGACTCATTATATAATTAGATTTATTAACAATAAATAAATAATTATACTAACAATTAAGATATTATTAACTTAACTTATAATATGAGAGAAATTTTAAATAACTATTAGCATTAGCTTATATCATTTAATTTAAGCCTTTTACTTTAATTATTATACTTGTAAAACAACTCAATTACCAATTATTTAATTTATTATTTTTTCTTTAGAAATATAATTTATTATTAAGATCTTTAGATCAAAGAAACAGTTAAAGAAATATAGTGCCTATTTTATCATTAATATAATATAAGGTATTTATTTATTCTTTAGAGATAAATTTAAAAGATGCATAACTTCTTTTGCTACTTGAGTCAAAACTAGTGTCTATAGCTTATTAATAATTTTATCATAAGCTACTATCATCAATTGAAAGTAATAAAACTAGCTACTAAATTATATTTAAGATCATTTTATCTTAATTTTATAATGCAAACCACTATTTTTATCGTGATAATTACAAATTTAATAAATAGTTTCTAGTTCCTTATGATCTTCTTATCTCAAGTTATTAAATTATGGAGAATTGCTATTAAATTCCTTATTATCTTATGAAATATATTCTTAATATTTATTAATCAAAATTCAAATACTAACTATCTTTTAGACGATGCTTATATAATTGAATTGAACTTAATTTAAGTAATCTAATTCAAAATTTTTAATTTTATCTATTTTAATATTTAAGGGTGTTATTCATCATTAGATAGAAAATCTTAATAAATATATAAATAATAAATGAAGTGCTTATTTAAACTTTATTAATTAGACTATTAAAATTTTTATAGTGTAGTGTCTTTAAATGTTTAATGCAAACTCATTGGTTTCCTCTTTAAAAACAAAATATTAAATAAATCTTAAAAATTATTCTAAGAGAATTTTAATTATTAGCATCATTTAAATTTTATTTGAAGGTCCCTTTTTATTTATAGTTAAAGCACAAATATTCATAGACTTAATTATCGAATAAGAACATTTGAATATATTATAATTAAATTTTGATTTAAATTCAAAGCTTGTTTGGTCCATTTCTTGATTATTACTATAAATAGCCTTTCTTTATTTTTGTGTTTGATTATTATTTAAATATAGTAATTAAGCATCTATTTAAAATAATTTGATTTGGTATATCAACTATAGAAGTATTTTATATTTTTTTAAATTTAGAAGCTTATTTTAAAAATAAACTAATTATAAACTATTTTTATTTTAAAAACTTAGAACTAACAATTATCATTACAATTTTTATTTTAGGAATTTTTCCACTAATAAGGACCTAAATCTTAAATTTTATTATTAAAATCAAACCCTTTTAGCCCTTTTTAAAATAAATTTGCTGAGATATAATAAAACATTAATAAAAATTATTATTAACATCTAATTGAAGACTTCTAAAGATACTTAAAGTCTAAAATAATAAATATTATAATTGTTTTATAAGCATAAATTAAATATTTTTTAAGCGAAATTAAATTTCTCTCTCATTCGAAAAAAATAAAAAAGTTTAAAAATTATATAAATATTCTTATATCTTTATAGCTTAATTTTTTATTTCCAATGATTTTATAGTCCTAATACTTGTTTTTATGTCTGTATATTTTTGATTCTTAAGTGAAATAAAATTTTAGACATATGATTGATATACCTAATTTCTTTATAAATATTAGCTTAATTAAATCTCATAAATATTAGTGGATATATAATATAATACATTTATAATTATAACTTAATTTAAAGAATTAACTTTATATTCTCTTTTATCTAAGAATTTATTCTAGATAATTAATAATTCCTAAATCTCTTTTAAATAAATTTAAATTATATTTTCTTTTTTATTTATTTTATATTAGTTATGGTTAGAGGATACTGCTAAATCTACAAGTCAAGCAAGTCTTTTATAGAGATAATATACTAAATCTTAATGTAGACCCTTAAAACTTTTCTTATATACTTTTTTGAAGGTAGAAATCTAAATTTGTCTTATGAAAATGCATCTATTTACTATTTCCATTCTAGTCACTAAGAATAATTTAAGATTTTCATTAGTTTAAATTTTTATTTTTACATAGTTAAACTGGATAATTTTATAAGTTTATAGAGTATATTAATTCACTAGAATTTTATAATTTTTAGGATTATTTTTAATTATAACTTAGTTGAAAAAGTCTAACTCAGATAAAGGATAAAATAAGAAGGTAATAAGCTATATAATTTATAATAAAACTAGGAAATATTAAGAAAATGGTATGATAAACTAAAAGTAACTAATTCCTAATAAAGTTAAAGGTATTTGTTATTTTTAATTTTTCCTTTAAGATTATTTGGTAAATTTAAAATTGGGTTTTTGAAAATGTTTCACAAATATATGAAGAAATTTAATTAAAGATAGAAGAACTTAAGATAGAATAATCATGTCTGATTAATATTAATTGCTATTGATTACACAAAACTTAAAAAAAATAAAAACAATGATTTGATGCTGAGTAATTAAGAATATGAATATAAGCAAGGAATGTCTTGTGTATTTATAAAAGACAATTGCTTAATAAAAAATTAGAATATTAATTAAAAAAAATAATTGAAAGACTAATAATTAGATAAGTTTAAATTTAAATTTTCTATTTTTTTTATATTTAGTATAGTTATAAGAAAAGCTCTTTAAACCAATTATAAGAAGGTTATATTTAAGATGAGGCAATAATTTCTAAATTTAAATTCGTTAGTTATTAAAAAACTTCACTAAACAACTAAATCGAATATTTTATTTATCGTATAAGCATTTCTCATGAGAATTATATCTCCAATGTTTTTAGTTCTATTTCTATAATTTAAAATTAAACACTTAATGAGAATTTTGGTTTGCTTATTTGGAGAAATTTTAGTTAAAGACTCAGAAAAACTTTTTCTTTCATACTTTATAACTATTCTTAAAATACAAAATTATATCTATTATTCAGTCAAAGATATAAAAGAAATATAGAGAACAATGAAACAAGATAAAAAAATACAAATTTAATACAAAAATGGATAAAAAATCTATTTATTAAGAAACAAAATCCATTTTATACAATGTAAACAAGCTAAATTATTTAGAACATAAAGAGCAAACTTAAAATAAAAAAGACAATAATTTATCTAATAATAAGAAGAAAGCTAAATTAAACAAACTTAAATAAAAGAAAAATAAAAGAATATAATTAATAGTTAATAAAAGAAATATATTTAAAAAGATTTTAAGTAATGATATCTTTATATTAATGATTTAATTATTATTAATTTAAATAATTAATTTTAAAGATAAATGACTACATTTAAAAATTAATAGACTTAATAAAAGTTTGAAATAGTCTATTAAATTATATAATCTATTTATAAATATTAATATTATATCCTTTTTCTTAATAAAATAAATTATATAATACGTAAAAAGATATATAATATCATTCTTTTTCTTAATTTTCTAAAAATAATAAATAATTGTGGTATCTAAAAATTAATAAAGAAATATATTTAAATTAATTAAAATAGGTTCTTTAGTAGAAGAAGAGCAAATAATTATTTGTTAAATTAATAAAATTTAAAAATATAAATATAAATTAATTTAAACTTAATATTTAAATTTAAAATAACATTATTATAATTTTATTTTATAAGCTAAAAGAATTAAATATTCTACAATTAAACAGTTTATATTTTAAATATATAAACAAATATAAAATAAATATAGTATACTAAATATATCTTTAAAATTTTTAATTAAAGCAGGGTAAAATAAAAATAGACAAAGTAACTATTATAATTTTTAATTTTTTATGGATTTTTAATCTTTTATTTTATTATAAATAAATGCATTCTTTTAGTTTTTGGCTATTAAAAGTTAATAGATTGCAAAATATATCTAGCTTATAATCTTACTTCCTTTAGTAAACTTCTAAATCATTTTTTTAAATCAGATTTAATCAAAATAAAATTTAAATTTTTTAATTTTTAGATAAGTTTTCTATTTTTTTTAATTTTTATTGATTTAATATATCGAAAATAATATAATTATACTTGATTTAAAGAACTTTGAAGTTATTTTTAATTAAATAAATAGCTAAAATATTTGAAAATTTATTTATAGCAAGTATATTAAAATTCTATTAATGTTTAATTAAAAAAATATTAAAGAACTAAGACTTTTTATCCTTAGAATAGTTAAAATTATTAACTATTATTTAGTTTTAGTCTTAAAATTAATATATCCTTATTAAGATAGACTTGATTCTTTAATTATATAAAATTATTAACTTTTAAACTTAAAATTTATATTTCCCATCGATCAGCTTAATTTATAGTTAAAAGAGGAAATTAAATTTTAAGTTTGACTTGTCTTGGAATTTGCTTTTATAACACAATAAAGGCTGAAAAAAATGAAAGTAGATCAATAAAATATAAATGCTATAAAATAATTTTAAAAGAACTAATAAATTTATTTATATTAATAGTCCATTTTAACAAAAGCAAAGAGAAAAATAATTTTTTGTATTTAAATTAGAAGAAAAAGTTAATGTTAAGCAAATAATTTTATTTTAGCATTTTTTAAATTAAAATACTTATCATTCTTTCAATAAATCATAAGATGGATGTTTCTAAAATAATTTAAATTCAAAATTTATTTTAGAAAATCTAAAATAAATTAAAGGAAATTTTTCAAAAAGATCTATTGTTATATAAAGCTGAAAAGCTACGATACATAGCTAACTTATATCTAAAGGAATATTTTCATTAATAAGACTCATATTTTCAAAACTGATATATAATCAATTTTTTAGTGTTTTTGGATAATTTACAACTAACCAGACAATTTTGTTGGCTTTGATATGATCTAAATTAATTCTTAAGTTTATATACAAAAATATAGATGAAAAATAAAATAAAATAGAATCTATATTTATAGAGAATAAATTATGCTTACATTTTTATTTAAATATCTGTATATCATAGATTATTATAAAAGTTCATTTGAGATATATTCTTAATAAATAAATCTAAATTTTTGATATCAAGTCAAAAATAATAAAAGTAAATCTAAATCTAAATTTAGTAAATTATTTGATTTAACTATAATTTTTAATATAATTTTAATTAAGCATTTTTAAATTTTTCATAAATAAGTTTTAAATATTTCTATATAAGAATAAAAAAGTTTAAAATGCTAATATATTCTTATAATTTATATCAATAATTAGAGATCTGAATAAATAAAGCTTTTCTTTTATCTTCAAACTAAAGGTATTAATTAGAACAAAGTTAATAGCTAGATTAATATTTCCATCTGTTTCTTTCTATAAAAAGGCTAATTTAGGTATATAAGAGTTTTAATATCATTATAGAAAAAAAATTAAATACATTATTTAAAGCTTTTCTAACTTAATACAAATATACAGTCTCATTGATATAGCTTTTATTTTAATTATTTCTTTATTAATAAAGATTTCAATTTAGATGAGAATAACTTAGTTATTTGAAAAGCACTGCTTAGATTAAATATTTTCTAAGAACTTAAATATCATTCATTTTATAATTTCATTTATTCTAAAATATAAAAAATATATATAAATAAAGGCTAAAATAAAATATCTAGTCTATTTAGAGGTTATTATTTATAAAATTAACAAATAGGAAAAACTTTTTCGCTTAATTAATTAATGAAAAATTTTTAATTTTTTGGCTATGTTTGACTATCTTAGGTGTATTTATAGCATAATAATGAAATTTAAAATATTTCTACCTTTTATTTAGTTAATTAAAGTAAGGCTTCTTGCAAAAATAAATTAGAAAATAAACTATAATCATGAAGTAATTCTTAATAAATTACCCTTTCTTTACATCAACACTTGCTTTTGCTATTTTTTACATATATAGTTAGAATTAATAATTTAGTAAATTAAAATTTTTTATAAGTTTCTTGGTTATAATGAATCTAGGCGTGGAGATCAAGAAATATTTAGAGAACAAAAATCGCTTAATAGGTTTATTAGCAAGAAAATATGTTTATATCCAAATTTATTTAAAATAAAGGTTAAAATCTCTATTAATTTACTATAAACCTTTAAGTATCTATTTTATTGTATAAACTTAAATAAAATGATAAAAGAATAATATATATCATATTTACTTTTAACCTTAGCGCTTATTAATTTATTTATTAACCCTTTTAACTTTACAAATTTAAAAAACCCTTCATACCTTGTTAGTAAATATTTATTCTAATAGATTGCAACTGAAAACAATAATTATAAATTCAGAGCTAATTTTATAAAAATTGTATGCTTTAACTACTTCAATATTACTAATTCTTTATAGATTATATTAAAATAAAGACTTATACATTTGGAGGTAAAAGTAAAGATTTTTCTTTTAATTTAAATTTGTAGTAAAATTATATATAAGCTATTAAAACTAATAGTAGGAATATAACTTTAAAACTTATTGGTAGAATTACTGATTATTGGCTTAGTGTGATTAAATATCTATAATTTATTTATAAAATCTAATATTAAAAGTGATTTAGTGAAACTGTTTACTTATAAAATATCTTAAATTAATAAAATTTAATAAGAGTATTAATAACCTTAAGAATCTCTTTTAGCTTATATATCTAAATATTAGATTCATCAATAAAGTCCCTATATTTAGTAACTTTATCAGCTATAAATTAGTTTTAAATTAAAATATTAGAAACTAAATCATAAATAGGCTAAATAAAGAAATGATAAAACTTAAATCCTTAAAATTAATATTTTATATTTTATATCAACATTCAAAATTTTACAGTTGAAAAAATCTAAGAAAAAAAGCTTGAAGTGTGGTGGTGAGTTTCATGCTCTTAGTATATCCTGCTTCTGTAAATTTTTATAATTTAGTAAATTTAAAACAAAAATCTAAATTTATCTTTATTGTTTAAGTAATTTTTATATGAAGCAATAATTAAAAATAAAGATATAAAATATACAAAAATAATCAAATAAAAATAATTATATCTCTATTTTATTAAAGTGAACTATAATAAACTTTAAGTTTATATAATAGACAGCATTATCGATGCTTTAAAAGCTTAATGTATTGGATTCTCTTATTAAGATAAATTATATTCAAAATAAGTTTTAGATTTTGTTCATAATTATAGCTTCATAATCAAATAATTAAATAGCAATTTAAGTATTTTAATTTTCTTGTCTATTATAGTCTACAAAAAATAAATAAATGAGAAATAAGCATTTATAAATAAATTCTAAATAATTATATAAAAAACATTAAATAAAGATTTAAAAATAAAGGATATAGCAATATTAATTTAATTTAGAAATTAGTTTCTACTATCTTTTAAAATTTTAATATTCTATCATGAATGAAATTTTATCTTTATAACTTTAGATAAAATGGTTAAGAGTTCATTATTTATATAATTTCAAATATAAGATTAACTAAATAGGAAAAATAATAAAAGAGATTTATTCATTCTTTTTTATAAGAAAGAGATATAATTAAATCTTTAATACATGCAGGTTATAATTTATAAATAAGCAAAAAAACATTTAATGAAAAATTATTAGGTTTAATACATCATCTGGTAGATTATCTAAATAAAAATATAATAATTAAATAAGAAATTAAATATCAAGCTATAAGAAATAAATAGCTAGGATATAATTAATATAAGCTAATATGAATCGCTAATAGTCAAAATCATTTGGAAAAATAATTGTTTTTTAGATTTCATTTACTATATAAAGAAAATATAGCTCTTCCAAAAATAGAAACTTTGTTAGAGAAATTCAAATACTTTACATTTTCCTTAAACTTATTATAAAATATTTGATAATCTCAATCTAAAATAAATAAATAAAAGATAGGGAATTATTTCTTTTTTATAAATACACTAAAAAAATAGAAGATAGAATTTAATTTTTCCTAGAGATTTATATAATTAGATTAATGAATAAAGCTATTTATTACAAATATAGTAGTAAATGTATTTAGATTATATTATATAATTGATTAAGAATTTATTTTAATATCCTTTAATATCTAGTTGCTGTAGTAGCAGTAGCTTAGTTTAAATAAAATCTCATAACACTTTAATTATTTTTTGTAAGCACTCTCTTAATTTTATTTTGTTAGTTATATATTTTTAAGATAGATATAAGAATATTATCTAATTAGCTCTTTTAAATAAAAAGTATAATTGTTTTTATTATGAAGAATAAAATATAATTATTAAATTAATAATTATAAAGCATAATAAATAAATTAACTTTCCTTGCTTGCAAATGGTTTATTATATTTTTACTTAGAAGCAAACTTAATTTTATCTTATGGTAAGTTTAAATCTTTATACTTATTAATTTAAGAATCTATTCTATTTTTATTAAATATTTGATATTAATTAATTAATTCCAAAATAATTTTAATCCTAGCAGCTTATAGTTAGATATAATATGAGCATGCTTATATAGTTAAAATATTAGTAGAAAACTAATTTAGATAATAGAAAACTGTAATAATAATTTAAGTACATTGATTTAAATAATTTAATAGCTATAATTAAATCTAAAATACCTTAACTATTTAGTATGCTAAGAGATTTTTATATCTTTTAATTTAAGTTTAATTGTTATGTCCTAGCCCTTTCTAATAAATTAATTTAGATTAAATTTAAGTTAAAACTTTATAATAGAATAACTTTATGTATTGAAGAACTATTTATAAATATGAAGCATTTTGAATAAATTATAATATAAACAATTATCTAATTCGTCTATTAACTTGTTTAAGAGAAATAAGATAGATGTTACTCAAAATTAAGGATATAACTTAAAATTATATTGCTTTAAATTAATGATAATTCTAAAATAAATAGCAGAGATAATAGCTTATTTATTAATAATAAAGCTAGAAATTAATTAGATATATTAGATAACTACTATTTATAGTAAGCTTTTCTTTTTTTAATTTTGTATAATTCTTAAATATTTTAGATCTAAATTTTTTCTTGTAAATTGATAAACTTAAAATATAAAGTTATTAAATTTAAATAAGCAAAAGCTTAGTTTTCTTGCACTTTTTCATAATTTAATAACTTGAGTTAAGAAGATCGTAAGGAAATAGAAACTATTTATTAAATTTGTAATTATCAAAATAAAATAGAGGTTTGTATTATAAAATTAAGATAAAAAGATCTTAAATATAATATTAGTAGCTAGTTTTAAAGCTTTTAATTTATAATAGTAGCTTATGATAAAATTATTAATTATTTGTAGACACTGGCTTTGACGTAAGCAGCAAGAGAAGTTATGCATTTTTTAATTTTCGCTCTCACGAATAAATAACTACTTTATAATAATCTGATGAAAAAATAGCCATTATATTTCTTTAACTGCTTCTTTGGTCTGAAGATCTTAATAATAAATTTTATTTCTAAAGAAAAAAACTAAATTAAATATTGGTAATTGATTTGTTGCAAGTATAATAATTAAAGTAAAAGGCTTAAATTAAAAGATATAAGTATATGCTAATAGTTATTTAAAATTTCTCTCATATTATAAGTTAAGTTAAGTTAAGTTATACCTTAAGTGTTAGTATAATTATTTATTTATTGTTAATAAATCTAATTATATAATGTGCTTCCTAATTTCTGTTAGTTTATTTATTCAGACGTAGAGCTTTATATTATGATTTCAGCACTGACTATCCTTAGTGTTAAGATGATACTATATATAAAATAATGAGTGACTTGATAGTTTCCTAAAATTTCTAGTTTAAAGTAATAAAGCTTTAAGTATAACTAACTTATAAAGAATAACTTATTTTCCTAGAATTAAGTTAGGATTTTAATAGCTAGCTTTAAGAAGATTGATATATAAAAGAAAGAAGTTATAATAATGTATAGAAGACAAAACCATCTATAAATAAACTTAAATTAATCTACTAAAAGTAGTTATCAACTTAAACCTAATCGTTTCTTTATCTTAAAACCTAATATTAATGCAAAACCTTTTCTACCTAATAGATAATATTTTCATACTCCTAATTAAAAGATAAATGTAAAACTCCTATTTTAAAAATAATATAGGCTGCCTGTCATTTTACAAATAATTAAATGTGATATAGTAAAAGATAAACAAGCATAACAAATATAAAAATAAAATATTTCCTAAAGTTTAAAAATAATAAAACAACTTATGAAGAGTAGCCATCTAGATTAAGCAATGAATATGATGCTATCAACTTTAACTTTTAAATTCTAGATAATAACTAAAAGAATATATATAAAGGATTATAAGACTTATTTATACTAGTAACATGCTATTAATAATTATATTAAATGGATATATCATTAACTAAATGTATAATATTCATATTTTTTATCTCTTATATCTTAAAGCTTTTATATTAGCTGGCATTTTAGTAGAAAATAGACGAAGAAAAGCTATTTCTTTATTTTTGATAATTGAAAATAGAATGATAAATAGAGATTATGCATTTTTTATCTTTATTTGTCTGAAATATTTTACAGAGCAAAGTTTATAAATTATGTCTATATCTTAAAGATTAATTATAATCATTTAAAAAAAACCTTTTACTCTTTTACATCTTTAAGGGTTGCTTCTAACTAGCTCTCTAACTTTAATAGATAAAGTCTTGAATTATTTTAGAAAATAAATACTCATTAATGGTTAGTTGCTTATATATTTATTTATCTATTTCTTTATTTATTTTATTTAATAAGGTTTTAGATGCTTTTAAGAAACTTAAAGCATGATAATTCACTTAAATTAGTCTATTAAATAAAGGATTTAAAAATAATTAATATCATATCTGTCTTATACCTTTTATTAATTAAATAAATTGCTATAATTATTGTGCTTAAAAGCTTTTACAAGAAAAATCAATGTAACTAAATAAGGAAAATATGCAAATAATTATTTAAATTTTAGTACAAAATAATTTTATTCTCAGCCCTATTTAATAAAAAATTGTTAGGCTACACACTTTAGAATAAATTATAAAGTTCTTAATTTAGGTTTATACATTTATCTAAGTATTAAGGAAATATTTTAAACAAATAAAATAAATTAATTTATTATTTAAATATAGGCTATCTATTTAAAGCTTTAACTATTTAATTATTTATAATGGATACCAAACTAAAATTTTACCTGCCGTTTGCTTTGATATTCATTCTTAAAACCGTGCAAGGCTAAATAGTAGAATTTATAAAACTTACTGATTATTATTTGCCTGAATGAATTTAAATTGATAATCCACTGTCTGAATTGTGCATTGACACCCAATTAAGTTAATAATCTTTTTCTTTAACATTCTGATTAAATCATTATTGCTAAGTGTAAGATAGTCTAAATATTATATCCTTAGATTAGGAATGATAGACATATTCTTAGGAAATAAAAATAAGCATAATATAAAATTAGAATAATGATTTAGTTTTAGAATTTATTGCAAGTAGTACTGAGTAATATTAATCAGAATTAAATTTAGGAAATTCTTGTAACTAATGAATCTTTGTAGGTATCAAATATTCAGAAACACAATCATAGCAAGGCTAATTAAAACTTTGTAGAACTAAATTTTAAGTTAAAGGATTTGATTTACTATGTAAAAATTCCACTGATTTAAATGAATATATCTTTAAATATTTTGTAAACTCTGCATAGCTTAGTATATTAAAGTATAATGGTTATGATGGTATTAGTTTTCAGATAGAACTCTTATAAGTTTTATTTTGAACTAGCAATTCATAATATATAGATGAATACTTTACAGAAGCTCTTTAAAGAATTCCTTGCTTACAATATTGTGGAAGTTACTGTATTGGACCTGAAACTACAGACTGTTAAAATTATCAGTTTTATAGTTTATCTGATTAAGCTATTCCTTTTTTATCTACTAATGGAAAATAAAACTAGCAAACAATACTAAAGGATATAAACAATTAAAATCTTATGGAATATTCCTTAAATTCTTTTAGTTTCTCTACTTGAATTAGAAGTGATTGTCTTAATCTAAACTTTCAAGTAATATGATAAATTGACTAATAATCTTTATGTTATCAGGCAACTAAATTATAATCAAATTAGCATACATTTAAAATTTGATGAAGTCAAAATGAAGATTTTTAAAATGCTTTTATAAATTTTGAACAATTTTAATTTATTAGTTGTTCAAACTGAATTTTCATAGGCGTTTCAATTTCATAATAAAGTTTAGCAAATGAAATAACGGTTTATTCTCCTAAGGATTAAATTAACTATTTCCAAGAATTTGTGATTGCTATTACAGTAACACCAAGTTCTTACTAAATTTTGGGAGGTGAAAATTAAAATAAGTTTTAAGGGTTGATTTTATAGCCAAGATTCTATCTATTCAACTCTTTTTTAAATCAAACTGATTTTTTTTAAACAGCTAGTTAATAAACTCCCTGTTTACTGGAAACTAGTTATGGTTCTTGCTAATCACCTGAAGCTTAGTATAGCTAAACTAATATAAAATTATTAGAATTATCTGACTATCCTTTACTTCCTAAATTATCAACTGATTTTTAAGTTAAATCTTTTGATGATTACGGATATAACCCTTAACTTTATTCTCCAAATATTTGATCAGTTAGCTTTTGGCTTTATACATTAGGATAAACTAATCAAGTAGAATACTTATTTCAAATAGGAGATATATACCAATTAGCAATATAATATGATTAATACTAATAAGCTAAATATATTAAATTTTATTATATCTAAAGTTCTATTTTAGATTTATTGATTAATATAAGCAATAACTAATGATTCTTCCTTCAACTAACCTTATAGATAAATCTATAAAACGTAACTGTTTGCTTTACTGATGAAATCAAACCTACAACACTAAGTTGTCAAGATTTCCTTTCTTAATAGATTTTTGCTTAATTTGATTATACTTACGTAATAACCTTAAATATTGATCCACCTTTTAATGGATATATTATGTAACCAAGATTTTATACCTACGATCAACAAATAACGCAAGATGAATGAATACAAATAATTACTAAAGATAATCCATGTGCTTTATTTAGCTAATTAGAATGTATTTCTCCTAATTTATTAGATGATAATCATACTAATTTTATAAGCTTTACCCAAAATTTATTAGAAACTTCTATAAATGACTAGTAAGAGGCTAATTAGTACACATTTTAAAGATTAAGTTATGATCCTTTAAAATATTCATCTGAATCTTATAGTTTATCACTATGGTTCTAAAATACAGAATAACCATCAAGATTTAGAGATATAAGATAAAGAAACTTATAAATCTATAAATAAAGAATAGTTTGCTAAATAACTTCATTATATAAATAATCTATTATAGTAACTATTTAAATGGAAAACTACACATATTCAGAGATTCAGGTACTACTAACTACTAAAGGATATAATTTTAACTATATAAACTAAATAGAAAATATGAAGTGATATTTAATTACTATAAGTCTAAACAAGTAAGAGGAAAACATAATTTGCTTATAGTAATATTAATATTCCCAAAATATATAATGTAATTAATATAGTTCTAAGTTTATTTAATTTGATAAATAAAGTAAAATAATAGTAGGAGCTATTTAACAAGAAGATAACTTCATAGGAAATATTTATGATTTAAGGTTTTATATTTTTGATTCCTTTTTAGCAATTTAAAATTCTAGTGAAATCTTTACTAATAACGATTGTGCTTTAAACTGTTAATGAAGTACATGTAAAAGTCCAAATATAAATAGTTGCTGTAATAAAACTTGTGTTGACTGTTTAGCTGAAGATATTAATAAATGTTCTAGTTGTTTTGAAGGATATTTATATTATAGCAGCAGTAATATATGTAAACTTTGTCTAGACTTAATATAAAATTGTAAAAAATGTGTCTCATTAGGAATAAATCCAATTTGTAATGAATGCAATGAAGGTTATTTTTTTAATTAATAATAGAATAAATGCTAAACATGTTAAGATCTAGTATAGAATTGTAATAACTGCACTCAAAGTAATAACATAGTTACTTGTATTTCTTGCGAATAAAATTGTTACCTATCTGATAACTAATGCATTAGATGTAATTTAACTAACTGCTAGTTATGTGATAATACTTTAACTTAATGTTTACAATGTGAAGATGGATTTTTCGTTAATTAAAATTAAAGTTGTGATTCTTGTTAATAAATAGATCAAAATTGCATTAAATGCTAAGACCAAAATTAATGCTAAGGATGTAAATTTCCATATAAACTAACATAAAACTAATGCTTATTAAATTGTTTAAGTTACTAACAAGATTCTAACTAAGACTTCATATGTGAAAATTGTACTAAAAATATTCCTTTTTGTGATGAATGTAATGAAAAAGGAGATTAATGCTTAAAATGCTAAGATAATTTTATAAACAAGATAGGTTAGTGTGTCAACTGTAGTGATGAAATTTAAAATTGCGCTACTTGTGAAAGTAATAAATGCATTATATGCAATTAAGGTTTTCTTTTGTTGGAAGGAAAATGCGTTGAAAGCTGTCCTGTTGAAAATTATACTCAATAAAATCAAGAATGTAAAAGATGTGATCAACTTTTTGATGAATGTGAGAAATGTGACACAAAAGATTGCACATAATGTAAAGAAGGGTTTTAATTTATTGATTAGTGTCCAAGTTGTAATGAAGAAGAACATTGCTTGAAATGCAAATAAAGCTAGAGCATAAATAAAACATGTGTAAAATAATGTGACTAAAATCAAGAGATTTGCGAAGAATGTGAAGAAGGATTCACATTAGAAAACGGAAAATGCATTGTTAAATCAACTGATGATAGCGAAGAATAAAAGAACTATAACAAGGAACCTACAAGTCTCAATAATTTTAATATTTCTTAATAAGAATAAGCTTTTTTGCAATCAACTTCAGCAATTTCTGATGCTGCAATAATAGTTGGAATCGGATGTTCTTCTATTCTGACTGTTTTATTAGGATCTTCTGGTGGATCTTCGGCAGCATGACTTACTCTCATTTTAGCTTCGTAACTTATTTTAATAAACGCTTTTGTAAATATTTAGAAACCAGCAAATTTAGCAGCTTATTATTTCCAATAAAGTGAAAGTAACATGGTAGCTTAAGGTAACGATAATAAATTTCTGACTTTTACTTTAGATGCTGAATAGAACCGTATTAGCGATAATATTTTACTCATAATAGGATATTATAGTTACACATTTCTGGCAAATAGTTTATTCCATATTATGGTAATATCTATCTATCTAGTAATAGATTTAATCTTAGGCTTAATAGGATAAAAAGTAAAAGTATAAAAAATAAATAAGTTTAGAAATAAATATTTACACTATAGATTCCTAATTTCTATCTACTTAGCATTCTCTCTTTAACTAAATTACTCTATTATGCTTTAGGCCTTTAACTGTTGTTTTGAGACATTTTATACTGGATTAAATTCAGTTTTATCATTTATTGGAATGGTAATTTTTAAATATAGATTATTTAAGTATTCGTAATATTATATTTCTTCCAGATAGTGATCAAATTTATTAAACTATAAAGGAAAGTTAAAGATAGCCATGTGAAGGACTTAATTTCACAAGATTAGGAATAAATTAAGCAGCTTAGATAAAAGTATTTCCCTCTCTTTGATGAGCTAAAGACAAGTTAGTTAAGAACTCTTATATTTTATCCTTTATTCTTGGTAAGAAGATATATCTTGGCAATAGTGCTTATAGGATTGAGAGATTATCCTCTGGTTCAAATAATCTTAATAGTTCTGATAAATTTAGCTTAAGCAGTTTATGTAATAATTTGTAAACCTTTCATAAGAAGAATAATAAATATTACTCATATCATATTAGAAGTCTGGTTTATCACTCTAAATACTTTCAACTTCTATTTCTATACTCTCGATGACAAAAATGAATTTAGAAGTTCAGAATCAATAAATTCGGATAAATCAAAAATAATAGGATTTATAGTAGTATCCTTATCAAATTTTGTGACTTTATTTGGAATAATAATTTGCCTATATTGTCTCATTAAAGATACAATAAATAAAGCAAAAGCTAAGAAAATAAAAAAATAAAATAAAATATAAGATGAAAATGCTGCTCCTATGAAGAAAGTAAATACGATTTTACTAAAGACTTTTTAAGAAAGTTTTGGCGTTTTGAATGCAAAAGAACAAAACTCAACTTTTAGAGAGTTAAACTTAATTGAGAATAAAGAGGAAAATTAAATTGAGGAGCTCAAGATTGTAAGTTCTTTAGATATTTTTAGAATAGTTTATACTATGTTGAAGAGGAGAAAGTTGCTTAGAATAAGTCCAAAGATAAGTCAAATTCCAAGTTTAAAAAAGTAGATAAATTAAAAAGAAAGAAAAAAATATCGAATCCAGAAAAAGATATGAATTCACATAATAGATAGACTAAGATAAAGTATAAAGAGAAAGATTTTACTTGAATCAAGAACTCTTCTATAAAATTATTCCATTTATGATTTAACACAATTTTTCTATTCCAATCCAGTCAAAATTATATTTCATATATTTCTTTATGAATATTATCCTTTTTTCATGGTTTGTCACTATTAATTTTTATGACTTTAAGTATAAATTTAATAACATACTAGTCATATGAAATATATATTAAATGGCTAGCTTCAAGAAGGGTTTTTATAACACCTCTTCAGAACAGGAGAGAAAACTAGAAGCACATATTCTCACCAAGTCTTCTTCAACTTAACGCTCTTCTTAATAAAAATAACTAGAACTATCTGATAGATTCGAAGAACTTATAAAAATACAAACTCTTACAAATTAAAATAAAGAGGATCTCTTCCATCAAAGGACAAGTAAGAACTGAGATAAAAATTCAGAACAGAAAGATAACACAGCTCTCAACACCTCTATTGAAAACTGAAAAATGAGACTACTCAACTAAATCGATAAAAATAATTAAAAAAAAAACGAAGAAGGTAAAGTACTATAATTCAATTTAGATCATATTATCTTTAATTTAGATAATACTGAAATAGAATAAATGGACTCTGAGTAGATGAAGCAGCTGATTCATCAACTTATTAGAAACATAAAAAAGCTCGAAGATGCTTATGATAATTCAGGATTTGATAAATCATGAAGATGATGATGAAGTCCATATGGTAGACCGAAGAGCTAAAGTCGAAGTTTATGAGCAAATTGCAAGTTTAGAAATGATCTTTGAATAATGAAAGAGCAATACGAGAAAAACTGAGTAAAATTAGATTCAAGACTAAATTAGTAGAAGAAAACCTGTAGAAGTCTTAATAAGGAACTCAATGGAAATAGGGATTCAAGAAAAGAAAAGACATTTCCTTGAGCAAGAAAAAGGTGCTATATTTCCAACAGCACTTTGCGTTTATGGTGGAAATGTCTCCAATAGATTAAAATAAGAATAAATATATAAAAGTTAAAAAACTTTGTTAGACCTTAGTAGTCAGCCATCTGACCTATTCTATCAGCTTGTCTCCATTAGTTTGTCTTTAATTCCTACTAGGCTTAGTTAGACGGTGTAGCACTTCATTAATGCACCACTCTTTAATATTCTTAATAGTTTTAATCTTGCATGTTGCGTTCCTAATTATTTCTCCAAGGATTAAGATTTGAATTAAAGAATTTTTACTATAAATTTTACCGCTTTATGTTGGATATTCCTAAATAGTTTTTTAAAAATATCTTATTTATTCTTTCTTTAAATTTCGCTTAGTTAGTAGCAGTATTTTCATTGGTGTTATTTATTGCACACGTAGCATTTTATTCTTCTTTTAACCTATTATTCCTGTAGCACTTATTTAATTTAAATTTACTAGTTATTTTAAATTAATGTTTACTGTTTATTTTAATTTGGAGCTTCATTTTCTATTTCCATAGGATCTGATTGATTCCGTTAAAACGAAAATGACGTTACCTGAATTTATTATTAATTTAAAGAATTCTTAGTTCCAGTTTTTTTCTATTTCTTATGATGATTAATATTGTTCTCAAGCAAAGACGTTATTAGTTTTTCTAATTTTTCTACTTTATCAGTGAGTTATCTATTTTTGAACATAAACTCTTTTAATGACTTAGATAATATTTCTATTTTAGTTTGTGTCGAAAGTTTTTTTAATTCTGGATCTCCGAGTGGTTGATGTTCGTCATATCAATCATACTTCTCATTTTCACTCATTGTAACTATTTCATCTTTCTATTTTTTAGAGAATTTTCCTGTTTAAGTGTTTTGTTCAAAGTTCCGTTATTTCTTAGAAACCATTTTATTAATAATATATAATAATAACATTAATTTAAGTTTTCAGTTTTAGGGATTTCCAACCCCGTCAGGAGGACACCAGTTCATGTTCCCTGCTGCTAAATATAAATGTTTGGGATGTCCAATTTTAGCAAGATTGGGAACTCGGGTTTCTCCAGGTTTTCCTTCCTTTTACTTGTTATGATTCCATCTTAATCTTGTATATTGAACCATCCGGGTTGCAATACATTATTTTCATTCTTGCTTCTTCTTTTTTCTTCTTTTGTTGTTCTTTTATCCAATAGTTTCTTTATTTCTATTAGAATTTCTAACACTTCCGATAAAAATATCATACGCTTCCACAGCAGAAACATTTCTTTTTATTTTGAATTATTTTCCTTGATTTGTTTGCTCTTTCTTGCTTCGATTTCCATTTGTATAGCTCCAGTTTCGCTTTACTCTTTCTTAAAAGTTTACAATTTCTCTTCTACTTTTCCGAATCTGTTACCTAGTTCAGTCTTTTTCTAAAGCTAATTTTAGGATTCGTTAGTCTGACTTTGTGAGAAAAGGTGTTAAGATCTCTTTCCTAGAACATAAGTCTTGACTCAATTCCTTCTGCTAGGTCTAGCTTTGCCATCAGCATATCGTTGTCCTTCTTCAATCTCTTGACCTCTTCCTGGAGGTTCAATACCACTTTGATGAGCTACTCCATGCTCATCTAGCCAGATGGGTTGAACTCTGATACCTCCTGGTGGAGAACAGACTTCATCTGTTTCCTCGGTTTCTCGCTTGAGGTTGGAGTTTCCGTGTGTATATTTTTAAGGTTGGCTTTCGTTCGTTTTGTTAGATTCCAAGTTGTTAGTTCAGTGTTGGTTAAGGTTGTGATAGAGAAGATTGTTAAATTATTAAGACTTGGTTTCTTGCTTCCTTCCTTCCTTTTTGGCTTAGGAAGAGGTGGTATAGAAGCCTGACTTTTAACCTTCAACCATTTTTTTTTATATATAAGAATAAATATCTGCAGAAATGTTGACTAATAGCAACTGAAGTCACTCGCGACGAAATTCTTTCCATCGGGAAATGGAAAAATCTGGAAAAAAATAAATCCCCAAATCAACTTATTCAAAAGAGAGAAGTTAAGGAAAAGAACAATGCAAGGAATGAAAATGCAGGAACGGAGATTTTAGGCATTTAAAATTTCAATTAAGCCGGAAGAAGAACAGTTATTTTAATGATTAATGATTAATGATTATTCATATGAAATTTTTGTTTGATCCATATTAATTTTAAAATTTTTATTATATACTTTGATATTATGATAGATGATTGAAGTGACTAAGTTTAATATAATATTAAGGAAATATATTCTAATTTTTTTAATTGCAAGCTTCTCAAATACTTTTTTTAAGTTTTACCTACTTTGCTAATTTAAATTTTTTGGAAGGTAAAGCAATTTTTTTGCTCAACTTGCAAACAATTGTATAATAACAATTCGGCATTAACTTGCTTTAAAAGCTTTAACAATCTTTTTAAATGTGAAATTTCTTAATATGAGCTATCTCTTTTTATATAAACTTCTTACGAAAATTTACATGAGAGTTTTTCAATATGTTATATATATAATATCCATGATATCTCTTAGAATTTTACATAAGTTCTGATTTTTAGTTCTCTTTTTTGACTATTAAATTATTCTTTTACTATTATTCTAAATGAGAAATTCATACTTGTAAACTTAAACGATATCAAAAAATATAATCCTATATCTACTGTTAAAGTATAAGCCTCGAACTACATTTGCTTCATCCTTTAATTTTTTATTGACCTTAAAATTGCTAATTTTTAAGTTATCTTAAATGAAACTTAATAATTATTCCTTTTTTAGTTTATAATAGATCCTTTTGCTTATATACAATAACTCAATTATTTAGTGTTGTCCTAAAATATCCTCCACTTCAATTATTTAATTGTTTTGATCTTTAATTTTTTTAACTATCTTTCATATAAAATATTTGAAGAAAGATCACATGAAATAGAATTTCGAAAATAACTAAGATGTTAGGGGTAAAAAGCAACACGATTAATTTCAATGTGGAAAGTGACAAGGGTAAATAAATGGACATGAGTATCTTTTATTACCTTCATTAAGAAGATAAAATCTAAAGCATAGAGACTATAGAAGATAATAGTCCTATATATACTTTTTTTCTTTAAACTCTAAAAATAAATATTTTAGTTTGCTTAATATAAGCTTCTTCTTAGATACTTAAATAATCTCATAGAGAGGTTGAATCAGCCTTAATATATGCTATTCCATAATTTTATAGTTTTAGGGAATGTTTTAGTTAAATTATATTCTTTGATAAAAATATTTTCTATATATTTGCTAACTAATTGGTATAAGATAAAATCAAAGCTTATTTTAATAGATTGTTTAAGGATATCATACCTTAAAGAAAGGGATAATACTAGAAGAGTTATATACTTTAATTTTTTTTTCGTTTCCATGCTTATTATTTTTTTCTGGTATATTGAGATATAAACGAGTAAGGTAATAAGTTATGAAAAGGCAAACAAGCTTTGAAGAAAAGTTTATAATTAGATTTTAAAATCTTATTAAGAAGAAGTTTATAGGACAAGGAAGATTAGGAGAAGTATATGAAGGGAAGTATGAAGATAACGATGTAGCAATAAAGGAATTATTTATATAGTCTTAAAATCCAGAAGTGATTACAAACTTTGAAGGGAAATTATGCTAATTATGCTAATTGAAACATCCAAATGTAATCCACATAAGAGGTTACTGCCCTTCTCCTTTAAGTTTAGTAATGGAACTTATGACATAATCTTTGTTTGAATTACTATAGAATAAGATAGAGTTACCATGATATCTTAGATTTCAGATTACTCATGATATTATAGAAGGTTTAGAGTACTTACATTTACAGAATATAGTACATGGAAACTTGAAGAGTTAGAATGTTTTATTGGATAATAATTTAAGAGCCAAAATAAGCGATTTTAGTTTAGTAAAACTTAACTTTGGTTGAAATAGTTTGGGAATTTAGAATTAAATGGAAGGAAATCCTTAATGAATGGCTCCTGAGATACTTAATATGCACTCTAAATCTAATTTTTCCTCAGATATATGCGCTTTAGGAATGGTAATGTGAGAAATAGCAACAAGATAAATACCTTTTAATGGTATTGAAGAAGAAAAGTTAATAAAGATGGTTTAAAAGGGTGGGAGAGAAGAAATTCCATAAAATTGTCCTTAGAACTTTGGAAACTTGATACGGTAATGTTGAAAACAGTAACCTTAATAAAGAATTTATTTATAAGAAATGAAAGAAAAATTGAGCATTGAAATAGCATCGTTAAAAGAGGAATAATAGTAAACATTTACTTTCTCAGTATCTGAAGAAAGAAGAAAACTTTAAAATATAACGCAGATGTAGTAGATATCTACTGAAAATAGAGAATAAGAATCAAGAAACATTACACTTGAAGAGGTATAATAATTGAACTAATAGATTCAAAGAACTTATATGAGAATTAAATGAAGCTCAAACGAAATATAATGCTTTAATATAGATTAAAATATTTTAAGTTAGAAACAAGTAGAAGATCTTGGAGCTGTTTATGGCAATTGAACGTTTTGCTTATAATTAGTGGAAGAAAAAATAATACTCGCAGGAGGAAATTATTGAACTAACCAAGATTCTTCTCTTATATAAATAGATTCGAATCAGATATCAGCTAAATCTAATCTAATATTCTCAAGATGTTTACCATCAATGATATGAGATAGATCTAATACAATCTATATAGTAAATGGATATTATTATTAAGAGGAAGAAATGATCAATAAATGTGAGATACGAGAGAATTTAAGTGGAAAGAGTAGAGAAATAAGTGATCATCAATATAAGATAGGTTGCAATGGAATAGAGTGTATTTAAGAAAAGGTTTACACTATGGGAGGTTATGATAATAATGATAATGAACTAAATAAAGTATGTTTTTATGATCGAATGAATAATAAGTGATATACAAGTGAAGTAAATTTACCATAAAAGGCTCTAAGTGTTTCATGTGTCAATATAAGGGAGAAATCCGGAACATTAGTATATGACAATTAATAGTGTCTAAAAGGAACGTATATATATGGATAAAAGAATATAATGAAGAGGGAGAAGCATTTCCTAATAATGATTTTGGATTTTGATATAATGGAGTTGAAAGCAGAGGAAAAACATACATGTATTCTGCAAATGAAAAGGAATAAGAATTGCTTTATATATATGACGACAAGAGTTCCAAACAGTGGATTAGAGTACAAAGCTGAGAAAAACTTGATTATGATAAATTTAAAATAAATAATTATTTTCATATCACTAATAACAAGTTTTGATACTAAAAATGATAATAACTAAATATACCTAAGTATTTCTATTTCATCTATAAGTATAAAGTTAAAATTGATATGAATAGAGTAATTTATGTAAGTAGTTTAGTTAAAATTATCATGAATGCCAAGTAAAACCTTTAGATATTCCTTTTACTATTTTTTTTAATCATTAATAATTTGAAGGTAGAAAAAAAATGAAACTGGATTTTTAAATAACAAATAAGAAAGTTAAGAGAAAAATAATATTTTAAAGCGGAAAAAAAAATTTCCAGTTCTTTAAATTAGGAAAGATTTCCTCATAAGCAAAAATCTATAATTAATTGGAGACTGAAGAACATATTAACGTTGGGAAACTAACTCTATTCTAAGCGAAATTAAGGAGAATTTGCCAACTAAAAGAAACTAATTAAAGGCTAGAGAAGATCAGTAAAACCTTGAAGAAAATGAGCCAAAAAGAAATTTTCAAGCTTAATATAGTAAACAGATGATATCGAGAAGCAACTTAAATTAGTAAAAGGAGGAATTTAGTTTCAGTAATTAAAGTTAACAGAAATTCATAAAAATCTATTTCTAATACAGGAATAAAATAAGAATTTTTAACAAAATAGATATTGAAGAAATAAATGGAATGAAAAGTAAAGCGTCAAGACTTATAAATATTAAAAAATAGTCGAAATAATATCATTACTGCAGATCATTTTTCATTTGGTCAAGACTTGTAAAGATGTTCTGGAAATTGAAGGATAAAAAGACCAAGAATTATGAAGAAAATATCAAGGCTACCTGAAATAATAGATACTGATATAGAAGAAAATATTTATCTCATTAAATATTCTACTAATGCTGGATGGAAAATCAGTTAAAACCTGTCTAGGAGCAGATTAGATATAAAAAAAGAAGCTTCAGAGAAGTTTCAATTATTCCTTGACTTTTATTTCTTAATAATCTAAATCAAATTAAGCAAATCCAATTCAGTTAGTTATTTAATTAATTTTTAGCTTAATTTTTTTTGCAAATTATAAATAAATAAACTTTTATAGATTTTTTCTTGACATTATTTAATAACGTTAATAAAAAACCTATTAACTTAATATAGAAAAACTCGATAAAAATTTAAATATAATACTTAGTTTAGCTATAATAGTAATAAATTATTGTGTCTCTATCTTTAATAGGTTCACCACTTTTTTCTTTATATAATAAAAAACTAAATTACTTTCCTTTTATTTCCATTTTAATTCATACATCACATCTCTGATAGGATTTTCTACTTTTGACATCATTATTCCAATTTCATATTATGAATTCTTTTTATCATGCTTGATCATGCCCCTTTTCAATATCTACTGGATTTCCCTTCCTTCAGTTTAAGAGGTATTTTCAAAGTTCCACTCTTACACTACATGAATGCCTTTTGTTAATATATGTCCACTTACTCGAGCGATGCATTTCAGTTAAAATTTAAATTTTAAACATTTGGAAGGTCCAAAATTTTTTTTCTTTTTTGGAGGTTCTACTTGAGTTAGTAGGCATACATATGCAGGAGATAATATTTTTGTTCAAGGAAGACAGACATTCTGCAAACAATATATTAAGAACAAAAATTATATTTGAAATAAATAACGCAGATTAAACATGAAATAATCAAATTAAGATGCTTAAACTTAGTCTTTAAACCTAAAGAGTATTTTTACTTTATTCATGCTAGATTAATTTTCATCAGCTAGGTATAAATAAAAATTAAAAGTTAAAAAGCTTTGTTAAAGCCTTAGTAGTCAGCCATCTGACCTATTCTATCAGCTTGTTTCCATTAGTTTGTCTTGAATTTCTACTAGGCTTAGTTAGACGGTGTAGCACTTCATTAATGCACCACTCTTTAATATTCTTAATAGTTTTAATCTTACATGTTGCGTTCCTAATTATTTCTCCAAGGATTAAGATTTGAATTAAAGAATTTTTACTTTAAATTTTACCGCTTTATGTTGGATATATCCTAAATAGTTTTTTTAAAATATCTTATTTATTCTTTCTTTAAATTTCGCTTAGTTAGTAACAGTATTTTCATTGGTGTTATTTATTGCTCACGTAACATTTTATTCTTCTTTTAGACAATTATTCTTGTAGCACTTATTTAATTTAAATTTACTAGTTATTTTAAATTAATGTTTACTGTTTATTTTAATTTGGAGCTTCATTTTCTATTTCCATAGGATCTGATTGATTCCGTTAAAACGAAAATGTCGTAACCTGAATTTATTATTAAATTTAAAGAATTCTTAGTTCCAGTTTTTTTCTATTTCTTATGATGATTAATATTGTTCTCAAGCAAAGACGTTATTAGTTTTTCTAATTTTTCTACTTTATCAGTGAGGTATCTATTTTTAAACATAAACTCTTTTAATGACTTAGATAATATTTCTATTTTAGTTTATGTCGAAAGTTTTTTTAATTCTGGATCTCCAAGTGGTTGATGTTCGTCATATCAATCATACTTCTCATTTTCACTCACTGTAACTATTTCATCTTTCTATTTTTTAGAGAATTTTCCTGTTTAAGTGTTTTGTTCAAAGTTCCGTTATTTCTTAAAACCATTTTATTTCTTAATAAATACGTCGATTTAGTCTCATCACTATATTTCAATTCTAACTTTACTTATTTTCTATTTTTCATCTAAACTTTCTTTATCTCAAACCTCATTTATATTTAATATAATATCTCTTTGAAACATTTTTATTTATAATATAAAACCCTTTTAGAGAGTAGGGAAGATATATAGTCTAATAATATATTGAAAGGTCTATAAGTGAAAGTTTTCATTCATTATATAAGTAATTTACTAATATTAGATCAATATATGTATTTCATATGCAATCAGTCGCTTCATATTCTCCTTAAATATACTGGAAACTCTAAATAAACTGAGAACTGTTTCCAAGATCTTGAAATAGGAACATAGTATTCATCACCATATTAATTATATCATCTCTATCTGTGGTGTAATCTACGATGATCTTGATCATATTTTTGATTGTATATATTATGTAGTAATACATTAGGAATTCAAAAGTTATGTAGCTTTTAAAACCAAAGACTAAAAGAGATATTATCTACAAGAATATTTATATATAACCAAGAATTTCTAAATAATCAAGTTCCTAAGTTTGACATACTCGTCAATATAGTTTATTCTAATATGTAAATTACCCTAAAGTTTTAGATAGAATAATATCACATCCAAGTTAAAATTTTAAAAGTATGCTTAAAAAGGATAAAAATAGTTGAATAGGCAGTTACAAAAATATAATTAAACCGATTATAATACTTAAATCCTTTATAATATGTAATACCATATAATTGTATTAAAAATGGAAGGATTCAAAAGAAGTTTCTACACCGCATCCAAAAAGTTGGAGAGGAAACTTGAATCCAATCTTGGATAGTCTTCTTTCCCAACCCTCTTCTTGATACTAATAGCCGGGAGAGGAACAGATACAAGTTCAGAAGACAACACATGTAATAACTCCAACCTCGTAAGAGAAACCAAGGAAGCAGATGAAGTCTGCTCTTCACTAGGAGGTTTCGGAGTTCATTCCTTCTAGCTAGATGAGTATGGAATAGCTCAACAAAGTGGTACTGAGCCTCCAGGAAGAGGTCAGGAAGCTGAAAAAGGTCAAGGACAAATTAATGGAGAATTTGATCAAGCAAGGGGAAATCGAATCAAGACTCGTGTCTCAGAGAGAGATCTAAGCACTTTCTGGAACATATTTCAGAGTCAGAACAGCTAATCCCAGAATCAAGATTAAAATACAGAGAAATCGATGGTAAATTAGCACAGTTAGTAGAAAATCAGCAAGCATTGCAAAGTAAATTGAATCAAGGGATTAGAAATAAGACAAGATGGAAATCGAAGAAATATAGTTGAAAAGCCTTTATACAAGCGAGAAATGAAATCCTGCTACTATTGTGGCTCAAGAGAACACTTGTGAAGGAAGTATAAGAAATTCCTAAATTTCAAACAGAGTTACTGACAAAAGCAAAGATAACAGGAGGAAAAAAGGAAGAGGTAGCAACAGCTCAAAGTAAGAAGGAATAGAGAACAGTTATTGATGAACGCTCTTGGGAATATATACAAGAAAAAATGCAATTAGTAATGGAAGAGAAACTGAAAACTTCAAGAAAAGCAAGAATGGACAGTGAATGGAGATGGAGTTCAGACATTTAATTTTAGCCTCCGGAGCAATCTGGAGGCAGGTTAGAAATAGGTTGAAATACCTACAAGAAAGTCAAATAATTTTATTCATAATAATAATATATAATATCATTAAGTCCCTATATTTGCAAATAAGGAAAAACATTTTATTACAAAATATATAAAGAAGTTTGAAATAAATAATAAGCAAATCAAGAATTGAATACTATCAAAGGTATATATAAACTGGAATAAAAAGAAGTATTAAAGTTAAGTTAAAAATATATTTTTTTAATCCAACTCTTTGCTAAGAGTTTTTAAACGGAATAAAAACAGCAGTAGAACGATAATTCATGATTGTTCTAACTAATAACATCTATATAATCATTAACACTATTAAATCCTCTATAAATTTCAAGTCCAAAGATAATTTTTTTAGATAAAAAATAAAGGAAATTAAACGTTTTTATACATAAGGAAAAACCATTTTCTCACTTTTAAAAGGAAAATAATAAATCTATACCCATGGGAAACCAACAATAGGAAGTAAGATAATTCAAGTTTAATCTAGAGAATTAAATAATTAAAATCATGCATATCAGAAAAATACTAAAAACCTCCAGAAGCATGAACGGAAGAAGAAATTTTGGTAAGTTTGGATTAGGAGTTATAAAATATGAAATATGCACAAATTTAAAAAAATAAAAAGAATTCTCTTCCATCTTAACAATCAGAAGAAACTAGTCAATCATAAAAAGTTGTTTAATTGCTTCTAGCCAATTTTAAGAGTAGAATACTTGCTTAGAAAAAGTAGAAGGATGCTTGACTTAAATTGAATAAATAAAAGAATAAAGTTTGTTAGCGTCTGGAGGAAAAAGTTAGAATTAAAAAAGATTTGCATTTTATTCTAATGATTAAGTGGAGGAATTCTAAATGGAATAGGCAAGATTTTACCATAAAACAACCTATAATAGAAAGTAAATCGTCTATATAGTTTCAGGAGCTAGCAACTTAAATTAAGAGTTTATTACACTATATGAATGTGAGATCTTTGACATTAGAAGAAAGAAATTTAAAAGGATTAAATAAATAAATACTCCGGTTAATATATTTGGCTGTGATTAAACTTAGCAATATGTTTATGTGTTTGGTGGGTATAATGTGAAGTTATACTCATAAAGCAAAATATAGTAGTACAATAAGATGCTAGATTAATGAATACTATGCAATTAGAATATATCCAGGAAAGCTATGAATTCTGCAATTATGATACTCTAAAGTAACTCATTTTTAATCTACTCAAATTGATCTGAAATAGAAACTCAGATATATGATTTAAAATCTGTCATAATTTAAGGCGAAAATTATCCTACAAAATATGGATTTAACTTCGATTATACTCAACCAACAATTTATAAAAATAGAGTGTATTAATTTAACTATCATAGTAATCTATTTAGTTATGACCTATTCAGTGGAAAATGGAGTGAAGTAGTATGAGCAACGATATACCAATAAATATATAAACTTAATAAGCTCTAATTAATTCAATATAGATAAGCTTAATAAACTAAGCTACTCTTAGCTTGTATTATATTATTTCTAGCATCTAAGACAAAAATCTTAATCATAGTCTTCTTTCTATCAAAATTGTAAAATGCTTTGGAATAATTTTCTTCCTTTCTAAATTTTTATAGTTCTATGTATTAAGCAAATTCTAAAGCTTCCATAAATGATTTCAATTTCTTTATGTAATGAAGAGTAATTTTTTAAAGTAAGTAGATATTATTTAACCTTATAGATGAATAAGAAAGCTAGTATGAAAGATGTAAAGTATTAAGGAATATATATGAGTTATTTTGGTATTGATAAATAGAATAAATTTCAATATATGAAAGAAAAGATTCTAATCATATTTTAGAGACTTAATTACAAGTATATACGTCTAAGCTTATGTATCACTGTCAATAAATAAGATTAAAAATTGGATTTGGATGAATCTGAAATATAATGTTGGCTTGAGAAAAAAGAAAAGAAGTTATTATGGAGATGTCTTGTAATATTTGGGAATATAGTGTATTAATTTATAAATCAAATAAGTATCTTAAAAAGCTTTTTCATATAATCACTCCCTTCTATGTAGAAGTAAGTTTAAAACTTAAGAAGGATAAAAAGGTAACTAGTGAACTTATTTGTTAAAATTTTGAATAATGCATAAATATTAATACCTCTCTTAAGAATATTTTTATGAGAGACACACAAGATTATTCCTAATTTCAAAATGCTATATAATTATTTTCAATTCGATGCAACAACTAGCTCCCATTAAATTTTATAAAATCTTAGACAAAACTAAGTTTTAGTAACTCAAAAACTCTTTAGTAACAATCATTTTCTTTTAATGTTGGATATTCACTCTTAAATAGAATATTTAATCTTAAGGATCCAGTAAACCGTATTATAATTTTTTCATAGCTTAACTTATTTTTCTCTAAGTGCCTTTAGTTCCATATCATACTAAGATAATATTCTTTTGAGGTTATACCTAATTTCAAGAATAAATTTAAAGGTTATTGTTTTTCAGTCCCAAGTATTTGATGTCCTGTTAGCTCTAGTCTGTATAGCTAGTTAATGTTATAAATTGACTACTTTTTAAGTAAACGTATTTTGCCGATTTATTTAATGTAAGCATATTATTTTAGCTTCTAAATGCAGTTTAAATTAGTTATTCCAACCTTAGCATTCTTTAAAAGTTCTTAATATATATATAGAATTTCTTGAATTGTTAATTTCATTTAATATTTTATCTTTTAGTTTTAGAAAGACTTTTTATTTCTTTCGAAGCCTTTTTCACATCTTCAGCTATCTTAAACATTTTTATTTTTAAATCTTTCATCATCAGCATTGATATTATTCTTTCAGATCTAGCTTTAATGTCTTACGTAATCAAAGTTAAATAATTATTACTGAATGTTTCTCTTTATGTTGCTAATTTACTTTAAGTTGCTTATTTTATTCATTTTTTATATTCTTCATACGAATTTTCTTTCTTCAATCTTATAAGTCACAATAATAGCAAATTCTTCTAAAGATTGATTCACTGTTTGTAAAAAATACTACTTCTTTCTGAACCCTCCCATTATAGTAAGCTTATACCTTTTCTTCCAACTATTATTTAATTTTTTCCATTCTACCTTTATACTTTATAAGATTAGACAATGCATAACTATTTATTTATTTTTCATTCGAGAAAATATTATTGAAAATATGTCTTTCACTTGTATCAGATAAATCTGATATCTTTGAAAAACTTGCTTTGGTCACTACTATGAATTTTTACTAAAGCAAATTGTCTCTTCTTATTCAGCTTCAGCTTAAATCAGTATTTTCACCAATTAACTTGTTTTTCTGCTAGATCACTTAAGACTTTTAAAAGACTTCTTACTTTAGAGCTTTCTTCTGTACTTACTTCCACTTATTCCAAAAAATACTTCAAAAAGGCTAATTTAGAGCTGATAATAAAACCTGAATATTTTATGTAAGCTTCCTTAATCCTTAAAATAGGTTTCTTATTCTACTATAATCAGCCAACGAAAGTATAACTCACTTCACAATATACTATACACATCTTAGCCGAATTATTACTCAAGTTATAATATAGAAAGCACTATTCAATTAGCTTAGCTTAGCTTCTCTTTCCTTTTCTTTATTTCTCTATACAATTTTATTTCTTTAGACTCAAAGGAAAATCATCTAGACTTTTGATTATCCTTTCTAGTCTTTTTTGCTTATTTAGTATTATATAATTAATAGGAAAATGAAGATAAATTTGCTTTTATAAATTCTTTAGCAAATACAATTAAGCAATCTAAAGCGAGCTTCATAGAATGTAATATGAGAATTAGTAATAAAGCTAGATAATTAAAATCCAGGATAACAAGCATAAAGCCTAAGACTCAAAATTTCTTATCCTATCCAAAGTTATGGATAAAAGGCAAAAGAAAGTAAATTAATAAGCATAACTTTAAATTTCTCTTAGAGGCCATGAGGATATTTAATCGTATACTCCAATTTGCTATAAAGAACTTGAGAGATTTAAGAGATACTTAAACTGCAAGAAAATAAATGCTTAGTAAGAAACTGCTGATTGAAAGAAAAAATAAAAATTATATGTAAAACTTGATGTACAACAAAAAGGAAATTTAATAGAAGAAAACTATTTAAAGGCATTGATTTATTATAAATAGTGATGAAACAAATGAAGAGTATGGATAATTAATGCTTGGAGAAAGGAGGAAATATATGAAGATAAAGGAAAGACATGGATAACAAGAAGTTTTTGGAACCTACTACAAAAATGTATATTCCAGGAAAAAGAAAAATATGAGATACTTTTGGCCAACATTTAAAGTAATGAGCCTATTGATGAGTGAAACTACTATAATCAATTATTATATTATTCAGAGTTAAGTCATTTTCATTATAATGACTTAGCCTTCCATCTTAAAACATATACAAGAAAGAAAGTTTAAATCCATTGAAGAATAAGTTCGGAGACAAAATTTTAGTAAGACTTAGCTCAAAACTAATTTGATTAAGAGATGAAGCTTTAGTAATCTGTATTTTTTAGTTTAAAGATAAAAAAGTAAAATATCCAAAAGCTTTAAAGAGAATGCATTTAGTTAAATAACCAATTTTATCTAACTAAAATCATATTCAAGTAATTAAGCTAATTTCTAAGCATTATATAATAATAATATACTTAAAGTTATTAAGGTTTTGTATTTCCTGGAATTTCGACCAGTTCCTGCGGACATTTTTTTAAATGTGGGTGTGTTCCACGACCTTTTTTGAAAGTGGAAGGTTACCACTATAGACTTCCAAGTGGTCTTGCGAAGAGTTTTTATTTATAAATCCCAGTTTGCGTTATCCATAGTTTGTTAAGTTGTCTTCATGTTCTTTTCTGCTCTTATTCGTTTATTCTATTTCATTATCAGCAGTTTCTTAATAAATGATTATTTGATTTGCAATATCAGCACAGTTTATTTTCTCATTTTTATTTCGTTCTTTTTATCGATAGTTTATTTTCTATTTTTTCTAGTCTTCAAATAAAGTTCATATCGATCATTTCTTTCCTGGATTTTATTCTACTTTTGAGTATATTGGTGTCTTTTCTATTTCCATTTTCGTGTCATATTTAAAGTTTTATTGTGATTAAGTTCAGAGTTGTTCTTCCGTTATCAAATTGCTTTGAATGAGCTTTCTTCTGAGTATTATACTTCGTTGTTTTAATCCTCTATGCTATTCATTAATTCCCTTATTTTTTCTCCCTAGTTATAAGCTATTTCTTCATACTTTGAAATTAATTTTTACATTTGATCTAATTAAATTTAAAGTTTTTGATCAGCTTCGTTCTTAGGTTATCTTATCTCTATAGGTCCTACTATCACTTTACCTTCTGATGACGTACTTGTCTCCTCTCGTTGCTATTGTTTTTTCTAAATTTCTTTTGCTATTTTTCTCCTTAGGTTTTTAAGTTAATTCTTTGAGAGTCGAAGAGATTAATCCATTTTTTTCCCTATAGTTAATATTATTATTATCTTTAAATGATCTTGTGTGATGTAAAGGAAAGGCATACACTCAATAAATGTTTAATGCTTTGGACTAATAAAGATTATAAATTAACTGATAAAAAAGATTAAATGCATAAGAGAAAACGATCATAGCAAAATTTTTAATTTAAATAACAAGATCTAAAGAATATATTAAGTTGCTCAACCATTGTTTAGTATCTATAACTTTCATAAAAATGTAGAAAAATATGATTATCAGTATCATGTTAGAGGTTTCAAAATTAATAAAAATTAAATTAATTTGTTTTTGGTAACTGAACTGAAATAATATTGACTTACAAGAAGAGACTAAGAGACTTAAGTTAGACATTTGAAAAATAAAGGAATTTAAGATTGAATGATTAAATAAAATAAATAAAAGCTAGAATTAAATTTTAGCAATATAGATAACACTGATGAAAGCTAATCCTTTAGAAAAACAAATAACAATTTAAATTTCCCTTTTTATTTTCAAGAATTAAACTAGTGATTTAGAATCTACAATCATATAGAAGCAAAAATAGGATGATGATTACATAAAGAACTAAGCTTCTGACAAATTAAAATTTTCTATTTAGTATCTTACAATTAAATACCTAAGTATGATATATTATATTTAATCATTTTATTTTAGAAAATTATATTATATAGAGTTTAGATAGTGTTTAAGAGAGTTTAAACATAGTTTAAGTGGAGTTTAAATTAGATTATAATCAGACTTTTGAAAAGAGTTTTAACAAAAGTTTAAGAAGAATAGAGACTGAGTTTTATAGAGTTTAACTAAGTTTACATTGAGCTAAACATAATTAGATAGTAAGAAATGAACTAGAATATAAATAAAGTTTAAATATAATCTAAAAATAATTAAATAGAGCTTAATTAGATTTAAATAAACTAAAGGAAGAAATATGATAGAATAATGCTGCTTTGCTATTAAAAAATCTAATTTTGAAAGAAATTAAAATAAATTTAGCGTAAGTAGAATAAAAGAAGAGTTTAAGTAGAGTTTATAAAGCGATTAAACAGAGATTAATACTAGTTTAAAATGAATATAGCAAAGTGAAGATGAAGTAAATTTTAAAATTTTAATCGAATTAAAAAAATAGTTTAAATAGAGTTTAATTAGAAAAATAATAAAAATAAAAATAACTTTAATATAAAAAAAGAGGACAAAAAAAATGGTTGAAGGTTTCAAGTCAGGCTTCTATACCACGCTTCCTAAGCCAAAAAGGAAGCAAGCAAGAAACCAAGTCTTAATAATCTTAGGAATCTTCTATATCACAACCTTAACCAACACTAAACTAACAACTTGGACTCTAACAAAACGAACGAAAACCAACCTTGAAGAATATACACACGGAAACTCGTACCTCAAGCGAGAAACCGAGGAAATAGATGAAATCTGTTCTCCACCAGGAGGTATATCAGAGTTCAACCCTTCTGGCCAGATGAGCTTGGAGTAGCTCATCAATGTGGTACTAAACCTCCAGGAAGAGGTCAAGAGATTGAAGAAGGACAACGATATGCTGATGGCAAAGCTAGACCTAGCAGAAGGAATTGAGTCAAGACTTATGACCTAGGAAAGAGATCTTAACGCCTTTTGGAATATCTCACAAAGTCAGACTAACGAATACTAAAATTAGCTTTAGAAACAGACTGAACTGGATAACAGACTCAGAAAAATAGAAGAGAAATTGTAAACTTTTAAGAAAGAGTAAAGCGAAACTGGAGCTATATAAATGGAAATCGAAGTCTATAAAGAGCAAATAAATCAAGGAAAATAATTCAAAATAAAAAGAAATGTTTCTGCTGTGGAAGCGTATGATATTTTTATCGGAAGTGTTAGAAATTCTAATAGAAATAAAGAAACTATTGGATAAAAGAACAGCAAAAGAAGAAAAAAGAAGAAGCAAGAATGAAAAGAATGTATTGCAACCCGGATGGTTCAATATACAAAATTAAGATGGAACCATAACAAGTAAAAGGAAGGAAAACCTGGAGAAACCCGAGTTCCCAATCTCGCTAAAATTGGACGTCCCAAACTTTTATATTTAACAACAGGGGACATGAACTGCTGTATTCCTGACGGGGTTGGAAATCCATAAAACGGAAAACTTAAAATTAATATTATTATTACATAAAAAAAGAGGGATATAAAATAGTTTGGCTTATATTTAAAAAATATTAGTAGGTCAAACAATCTACTGACTAAATCTTTCTTAAATTACTTATGCTTTTTCATATCAAATTCTATCTTTAATAATAAATTTCTCATTTTTGTTCGAAAACTATTCAATGTAAAAAATTTTAACTTCGATAATGATACCATAAAAAATTGAAAATCTTTATTTTATAATAAATATATTTAAATAGTCCAAAAGATGGAAAAAATCCTTTTAAATTTTATGCAATAATTTTTATCTGAAAAACTATCTAAAATTTTTAATTTCTATCAATCATTCATACTAAAGCTCCATATTGTGAAGTAATAAAGCAATTAACAAAAAATTAATTTAGATAAAATTAATGGTGACTAAACATAACTATAGCAAGATACTTGAACTTCTATCAATAGAAACTCATAAAATATCATATAGTTATATCGAGAATTTAAAGTTAATCCTTTTAAATATTCCTAATGAAATGTAAACCATTTTTTATATTTTTATTTTGAGGATTAATTTACTTAAAAGTTAATTCTTTATAGTCTTTTAATTTTATTTTATTAACTAATTTATAAGAAAAATTCTCAAAATTTAAATGATTATAATGAAATATAAATCAGATATGATAATTGTATTAGCTATGCTTTTACTCTAGCTCTATTAATAATTTCTTGCTTGAGTTTTCAAAATAAAAAGAAATTAAAAATTAGTTTAAAATTTATATTAAAATTAACTTTTTGCTTTTAAATTTTTAGTATATACTGCTATACTAATTTTGATAACTTATATAATAACTTTTTAAAAAAATAGCTATAAAGTTATTAAATTAACGTGGATCCACATTTATTAGGTTAGATTCACCACGATTAATAAAAGAAGCCAAATTTCACTTCTAATTAAGGCTATTAATGTTCTAGCTTCGCCTGGTCTCTTTGTTCATATTTTCCTCTTTTCTCCATTTTTTAAATCAAAACTGATTATCTTCTTTCTCTAATTTATTGTGATTGAGTTCGAAGGCAGGAGTTAAAAGGGGTTAGAGGATATACAGATATTTATGTCAAATGTCACAGTTGAATTAAATCCTTCTAAATAAAAATTATTTCGGAGCTCAGTTATGTCCTTATGTGTTTTCCAATTTCCAATCTGATTATCAAAGGAAAGGTAGGATAGTTCTGAGAACTAAACTTCAGTGTCCTTAGTCAACTTCTTGTACAGCCCGAAAGAACCCTCAAACAAGCAAGACTTATCACATATAGTGCTCGTCCTTACTTATCATTGTGGTATCTATAGTAAAGATACTTGTAATGCAGTCTACACTGTACTGAATTACCTACTCGGCTGATTAGGTTCCAATGTTCATTAAATATATATAAATAAATAAAAATGATTATAGAGCGCGTAGCACCTCATTGGCGCGCAGCTCTTTCAATATTAATATTTAATATTAAGAAAAATGTTCTCATGTTTCTTGTTAAAATTTTAGTCCGACGAGTCATGTCAGCTTCTCCAAAAGGGGAATCTTCTTATTAAAATCTATTCATAAATCTTGAGTCAAATGCTTCAGTCTTCTTGAATGAGGTCCAAATAATAGATAGTTATTAAGTCGGTAATTAGAAGACCCGTCAGTCAAACTTTCATAATGCTAGAGAGAACCATCAGGGTAAGTTTGATACGCCTCAACAGAGCTTATCCACCCTTCCCCGTGGTGGCATCTAGTGCGAGATTACTCTCAATGCAGTATACACTGCACCAGATTACCTACTAGTTTGGCTGACGCGGCCGACATCCATTTTATATTATATAATAATATAGCTACACTTATAGATATAGAGAAAATGCTTGATAGCATTTCCAGAAAATATCTTTTTGGTCATTTTAGAAGACTTAAACTACTTTTAGATTTAATTCTGAAATTAGAAATGTTCTATAAAACATTGACGATAAGTTCACTTTCAATGGATTTAACAAATGCAATTAAACTTAATAACGGAGTTTGTAAGGAAACTGTCATGGTTCTATACTTACTATGTGATATTTCAATAGTGTAAAAAGATGAAATCACTTGTCTATGATATAAATTAGAAGAAAGCAAAATTATAAAATTAATTGTACACCAAAGGTTTGTGAGTATAGAAGAGAAATTTTTAAAGCTATTGTAATTCCTCAAAAAATGGTATAGTGTTTCCAATTAACTTTAAAAATCTTGTAGAACTTTTATTTTACCAAAAGCTGAATAAAGAAGTGATTTAACATCTTGATCTGAAATTTTAGGAATCAAAGGAATCCTAGAAAAAATCAATAAATCATGAAGATCTTTTCAAGATTAGCCTTTAATTCTACACAATCTACATTTAATGAGTCATGCTTTATTGATTTTGAATTGACTTCCTTTCAAACATATAGTAGCACTGAGATTCATGCGTTTCTACTAAAAATTAGTTGAATATATATTGGAGCATCCTCAATCCGATATAGCTTTTTTGCTTAATAAATATAATGAGTGCAAGTTACCTTACTATAAATATTAAATGAAAATGCTGAATCATATTAGATTGATATTTAAAGAACTCAGAATGTGAATGAATTTAATAAACACACTTTTGATTAAACAAACATAAGAATAATTTCAGAAGAACGTAATCATACCAACTGCATAAAGGATAACTGATTAAATAGGAATTAATTAAAATGTTTTTCCTTAAATGAACTATACTAAAGTCATTAGTTATTTATACAGGAAACATAGTCTTCTATAAACTGATAATTTATTCATAAATTTTTTTAATTCGAATTCAGTTACCGACACTTTAGCATTTAATTCAATAAAGTTTGCTTATGTGGCTAAATTTGAGGATTTGATTACTCTTTGAATTATTTTGATTGCACAGATATTCTTTAGGAATTCAATAGCAATCCTATTTTGATTCGAAAAGATCCAAAAGACTAATATTGTATGATTAAAACTATATAAATGGCCATTTCACTAAAAACCGAATTCCTAAAGTAGATAAAGTTATTAAAATCTTTTATTAGATCTAAGAAAGAAAAGCTTGGAGATTTTCAAGTTCCAAGATGAAAACTAAATAAATCACCTTAATCAAGAATAAAATAAGCAGGACGAGTTGGAAAGAGACACTTGATCTATGCTTAGGAACTTTTTATTTAGCATACTACATGACTTAAATAACATAATTACGCATAATGCCACAATATTTACAATATTGAAACACTTATAGTTTATTTATACCCCTTTCAGCTAATTACTTATTGCCTTATCATTCAATATTTTTAAAATTAACTATCTCCAAAAATGAATTTTAAGCCTTGCAGTTCATAACTAAAGGTATTATTTAGCATTGTTATGCTTATAAGCATTTTAGCAATAAGCTTGTTTTAGTAATAAAAAACTTGATATTTAAAATGCAAAAGTTGCAAAAATTTAGTAGATAAAAATAAAAGCAAAAGTGCTTTATCAGTTTCTATTCTACTAAAGATGATTCTAAATAATTATTATTAGATATGAAGCATTTTAATAATTTCAATAAAGTCAACTTTCTTATTTGCATATAAGCTTGTATAAGAAATATTTTTCATTAGAGGTATAATGTTATCAGATTGCCATCTAAAATAAAATAAATATTTTATCACTCTAATTAAAAAATATTCCTTTAAAATTGACAGAGATAAATTATTGCTTATAAGCTTAGAAAATTTATAAGACTAATAGTCAATATTTATATTCATACCTTATTTTTCTATATTGGAATAGTTCTCTTTTAATTTGCTGTACTTTTGTTCTTAAAATTAATTTTAGATGTTTTGCAGTTAAATATTAAAATTAAAAATGTTAAGTTATGTAAATACGAACAAGCAAATCTTTTTTTAATTTAGTTGCCTTTCAAATTTAATGATTAAAGAATTAGAAATTATTTATTTTATTTGAAATCATATTGTTGAATTTTTAGTTCATATAAATATATTAAGATGGTTATAGAGCGCATTGCATCTCGTTGGTACGCAGCTCTTTCAATATAAATATTTAATATTAAGAAAAAATGTTCTTATGCTTCTTGCTTAAATTCTGATTGTCTAAAGAGTCACGTCAGCTTCTCCAAATGGGGAATCTATTTATAAAAGATTATTCTCGAATCTGGAATTAAATGCTCCGATCTTCTTGAATAAGACTCTTCCTATCATTGTGAAGCAGAATTTACCAATGTCGGATTGCTCATCAGTCAAAAGAAAACGTGAGATGGATTTGGACCGTTGTGAGACAGGTTAGTTTTACCCTACTTACCACTGCGTCGCCATAGTAGTCCAAACCATTACGAGAGAAGCTGTTGGTCCAGATTTAATATCGCCGTTGGTTGAGCAGCCCGCGTGGCTAACCTACCATCTGCATAGATTATGACTGAACACCTCTAAGTCAGAATCTAATCTGGGAGCGTCACCTTCTATCTATTTATGAAAAAAATATTTTTTATATCTCCAAACCCTCCTCATATCTGTTCACAGAATAAGAACGGCTCTTCACATACAAGTAGATAGGATTGATTATTTGTAGATCATTAAGTAATAACTTGGAGTTGTACGCATGAAAGTAAACTTGCCTTAAGATCTGCTAAGATTCTTCCATGGTCACTTCTCTTCTTTATCTCTCTGCTAAAGTTTTACTCATTTAAATACCTAGATACTCTAGTACCTAGTAGTATCTGACAGTATATTTAGTTACTTATTCTTGTATCATCTATCTAGATTTTACATTGAGACACTCATCACTATCTCTGCTGGGGTTTTACTTACTTTAACTTACTTTGATTATTGAAGTACAAATTTCAAATTTTTTTTTAATTTGAAATAAAAGATGATAAGGACCTAGCTAGAAATGGTATATATGTTTGACTATTTAATGATAATGAAGAAGAGATGACATTTTAAGTGCTAATCAATAGTAGAAGTATAGAGATAAAAGAATGAAAATAAAAATAAAAAGTATGAATAAAAAGATTTCTTGAACTTTAAAAAGAAGCGAAAATTTAAAATTTACTGAAATTTTAAAAATAGAAAGCAAAAGAAAAAGTTTGAATAGATGAAGAATAGAATGAAAAAGATGATAATTAAGTATGAAGCACTTTAAGTGCTACCAATAAGCATGATAAAATTAATGTAAAGAGGAAGGAAAATCTCCGACTGAGACTAACAAAAACATTGGTACTAGAAAGTATCCCTTATGAGAAGAACTATTTAGGAGTCTTGGTAGAACCATAAAGAAAGAATAGAGACATCGAGTAATGTTTAAACTGAAAGATTCTGGACTCTAAGGTCTCTAGGATAGTTCTTCAACTACAAGCCTATGAAATACAGGATTTCAGTGAATACTAGCACTAGGAGAGACTTCCCATCTAGAACTTGTAAGATTAAAATAATTTTAAATAACTAAGTTCCATTGACATATTACGTGCAATATAATTATTTATATTTAATAATTTATATTTGAATTATAATTGTAAATCTAGCTATCTAACATATTATTTTATTTCATTTTTTAACGATTGTATTAATTCACCTTATTTCCATATTTTAGGCATATCAATATCTGATTTTATATTATCTAATAGAAAAAATTAAATAAGGATTTTATTCTTCTCTTGACTCTAGATCTGATCGCTAATCGAGTTTGATACATTCCAGTTAACTGAACCTCTGGTAAAAATTTTATCTTAAAATCCATTCGATTTGAATAATCTACCTTTCCATCTCCTAGGAAATAGTCCATTATTTAATTTCTTGCTTATTATTCTATTCACTTATCTATTTGTTAATGTTAGTATAAGAGGTTAAATTATTTATTAAGGTTTTAAACTTCTTTTGCTAGCTTGTAATAATACAATTTTTGGAAAAATAAATCGTTAGAAAAATCTTCAATGATTATAGGTTTTGTTGGAGTGTTTGTTATTTCTTAGACTCCATTTTTTAGATAATTATATAAACTAATAAAATACTAGAATTAGCGTTACTGAATAAGCTTGCTAACTAATTTTCGTTTGTAGATTTTGAGCATTTCAGACTTTAATATAATTGCTTTTTAAAATGCTGTTAAAAACTAAAATATTTATCATAGTGGGAATAAGAGATAAATTATTAGATGTTATTTATTTTAAAAAGAGAGAAGAAATACTCTAACTGAGTTTGATTTAAACTCTGTTGCTATGAAGTATTCCATGGGTGAAGAAAAATAAACTGGAGAGGAATCAAATAATGTTATTGATGAAAGAAACCAGATACTAAGGTCTCTTAGGGAGCATTTAGATATTAGCCCGTTAGAAGACAAGACTCGCAAGGGAATGCTAACATTGTGGAAGATTTCGGCAAATAATATTTTTTACTTTAAAGAACTTTATTAAATTTTCATAACTTTATATTTTAAGTTTATCAATTTACAAGAAAAAATTTAGGTCTAAAATATTTTAGAATTAAGCAAAATTAAAAAAATAAAAGCTTAGCATAAATAGTAGTTATCTAGTATATCTAATTAATTTCTAGCTTTATTATTAATAAATAAGCTATTATATCTGCTATTTATTTTAGAATTATCATTAATCTAAAGCAATATAATTTTAAGTTATCCATTCTTTTTCAGTAATTTCTTTCTTATTTCTTAAGCAAGTTAATAGATTAATTAGATAATTGTTTATATTATAAATTATTAAAAATGGTTCATATTTATAAATAGTTCTTAAATACATAAAGTTATTCTATTATAAAGTTTTACCTTAAATTTAATCTAAATTAATTGATTAGAAAGGGATAAGACTTAACAATTAAATTTAAATTAAAAGATATAAAAATCTCTTAGCATACTAAATAGTTAAGATACTTTTAATTTAATTATAGCTATTAGATGATTTAAGTAATACACTTAAATTATTATTACAGTTTTCTATTATCTAATTAATTTATTATTTATATTTTAATTATATAAACATGCTCATATTGTGATTGAATATAAACTGCTAGGATTAAGATTATTTTGGGAATTAATTAACTAATATCAAATATTTAATAAAAGAAAATAGATTCTTTAATTAAGAAGGTATAAAAATTTAAACTTACCATATGATAAAATAAAATTTGCTTCTAAGTAAAAATATAATAAATCATTTGGAAGTAAGGAACTTTAATATAACTATTGAGTTTTATAATTATTAATTTAATAATTAAGTTTTTTTCTTCATAATACAAGCAATTATACTTTTTATATTTAAAAGAGCTAATTTAGATATTATTCTAATATCACTCTTTAAAATATATAGCTAGCATAATCAAATTAAGAGAGCATTTACAAAAAAATTAAATTATTATGAGATTTTATTTAAACTAATAAGCTATTACAGCAACTAGATATTAAAAAATATTAAAATAAATTCTTAGCCAATTATATAATATAATCCAAATACATTTACTACTATTTTTGTAATAAATAGCTTGTTTCATTAATCATTTTATAAATCTCTAGGAATAAAATAAAATTGTATCTTCTATTTTTTAGTGTATATATAAAAAAAAGTTTAATATCCCTCACTTTATATTTATTTATTTAAGATTTTTTTTATCTAATATTTAAGGAAAACATTATGAGCTTTGAATTTCTCCAACAAAGTATCTATTTTTGTTGGAACATTATTTTCTTTATATAGCAAATAAAATCTTAAAATTAATTATTTATCCATATGATTTTGATAATTAGTAATTCATACTAGCTTATATTAATTATATTATAACTATTATTTCTTTTAGTTTAATATTTAATTTCTTATTTAATTAGTTTCTTTTCATTTAGATAATCTACCAGATGTTTATTAAACCCAATAATTTTTCATTAAATGTTTTTATTTGCATAATCATAAATTTTACTCTAAAGATATATTTATATATCTTTAGAGTAAAAAAGAATAAATAAAAAATCTCTTTTACCATTTTTCCAACTTAACTAAGTTTATGTTTTAAATTATATGAATAATAAGCGCTTGTCCATTTTATCTAAAGTTAAAAGATAAAATTTAATTAAAACTAGAATATTAAAATTTTAAAGGATAATAGATAAACTAATTTCTAAAATTAAATTAATATTGCTATATCCTTTATTTTTAAATCTTAATTATGTTTTTTATATAATTATTTAGAATTATTAACAAATTAAATTTATATTGTATTTTTCTTATTTTATAGAGGCTACAATTGACAAAAAAAATTTAAATTATTAATTTATTATTTGATTAGGAAGCAATAAGAATGAGCAAAACCATAATAAATTTACTCTAAATATAATTTATCTTAAAAAAGAAGATTCAATACATTAATCTTTTGAAATATCGATAATGCTGTCTATTATATAAACTTAAAATTTCTTTTTAGTTCAATTTAATAAAATAGGGATATAATTATTTTTATTTTTTTATATTTTATATCTTTATTTTTAATTATTGCTTCATATAAAAGTTACTTAAACAATAAAGATAGATTTAGATTTTTGTCTTAAATCTACTAAATTATAAAAATTTACAGAAGCAGAATATACTAAGAGTATGAACTTATAATTATATTTCAAGACTATTCTCTTAGATTTTTTCAAGCTGTAAAATTTGAATGTTGATATCAAAATTTAACTTAAAGGATTTAAGTTTTATCATTGCTTTATTTATAAATTCTATTCTTAATAAATAAAGGTATTTAATATTTTAAGCTATTAATGCTTCATTTTAAATTATGATATGGTATAACTAAAATTATTTATTTTTCTTAGGATTAAAAATACAAACTTGAAATTAGTTTAAGATCTTTTATTTTAATAATTATTTGGCTTTACTTTGCTAATTAGTTAATGCTTCTTAATAGCTATATTTATAATTCCTTAAATTAAACTTTAGAAATTTATTTAATTTATAATAAAATAATTTTATAGATGTTTATGATATCTACAAAAGCATATGATGCTCTTTCTATCTTAGATAGCATTAATAAAAATAAAGAGTGATTTATTATATTTTTAGTTAATGTAATATAATAAATATTTAGAATGCTTCTATATTATATTTATATAACTAAAAAGCTATATTATTCATATGCTTTATAAATTAATAGCTTCTACTATATTCTAACTATTAAGCTAAAATAATTTAATATAATTTTAATACTCCTAGTGAGTAAAATAAAGTAGTTTAAACTAAATAAGGAAATATAGTGTATTAATTAGTTTAAATGATAGAGTTATTGCTATATAATAAGTTTAAAATAAAAGAGTAATAAATAGTTGTCTAATAATTATAAATTATTATTTCATTTATTTAAAATAAAACATATTATATTTAACTTAGATACTCTGTATGCTTTTTATTATTATACTTTACAGTTTATTATGTAAGCTTTATCTTAAATATATTTTGTAAATATCAAGGAATTTAATTTAATAAGCATTGTAGAAATAAAATAAAACTTGATGAGAGAAGCTAAGTAGATAAGTAAAACAGAATATTAAATATTTTACTCAAATTTTAATAGAGATGAATGACTTTAGTCTGAAATTATAAGGAAGCTCTATTTCAAAAAGCTTGAAAATAGATTGGTAGGTTGATTTAAGAGCTTAATTTGTGAGTATAAATAATTTAATAAACTAAATAAATTTTATAAAATATAATAATAGTTAAAATAGAAATATAATTAAATTTAGATATGTATATCTTATTTTATTAAATAATTTCTTCTATCTCTTTTAAAGGTAATTGTTAAATATTACCTACATCAGTCAATAATTTTATTATTTATTTTAATTAAATCTACATCAATTTTTAAATGTCTTTCAGAAATAAAATATCATTCTAGTTATGTATTTTAGTTTGTTTTGCTTTTTATTTATCTAAATCTATTATTTATTTTCAAAAGTGCTCCACTAATTATAAGATGTAAATAGATTTTATTTTTTCTTACAATTTTAGTTAAATAATTTTACTTATCATTACATTTATTTCTTTATACTAGTCCAATCACGCACTTACATATAATCTTAGGTTTCTAATAATCCTTAAATTTAGAAAATTACATTATAATTTTATTTTTTAAGTAATTAAGTTAAATTTGCTTTAAAATTATAAATAATAAAATTCCCTAATTTTATCCTCTAATTTCATAAGCATTTTTTGCTTAAAGTAAATATAATAATAATTATAATTATTAATTTTTTGGTTTATATAAAATTTAATTCTTGCTTGCTTGTCCATGCTGTATAATTTAATTTTCTTAAATTCATTTTTCTTTAAAATTTTAATTATTATCTTTTTTCCCTTAAAATTAATTTATGAAATAAAATAAAAAATAGCTTTATTATAAAGATATTAAAGCTAAGAACAAAAGTTTCTTTAAAGAATTTATCTTTTTATTAATTTGTATTTCTCCTTTTTTCATCTTTTTTTCGCTTGACTTTTATCTTTTTTTATTTAATTTATTTAGTTTCTTGATACATTCTAAAATATGATTGGCCTCTTGATTTTATGTATAAATCTAAATTATGAAATTTACTATTTATTTTTGTTTAATTTAGAGCTTCCTTCTTATTACTAGACAAAGCATTTTTTCTTAAAGTAGAGATAATTTCTTTGAATTTCTAAATTCTTAAGTTATCTTACACTGTATAAAATTAACTTTTGCTTATATATTAAATTTGAAGTTTATGAGTATGTTTTATTATAATATTTGTTTTAAATTGATTTCAAAGCGCTTGTTTTATCTTTTATGTATTTAACTGAAAAATAGATGCAAATATATATTTCTAAAAGATTTATGAGTTTTGAAAAAATTACTACTGAATTTTATAACTAAGATCTCACCAATTAACATACCAAAAATTCTTAGAAAATATCAATCATTTAAAGTATCTTAAACTCGATCAAATAGAGTAAATATAATTATCTTATTAGCTTAAATAATTTCTAGTCTGCTATATATCATTCTATCATATAATTAATAAAGAAAAGTTAAAAATTATTAATTTTTTGGGATTATCAAATAAATAATTGCCAGAAAATAATAAAAAGTAGAGAGCTTTGTAGTAGCAGTTAAAAGTTTCAAACAAGGTTGATTTATTCAGTTACAAAACGAAAGCTAAGAAAAGGATATAAACTTTTAATGTAAAATTCCTCTTTTTATCTTTTAAATTTTATATGCTTTAAGAATCTTTCTTAAGATCATAAATGATATAATCTAAGATTTAGTGCTTTATTATTATATAACTAAGATTATAAGTTTTTATATGAAAGATTTAGCATTAGAATCTATTATAATTGAAATACAGCTGTGAATTAGCTTCTCTCAAGCATATTAAAAATTTATAATTTCATATCATTTTATTATGCTTCATTTTAGAAACTTATATAAATAATAAGCTACTAAATCTGAAGGACTTTAAAATTTTATCTAATAAAATTATAGGATTACACTACGGAGCTAAAAAATTGCTAATACCTTAGCAGAAGGCCCACTACAAGAAAATTAAAGAACTTTCAAAGCCTTAGGATTTAAAACTAAAACATAAAAGAGACGTCTGGTGTCCTGTTGATCACTTCACAAATGCTTACTCTTTTTAATTAAGATTGAAATCTTAAAGACTTATAAATTTTAAGGTAAAAGATAAAGAGTAAACATTATTCAATAAATTTTATTTTAGTAAAAATAACTTTAAGATATTAAACTTTATAGTAGGAATAGAACTTTAAAATTTATAGGTATAATTACTACTAATTGACTTAGTTTGATTAAGTATCTATAATTTATTTATAAAAGCTTATAATCTAAAAAGATTTAATGCAACTGTTTATAAATTCTCTTCTGTATTTAAACTTTAATAAGAGTATTAATAATCATCTTAATAATAATTTATTTATATATCTAAATATTAGATACATCAATAGATTCCTTTCTATTTATTAGGTTATTCTTTAAATAAATAGAACTTTATATTTATTAGTTTTATCAACATTAAGATAGTTGATAAATTAAAATTTTGGAAACTAAATAATAGATTTTCTAACTTAGCTCCTTAAAATATAAATAAAATAGATTTTACTAAGAGTCTTTTGTTCATATTTGATTTATGACTATTAATTACTTATTTTAGTTCTTAAATAACTTTCTGGTCTTTACTTGTAACTAAATGAAAACATCTAAAGACTAACAAAATTTATAACATGTAATTAAATTTACTAAAATACCAGTTTTATTTTCCATGCTTTGAGGGATATATAAAAAACCTAAAATTATTTATTATAATTAAAGTTAATATATTATAAATTAAGTTTTAAATATAATTCTTCATTTCCCTCAATTCTCCTCTTCCTTCCTAAAGAATAACCTGTCACTTTGTATTTCCTAGATTTGAGTCTAATTAATTTACTCTCTTGAAACTGATTCATTTTGATGCTTAAATCTCTTTCCTGTAGTTTATATTCTTGAAGTAGAAATATTATGAATATCAAGTTATGTAATATTTTGACTTTTCTATGCTTATAAACTCTAAACTTTTGCTTAATTTATTTTTTCTTTTATCCATTTATAAAGGTTCTAAAGAACCAGAATCAAGGCAAAAAGATAATTAAGCAGTAATATAATCATAGTGACTACCACAATGGCAAAGGCAAAATCTTCTTTTTAACTGTTGATTGACTGGACATAAAATGAAAATTGTAGAAGCATAATCAAGATCCAGACTTCGTTGATAAGAGTGACTATAAATATAACTGAATTCTTCAAAGGTTTAGCTTTTACCAAATAGGAAATTCATATAAGCTATAAAAATGAAGTCATTGATATTTGAAGTTCAGGTTACTCTTAACCTATAATCATAATGCAGGCAAAAACTACTCTTCTCATAAGAAAAATAGCATAGAAGTATAATACTCTAGGTCTATTAGTTTCTTTAAGCTCATTAAATAAACTATTGAATCTTTGCTCTATTTATCTCTTTGTTATTATTAGTTCCATAGTTACTTCTTAAGCTTTTAATATAGCTAGATTTGCTTTTTTATATTTCTTTATCTAAGTGAATACTGTATAACAGAAAGCTATCATTAGAATCTGTATATTATAACTTACTAAAAAGAAATATGAGATAAAAGTATTAAAAGTAACGTATAAATCTTTCAGACTTGAAAATCTAATCTATATTAAAATAGAAGTCATCAACCCTAAAGAAACATTCATACCTGTTCTTATAAAGGCTGAATATCTATAATTTTCATACATTCTGTTCATATAATTTCCTAATTTATTATCCAAATTTCTTAGTTTTCAAATTATATAAAATACAACGCAGCATATACAAACGTCAAACACTTCACTAATTCCATTAGAAATAAAAGTAGAAGTATTAAAGCTTTAAAGTTATAAGTTAAATCATATTTTTTATTAAGAATCTATTTTAGAATCTAATTTTAATCCTATTAAGTCTATTATTATCTATTTCAAATCTTTAGTTACTAAATAAAGAGCTTATAGAACATTAGGCATCACCACTGAAATAAACCCTGTTATCTTTATCATTTCATCTAAACATTAAGCAACTCAAAATTACTAACAACTATCAGAAGAACCTTAACTTACAACTAAAGTAGAATATGCTACTGCAGTAGTTATAGAAGATACTATTAAACTAGTACTTTATGATTATTTTAAAAAATTCTCTTATTACTATGCTAAATTTAAGTCATTTATACTATTAGGAACTTTTTCATAGTTCTTTTATTCTTCACTATCATCATTTTATTACTCTATACATCTCCCATTTTCCAATATAAATCCGTTTTCGCATTCTTCGCAAACTTCTTGATTTTAGTCACACTCTTTCACACAAGTTTTATTCAAGGCCTAACTTTATTTACATTTCTTGCAATGGTCTTCTTCATTACAACTTGGACACTAATCAATAAATTAAAACCCTTCTTTACATTATGTGCAATCTTTTGTGTTACATTTCTCACATTCATCAAAAAGTTGATCACATCTTTTACATTCTTGATTTTATTGAGTATAATTTTCAACAGGACAGCTTTCAACGCATTTTCCTTCCAACAAAAGAAAACCTTAATTGCATATAATGCATTTATTACTTTCACAAGTAGCGCAATTTTAAATTTCATCACTACAGTTGACACACTAACCTATCTTGTTTATAAAATTATCTTAGCATTTTAAGCATTAATCTCCTTTTTCATTACATTCATCACAAAAAGGAATATTTTTAGTACAATTTTCACATATGAAGTCTTAGTTAGAATCTTGTTAGTAACTTAAACAATTTAATAAGCATTAGTTTTATGTTAGTTTATATGGAAATTTACATCCTTAGCATTAATTTTGGTCTTAGCATTTAATGCAATTTTTATCTATTTATTAACAAGAATCACAACTTTAATTTTAATTAACGAAAAATCCATCTTCACATTGTAAACATTCAGTTAAAGTATTATCACATAACTAGCAGTTAGTTAAATTACATCTAATGCATTAGTTATCAGATAGGTAACAATTTTATTCGCAAGAAATACAAGTAACTATGTTATTACTTTGAGTGCAGTTATTACAATTCTATACTAGATCTTAACATGTTTAGCATTTATTCTATTATTAATTTAAAAAATAACCTTCATTACATTCATTACAAATTGGATTTATTCCCTCTTTAGTACATTTTTTACATCTTCATATTAAGTCTGAGCAAAGTTTACATATATTACTGCTGCTATAATATAAATATCCTTCATAGCAACTAGTACACTTATTAATATCTTCAGCTAAACAGTCAACACAAGTTTAATTACAGCAACTATTTATATTTGGACTTTTACATGTACTTCATTAACAGTTTAAAGCACAATCGTTATTAGTAAAGATTTCACTAGAATTTTAAATTGCTAAAAAGGAATCAAAAATATAAAACCTTAAATCATAAATATTTCCTATGAAGTTATCTTCTTGTTAAATAGCTCCTACTATTATTTTACTTTATTTATCAAATTAAATAAACTTAGAACTATATTAATTACATTATATATTTTGGGAATATTAATATTACTATAAGCAAATTATGCTTTCCTCTTATCTGTTTAGACTTATAGTAATTAAATATCACTTCATATTTTCTATTTTGCTTATATAGTTTAAATTATATCCTTTAGTAGTTAATAGTACTTGAATCTCTGAATGTGTGTAGTTTTCCATTTAAATAGTTACTATAATAGATTATTTATATAATGAAGTTATTTAGCAAACTATTCTTTATTTATAGATTTATAAGTTTCTTTATCTTATATCTCTAAATCTTGATGGTTATTCTGTATTTTAGAACCATAGTGATAAACTATAAGATTTAGATGAATATTTTAAAGGATCATAACTTAATCTTTAAAATGTGTACTAAGTAGCCTCTTACTAGTCATTTATAGAAGTTTCTAATAAATGTTGGGTAAAGCTTATAAAATTAGTATAATTATCATCTAATAAATTAGGAGAAGTACATTCTAATTAGCTAAATAAAGCACATGGATTATCTTTAGTAATTATTTGTATTCATTCATCTTGTGTTATTTGTTGATCGTAGGTATAAAATCTTGGTTACATAATATATCCATTAAAAGGTGGATCAATATTTAAGGTTATTACGTAAGTATAATCAAATTAAGCAAAAATCTATTAAGAAAGGAAATCTTGACAACTTAGTGTTGTAGGTTTGATTTCATCAGTAAAGCAAACAGTTACGTTTTATAGATTTATCTATAAGGTTAGTTGAAGGAAGAATCATTAGTTATTGCTTATATTAATCAATAAATCTAAAATAGAACCTTAGATATAATAAAATTTAATAACACTAGCTTATTAGTATTAATCATATTATATTGCTAATTGGTATATATCTCCTATAAAAAATAAATATTCTTCTTAATTAATTTATCCTAATGTATAAAGCCAAAAGCTAACTGATCAAATATTTGGAGAATAAAGTTAAGGGTTATATCCGTAATCATCAAAAGATTTAACTTAAAAATCAGTTGGTAATTTAGGTAGTAAAGGAAAATCAGATAATTCTAAGAATTTTATATTAGTTTAGCTATACTAAACTTCAGGTGATTAGCAAGAAGCATAACTAGTTTCCAATAAACAGGGAGTTTATTAACTAGCTATTAAAAAAAAATCAATTTGATTTAGAAAAGAGTTGAATAGATAGAATCTTGGCTATAAAATTAATCCTTCAAACTGAATTTAATTTTCACCTCCCAAAATTTAGTAAGAACTTGGTGTTACTGTAATAACAATCGTAAATTTTTGGAAATAGTTAATTTAATCCTTAGGAGAATAAACCGTTATTTCATTTGCTAAACTTTATTATGAAATTGAAACGCCTATGAAAATTCAGTTTGAACAACTATTTAATTAATTTTACTCAAAAATTATAAAAGCATTTTAAAAATCTTAATCTGGACTTCATAAAATTTTAAACTCATGCTAATTTAACGAAAGCTCAGTTACTTGATAACATAAAAATTATTAGTCAATTTATCATATTACTTGAAAGTTTTAATTTAAACAATCAATTTTAATTCAAGCAGAGAAACTAAAAGAAGTTAAGGAATATTCCAAAAGACTTTAATAGTTTATATCCTTTAGTATTATTTATTGCTTTTATTTTCCATTAGTAGATAAAAAAGGAATAGCTTAATCAGCTAAACTATAAAACTGATAATTTTAACAGTCTATAGTTTCAGGTCCAATACAATAACTTCCACAATATTGCAAGCAAGGAATTCTTTAAAGAGCTTTTGTAAATTAATTATCTATATATTATGAATTGCTAGTTCAAAATAAAACTTATAAAAGTTCTATCTGAAAATTAATACCATCATAACCATTATAGTTCAATATACTAAGCTATGCAGAGTTTGTAAAATATTTAAAGATATATTCATTTAAATTAGTGGAATCTTTACATAGTAAATCAAATCCTTTAACTTAAAATTTAGTACTACAAAGTTTTAATTAGCCTTGCTATGATTGTGTTTCTGAATATTTGATACCTACAAAGATTCATTAGTTACAAGAATTTCCTAAATTTAATTCTGATTAATATTACTCAGTACTACTTGCAATAAATTCTAAAACTAAATCATTATTCTAATTTTATATTATGCTTATTTTTATTTCCTAAGAATATGTCTATCATTCCTAATATAAGGATATAATATTTAGACTATCTTACACATAGCAATAATGATTAAATCAGAATGTTAAAGAAAAAGATTATTAACTTAATTGGGTGTCAATGCCAAATTCAGACAGTGGTTTATCAATTTAAATTCATTCAGGCAGATAGAAGTCAGTAAGTTTTATAAATTCTACTGCTTAGCCTTGCACAGTTTTAAGAATGAGTATCAAAGCAAACGGCAGGTAAAATTTTAGCTTGATATCCATTATAAATAATTAAATAGTTAAAGCTTTAAATAGATAGCCTATATTTAAATAATAAATTAATTTATTTTATTTGTTTAAAATATTTCCTTAATACTTAGATAAATGTATAAACCTAAATTAAGAACTTTATAATTTATTCTAAAGTGTGTAGCCTAACCATTTTTTATTAAATAAGGCTGAGAATAAAATTCTTTTGTACTAAAATTTAAATAAATATTTGCATATTTTCCTTATTTAGTTACATTGATTTTTCTTGTAAAAGCTTTTAAGCACAATAATTATATCAATTTATTTAATTAATAAAAGATATAAGACAAATATGATATTAATTATTTTTAAATCCTTTATTTAATAGACTAATTTAAGTGAATTATCATGCTTTAAGTTTCTTAAAAGCATCTAAAACCTTATTAAATAAAATAAATAAAGAAATAGATAAATAAATAAATAAATAAACATTTAACCATTAATGATTATTTATTTTCTAAAATAAGTCAAGACTTTAACTATTTATTTTTTTAAGCTAGTTAGAAGCAACCCTTAAAAATGTAAAAGAGTAAAAGGACTTTTAAAAATGATTATAATTAATCTTTAAGATATAGACATAATTTATAAACCTTTCTCTGCTAAATATTTCAGACAAATAAAGATAAAAAAGGCATAATCTCTATTTATCATTCTATTAAAATAATATGATTATTATACATTTAGTTAATGATATATCCATTAAATATAATTATTAATAGCATGCTACTAGTATTAATAAGTCTTATAATCCTTTATATACATTCTTTTAGTTATTATCTAGCATACAAAAGTTAAAGCTTATAACATCATATCAATTGCTTAATCTAGATTGCTACTCTTCATAAGTTGTTTTAATATTTTTAAACTTTAGAATTTTATTTTTATACTTGATATGCTTGTTTATCTTTAACTATATCACATTTAATTATTTGTAAAATGACAGGCAGCCTAATAATTTTTAAAATAGGAGTTTTATATTTATCTTTTTATTAGGAGTATGAAAATATTTGGTGTTAGGTAAAAGCATATAACCTTTATTCTCTATTAGTTTGTTTTTTAACTATAATTGACTCAAAGCTTTAATACTTTATGGTTTAAGACTAATATTTTAGTTATTTCTTAAGCAAGTTGATAGAGAAACTAAATTATTATTTATAGTGTAAATTACCAAATGGTTGATATTTATAAATAGCTGTTCAATACATAAAGTTATTGTATTATAAAGTTTTAGGTTAAATTTAATCTAAATTAATTTATTAGAAAGGCTAAGACATAGCAATTAAACTTAAATTTTAAATATATAAAAGTCTATTAGCATACTAAGAAGTAAGGTACTTTTAAGTTAATTATAGCTATTAAATGCTTTAATTAATACATTTTACAGTCTTCTATTATCTAAATTAGTTTATTACTTATATTTTAACTGTATAAGCATGCTCATATTATATCTAAATATAAGCTGCTAGGGTTTAGATTATTTTAGGAATTAATTAATTAGTAAACAATATTTAATAAAAGGAAATAGATTCTTAAATTAAGAAGGTATAGAGATTTACCTTGCCATAAGATAAAAATAAAATCTGCTTCTTAATAAAAATGAAATATACCATTTACAAGCAAGGAACTTTAATATAATTATTGAGTTTTTAAATTATTAATTAAGCTTTATTCTTCATAACAAAAGAAACCAAAATCTTATTATTTAAAATAGTTGTTTTAAATAATATTCTAATATCACTCTAAAAATATATACCTACCATAATCAAATTAAGAGAGTGCTTATAAACAATTATTTTATTATTATGAGATTTTATCTAAACTAAGCTATTACAGCAACTAGACTTTAAAGGATATTAAAATAAATTCTTAACCAATTATTAATATAAACTAAATACATTTACTACTATTTTTGTAATAAATAACTTTATTCATTAATCTAATTATATAAATCTCTAAATAATTGTACTTTAATGTATTTATAAAAAGAAATAATAGTGTAATATCCCTCACTTTTATATTTATTTACATCAATTATAAAATATTTTGTAATAAGTTTAAGGAAAAATTTAAGTGTTTTGAATTTATCTTACAAAGCTTCTATTTTTTGATGAGATTTTAAGCTTTCTTTTAATAAATGCTTAAATTTGGAAATTCTTTTAAACAATATTTTTGAATTAAATTTCTTTTATCTATGATTATTAATTTAAAAACTATCCTATTTTTATTTTTATTTATAAGTTTAAAGCAAATTAATATTCTAAATTTTCTATTAAGTATTAAAGTATCTTCATTAATTATTTAGAATTGCTAATAAACTTAAATTGAATATCTGGCTATTATTTTAATTTGGATTGTTAAGAAATAATTTTAAACTAGACACTTAAACTCTTTGAAACTATTTTTCTATTTATTTAATTCCTGCTTGTCTTATGAAATATATTCTTAATATTTATTAATCAAAAGTCAAAATTTAACTATTTTTTAGACGATGTTTATATAATTGAACTTAATTTAAGTAATCTAAATTTAAAATTTTTATTTTTATCTATTTTAATTATTTAAGAGTGTTATTCATCATTAGATAGAAAATCTTAATAAATATATAAAATAATAAATGAAGTGCTTATTTAAAGTTTATTAGATAGACTATTAAAATTTTTATAGTGAAGTGTCTATAAATGTTTAATAAAAACTCATTGCTTTCCTCTTTAAAAGCTAAATATTAAATAAACCTTCTTAAAATTATTCTAAGAGAATTTTAATTATTAGCATCATTTAAATTTTATTTAGAGATCCCTTTTTATTTATAGTTCAAGCACAAATATTCATAGACTTAATTATCGAATAAGAACATTTGAATATATCATAATTAAATTTTGATTTAAATTCAAAGCTTGCTTAATCCTTTTCTTGACTATTACTTAAAATAACCTTTCTTTATTATTGTGTTTGATTATTATTTAAATATAGTAATTAAGCATCTATTTAAAATAATTTGATTTGGTATATCAGCTATAGAAGTATTTGATATGTTTTTAAATTTAGAAGCTTATTTTAAAAATAAACTAATTATAAACTATTTTTATTTGAAAGACTTGGAACTAGCAATTATCATTACAATTTTTATTTTAGGAATTTTTCCTCTAATAAGGATCTAAATCTTCATATTATTAAAATCAAACCCTTTTAGCCCTTTTAAAATATCTTTGCTGAGATATAATAAAACATTAATAAAAATTATTGTTCACATCTGATTAAAACTTATACAATTACCTAAAATCTAAAATAATAAATATTATAATTGTTTTATAAGCATGCTTTAAATATTTTTTAAGCGAAATTAATTTCTCTCTCATTCGAAAAAAATAAAAAAGTTTAAAAATTATATAAATATTCTTATATCTTTATAGCTTAATTTTTTATTATCAATGATTTTATAGTCCTAATACTTGTTTTTATGTCTGTATATTTTTGATTCTTAAGTGAAATAAAATTTAAAGACATATGATTGATATACCTAATTTCTTTATAAATATTAGCTTAATTAAATCTCATAAATATTAGTGGATATATAATATAATACATTTATAATTATAACTTAATTTAAAGAATTAACTTTATATTATCTTTTATCTAAGAATTTATTCTAGATAATTAATAATTCCTAAATCTCTTTTAAATAAATTTAAATTATATTATCCTTTTATTTATATTAGTTATGATTAGAGGATATTGCTAAATTTAAAGTAAAGCAAATCTTTTATAGAGATAATTATACTAAATCTTAATGAAATCCCTTATAACCTTTTCCAATATACTTTTTTGAAAATAGGAAATTAAACTTGTCTCAATGAAAATGCATCTATTTACTATTTCCATTCTAGTTACTAAGAATAATTTAAGATTTTCATTAGTTTATATTTTTATTTTTACATAGTTAAACTAGATAATTTTATAAGTTTATAGAGTATATTAATTCACTAGAATTTTGTAATTTTTAGGATTATTTTTAATTATAACTTAGTTGAAAATATTCCAATTCAGATAAAAGATAAAAGTAAGGAGGTAATAAGCTATATAATTAATAATAAAACTAGGAAAATATTAAGAAAATAGTATGATAAACTAAAAGTAACTAATACCTAATAAAATAAAGGTATTTGTTATTTTTAATTTTTCCTTTAAGATTATTTAGTAAATTTAAAATTGGTTTTTTTGAAATTATTTCATAAATATATGAAGAAATGTAATTAAAGATAGAAGAACTTAAGAAAGAATAATCATGTCTAATTAATAATAATTTTTATTAATTATATAGAACTTAAAAAACTAATAATAAAAACTATTTTTTTGCTGAGTAATTAAGAATCTGAAAAGAAGCAAGGAATGTCTTGTGTATTTATAAAAGACAATTGGTTAATAAAAAATTAGAATATTAACTAAAATAGAATGTTAAAAGACTAACTATAAAGCTTATTTGAAGGATATATTTAATGCTTAAAGTTTTATATTTTAAAAATTATACTATTGCATTCCTTTTAGTCTAAACTAACTCATTCATGTAATTTTATTTAATTATTTTTCGAAAAAAATTTCCTTAAGAACTTTAATCTTCTTTTTCAGTTTAACCAGGTATCTCTTTTTACGTTATTAAAATACCAATTTTCATAGTAATTAAAGCAATCTTTACTTTTATAAGTTTAACTATCTATATTAAAGTAATATAATTTAATTTTAAGGATATACATTTAAATTGTATTAATATAATTTGTTCTATTGTTATAAATAACTAGCTTTGTATTACATATAGTTAGTTACTCATCTAATTTCTATAGCTATTTTTTATAGTTATAAGACATTATAGCTTATTATTTTTTACCTTATAGATTTAATAAATTTATTTATTAAGTTCTTTCTTTGAATAGATAAATTTTAGCAACATTATGCATATATAAATAAAAAGATTTTAGAGCTAGTTAGTTACTCTAAGATAAAATAAAAGAGAAATTAATTTGTCTATATCATACAAAATAGATAGAAGCTAATAAATTAAATAAATAGAAATATTTAGTATCTTTCTAACCTTTTAGTTTTATTTTATATTTTCTAGCTAGTAATTTATTAATTAATTTTATAATTTAATAGTTCCTTCAAAAAATTAACTTTGCTTTAACACTTAGTTAAATAATTAAAGCCTATGAAGGAAACTTTAAATTAATTATAAATAATTAGTAGAATTATTAACGAAAATTTTTAAGTTTCTGGATTAATATAATAGTTTTAATAAGAAGATTTAGAGCTTTCTAGTGATAATGATGTGTATTAATTTATTTTAGACGGATGCTTTTATAAGTTTTACTAATTATAAATATTCTCTAAATTTATTATTCTTAAATTATTAAATCACGTTTCTTTTTCAACTAAAATTTCTTTTTAATCTTCTTTTTTAGATACTTTTTCAAGTTTTTAATACACATTGGAAAAGTTAGACTTATTCTTCTCTAAAAGTTTTTATATTTATTTATTTATTTATTTTCTAGTAGTTTGAAATTAAATAAAACACTTTTGATAAAGATCTCTTTTTACTTTCGCCCTATTTGTGGCTTTACCTAATTTACTCTTTCACAATTTAGTTAATTTAACATTTTCCCTAATTGCTTATTCAAAGTTTCAGTTATTATCATCACTTAACGCCACCTTTATATAAGATTTGAATGAAGTTCTAATATCTTTATACATGAAACAGTTTGAAAATCTCAAATTTTTATTTTTTTATCCCAATTACTTGATATTGATCATTTATGCCATTTTAGCTAGTTAAAGGTTTTAAGCCTCCAAATGATCTTTCAAAATACTTTTAAACTAATTATTTGTTAAACTCCATTCCTTTATCCTTTTATATGCTCTTCTGGAAACTATTCACTTATTATCACTTGAGATGATTACTGACTATACAGAATCTGAAGTTCATGTAAAGTACTCTTTAACAAATAATCATCAAGTTTCATATCTTAATTATTTTATCATCACTTCTTGAAACTATTCATTCACTGTCACTTAAGATTGGTACTGAAAATACTTAAACACTACGGCCTTATAAAGATTTATTTAGATTAATTAATTATCTTTATTCTTTATCAACTTAGTCCCAGTGATAGTTTATTATTTGGCTATAACTTTTACTTTTTCTTTTTCAATTTTTAGATTATTAGCTTAAGCATATTTACTAATTTAATTAGAGTAAGTTAGTCTAGTTTTTGCAGGTACTAATAAATTTTATAATTAAGTTTGAGAAATTTTAAGATTTAGCTGATCGTTCGGATTTTAACTTCAACATCCTTAAATAATTTATTTAAAACCTTCTGGACAATTTTCTGGTATATTATCTCTTTCTCCTAATTTAATTTCACTCTTATAAGCTTATCTTCGTCATGCCTCTAAGTAAGATTCCTGGTAATTATTTCACAGAGTATAACTCCAAACGCAAAAATGTCAATTACTTATTATACTTGGACTTTCAATTATAAATCAAGAGTTTCCAAGCAATGTTTCCTATTAAAGCTTTTGCTATTTATTTAGATTTTGTTCATATCCTAGAAAGTTAAAAATCACTAATCTTATCTCTTGAGTTACTATCCTCTAAACATTACTGCTTTTCAGGTTTATATACGTAATTTCTTTCCCATGCATATAGTCTAACCTAAATTATAAGCCTAAATTTATTTGATCTAGATTTCCAAGTTAATACCTACTTTTTATGTAGGAATTAAAGCATAGCTAATAGTAAAAATTCCATTAGCAAATCTAGAGGAAAAGGATAATATCTATATACTATTATTATATTCTGAAAATTTTCTTAATACCATCACTATCTTCTATTCCAAATACTATCTTGCTTCCTGTGATATACTTTAATTATATAACTCTTTTATTTGAACTTCTATATTTCCTAACAACAAAAACTAACTCCAATTCCCCCTTTTGTTGATATCTACTCCTTTTATAACTATATTTCTTAAATATTAAATTCCTAGCAAATTTTCTAAGTTATTTATAATTATTCAACACAACAAAAACTATCTAATATATTAAAGAGTGTAATACTTATTTAATATATGCTTAAAGGATTTATAACTATATTGAAGGTTGCTTCATATAATAATCCTATCTTAATTATTGATATAAAGAAGCTTTTTCATAAGGAAGGACTAAATTTTAGACTATTTTAGCTTTTCTTCTGCTTAGAAAACTAAAATGGAAGTTTTAACTATCATGATCTAATTTAGAAGCTAATAAAGATAAGATTAAATCTTGATCTTGTAGTAATTAAAAATTATAAGGCTTAGATGAAAGCTGATAAGCCTTTTAATTTATTTTGATTAGACAAATTCTTGACTTTCTAAAATACCTAGTTGATATTAATTAGTTATACTTGTCTTATCTAAGCAAAAAACTATCTAATTTTAGTTTATTAGATAGATTTTACCTGCACATTAAAACTTTTATATTAGTTATATATTTAATATCATATAGCAAGTTCAACATTTTTCAATAAATCATAAGATGGATATTCTAAAATAATTTAAAGTCAAAATTTATTTTAGAAAGTCTAAAATTAATTAAAGGAAATTTTTCAAAAAGATCTATTGTAATATAAAACTGAAAAGCTACGATACATAGCTAACTTATATCTAAAGAAATATTTTCATTAATAAGACTCATATTTTCAAAACTGATATATAATCAATTTTTTAGTGTTTTTGGATAATTTACAACTAACTAGAAAATTTTGTTGGTTTTGATATGATCTAAATTAATTCTTAAGTTTATATACAAAAATATAGATGAAAAATAAAATAAAATAGAATCTATATTTATAGAGAATAAATTATGCTTAAATTTTTATTTAAATATCTGTATATCATAGATTATTATAAAAGTTCATTTGAGATATATTCTTAATAAATAAATCTAAATTTTTGATATCAAGTCAAAAATAATAAAAGTAAATCTAAATCTAAATTTAGTAAATTATTTGATTTAACTATAATTTTTAATATAATTTTAATTAAGCATTTTTAAATTTTTCATAAATAAGTTTTAAATATTTCTATATAAGGATAAAAAAGTTTAAAATGCTAATATATTCTTATAATTTATATCAATAATTAGAGATATGAATAAATAAAGCTTTTCCTTTATCTTCAAACTAAAGGTATTAATTAGAACAAAGTTAATAGCTAGATTAATATTTCCATATGTTTCTTTCTATAAAAAGGCTAATTTAGGTATATAAGAGTTTTAATATCATTATAGAGAAAAAAAATTAAATTAATTATTTAAAGCTTTTCTAACTTAATACAAATATACAGTCTCATTGATATAGCTTTTATTTTAATTATTTCTTTATTAATAAAAATTTCAATTTAGATGAGAATAACTTAGCTATTTGAAAAGCACTGCTTAGATTAAATATTTTCTAAGAACTTAAATATCATTCATTTTATCATTTCATTTATTCTAAAAAATAAAAAAGATATATATAAAATAAAGGCTAAAATAAAATATCTAGTCTATTAAGAGATTATTATTTATAAAATTAACAAATAGGAACACATTTTCGCATAATTAATTAATAAAGAATTTTTAATTTTTTGGCTATATTTGACTATCTTAGATGTATCTATAGCATAATTATGAAATTAAAGTATTTCTACCTTTTATTTAGTTAATTAAAGTAAGGCTTCTTGCAAAAATAAATTAGAAAATAAACTATAATCATGAAGTAATTCTTAATAAATTACCCTTTCTTTGCATCAACACTTGCTTTTACTATTTTTTTACTTATATAGTTAGAATTAATAATTTAGTAATTTAAAATCTTTTATAAGTTTCTTGGTTATAATGAATCTAAACATGAAGATCTAGAAATATTTAAAGAGTAAACATTGCTTAATAGGTTTATTAGCAAGAAAAAATATTTTTATATCCAAATTTATTTAAAATAAAGGTTAAAATCTCTATTAATTTACTATAAACCTTTAAGTATCTATTTTATTGTATAAACTTAAATAAAATGATAAAAGAATAATATATATCATATTTACTTTTAACCTTAGTGCTTATTTTAATTTATTTATTAACCCTTTTAACTTTACAAATTTAAAAAACACTTCATACCTTGTTAATAAATATTTAATATCATAGCTTGCGACTGAAAACAATAATTATAAATTCAGAGCTAATTTTATAAAATTATGTGCTTTAACTACTTCAATGTTATTTATTCTTTTTAGATTATGTTAAAATAAAGACTTATACATTTGGAGATAAAAAGATAAAGAAAAGGTTTATCTTTTAATTTAAATTTGTAGTAAAATTATATATAAGCTATTAAAATTTAATAGTAGGAATATAACTTTAAAACTTATTGGTAGAATTATTGATTATTGGCTTAGTGTGATTAAGTATCTATAATTTATTTATAAAATTTAATATTTAAAGTATTTTAGTGAAACTGTTTACTTATAAAATATCTTAAATAAATAAAATTTAATAAGAGTATTAATAACCTTAAGAATCTCTTTTAACTTATATATCTAAATATTAGATTCATTAATAGAGTTCCTATATTTAGTAACTTTATCAGCTATAAATTAGTTTTAAATTAAAATATTAGAAACTAAATCATAAATAGGCTAAATAAAGAAATGATAAAACTTAAATCCTTAAAATTAATATTTTATATTTTATATCAACAATAAAAATTTTACAGTTAAAAAAATCTAAGAAAAAAAGCTTGAAATATAATGATGAGTTTCATGCTCTTAGTATATCCTGCTTCTGTAAATTTTTATAATTTAGTAAATTTAAAACAAAAATCTAAATTTATCTTTATTGTTTAAGTAATTTTTATATGAAGCAATAATTAAAAATAAAGATATAAAATATACAAAAATAATCAAATAAAAATAATTATATCTCTATTTTATTAAAGTGAACTATAATAAACTTTAAGTTTATATAATAGACAGCATTATCGATGCTTTAAAAGCTTAATGTATTGGATTCTCTTATTAAGATAAATTATATTCAAAATAAGTTTTAGATTTTGTTCATAATTATAGCTTCATAATCAAATAATTAAATAACAATTTAAGTATTTTAATTTTCTTGTCTATTATAGTCTCCAAAAAATAAATAAATGAGAAATAAGCATTTATAAATAAATTCTAAATAATTATATAAAAAACATTAAATAAAGATTTAAAAATAAAGGATATAGCAATATGGATTTAATTTTAGAAATTAATTTATACTATCTTTTAAAATTTTAATATTCTATCATGAATGAAATTTTATCTTTTTAACTTTAGATAAAATGGTTAAGAGTTCATTATTTATATAATTTCAAATATAAGATTAACTAAATAGGAAAAATAATAAAAGAGATTTATTCATTCTTTTTTATAAGAAAGAGATATAATTAAATCTTTACTACATGTAGAGTATAATTTATAAATAAGCAAAAAAAACATTTAATGAAAAATTATTGGTTTGATATACCATATGGTAGATTATATAAATGAAAAGAAATTAATTAAATAATAAATAAAATGATAACTATAAGAAATAAATAGCTAGGATATAATTAATATAAGCTAATATGAATCGTTAATAGTCAAAATCATTTGGAAAAATAATTGTTTTTTAGATTTCATTTACTATATAAAGAAAATAGAGCTCTTCCAAAAATAGAAACTTTGTTAGAGAAATTCAAATACTTAACATTTTCCTTAAACTTATTATAAAATATTTGATAATCTCAATCTAAAATAAATAAATAACAGATAGGGAATTATTTCTTTTTATAAATACACTAAAAAAATAGAAGATACAATTTAATTATTCCTAGAGATTTATATAATTAGATTAATGAATAAAGCTATTTATTACAAATATAGTAGTAAATGTATTTAGATTATATTATATAATTGCTTAATAATTTATTTTAATATCCTTTAATGTCTATTTGCTGTAGTAGCTTAGTTTAAATAAAATCTCATAACACTTTAATTATTTTTTGTAAGCACTTTTTTAATTTTATTTTGTTAGTTATATATTTTTAAGATAGATATAAGAATATTATCTAATTAGCTCTTTTAAATAAAAAAGTATAATTGTTTTTATTATGAAGAATAAAATATAATTATTAAATTAATAATTATAAAGCATAATAAATAAATTAACTTTCCTTGCTTGCAAATGGTTTATTATATTTTTACTTAGAAGCAAACTTAATTTTATCTTATGGTAAGTTTAAATCTTTATACTTCATAATTTAAGAATCTATTCTATTTTTATTAAATATTTGATATTAATTAATTAATTCCTAAAATAATTTTAATCCTAGTAGCTTATAGTTAGATATAATAGAGCATGCTTATATAGTTAAAATATTAGTAATAAACTAATTTAGAAAATAGAAAGCTGTAATAATAATTTAAGTACATTGATTTAAATAATTTAATAGCTATAATTAAATCTAAAATACCTTAACTATTTAGTATGCTAAGAGATTTTTATATCTTTTAATTTAAGTTTAATTGTTATGTCCTAGCCCTTTCTAATAAATTAATTTAGATTAAATTTAAGTTAAAACTTTATAATAGAATAACTTTATGTATTGAAGAACTATTTATAAATATGAAGCATTTTGAATAATTTATAATATAAACAATTATCTAATTCGTCTATTAACTTGTTTAAGAGAAATAAGATAGATGTTACTCAAAATTAAGGATATAACTTAAAATTATATTGCTTTAAATTAATGATAATTCTAAAATAAATAGCAGAGATAATAGCTTATTTATTAATAATAAAGCTAGAAATTAATTAGATATATTAGATAACTACTATTTATAGTAAGCTTTTCTTTTTTTAATTTTGTATAATTCTTAAATATTTTAGATCTAAATTTTTTCTTGTAAATTGATAAACTTAAAATATAAAGTTATCTAAATTTAAATAAGCAAAAGCTTAGTTTTCTTGCACTTTTTCATAATTTAATAACTTGAGTTAAGAAGATCGTAAGGAAATAGAAACTATTTATTAAATTTGTAATTATCAAAATAAAAATAGTGGTTTGTATTATAAAATTAAGATAAAAAGATCTTAAATATAATATTAGTAGCTAGTTTTAAAGCTTTTAATTTATAATAGTAGCTTATGATAAAATTATTAATTATTTGTAGACACTGGCTTTGACGTAAGCAGCAAGAGAAGTTATGCATTTTTTAATTTTCGCTCTCACGAATAAATAACTACTTTATAATAATCTGATGAAAAAATAGCCATTATATTTCTTTAACTGCTTCTTTGGTCTGAAGATCTTAATAATAAATTTTATTTCTAAAGAAAAAAACTAAATTAAATATTGGTAATTGATTTGTTGCAAGTATAATAATTAAAGTAAAAGGCTTAAATTAAATGATATAAGCTAATGCTAATAGTTTTTTAAAATTTCTCTCATATTATAAGTTAAGTTAATAATATCTTAAGTGTTAGTATAATTATTTATTTATTGTTAATAAATCTAATTATAATGTGCTTCCTAATTTTTCTAGTTTATTTATTCAGACGTAGAGCTTTATACTATGATTTTTGCACTGACTATCCTTAGTGTTAAGATGATACTACATATAAAATAATGAGTGGCTTGATAGTTTCCTAAAATTTCCAGTTTAAAGTAATAAAGCTTTAAATATAACTAACTTATAAAGAATAACTTATTTTCCTAGAATTAAGTTAGGATTTTAATAGCTAGCTTTAAAAAGATTGATATATAAAAGGAAGAAGTTATAATAATGTATAGAAGACAAAACCATCTATAAATAAACTTAAATTAATCTACTAAAAGTAGTTATCAACTTAAACCTAATCATTTCTTTACCTTAAAACCTAATATTAATGCAAAACCTTTTCTACCTAATAGCAAATATTTTCATACTCCTAATTAAAAGGTAAATGTAAAACTCCTATTTTAAAAATTATTAGGCTGCCTGTCATTTTACAAATAATTAAATGTGATATAGTTAAAGATAAACAAGCATATCAAGTATAAAAATAAAATTCTAAAGTTTAAAAATATTAAAACAACTTATGAAGAGTAGCTATCTAGATTAAGCAATTGATATGATGTTATAAGCTTAACTTTTGTATGCTAGATAATAACTAAAAGAATGTATATAAAGGATTATAAGACTTATTAATAATAGTAGCATGCTATTAATAATTATATTTAATGGATATATCATTAACTAAATGTATAATATTCATATTATTTTATCTCTTTTATCTTAAAGCTTTTATTTTAGCTACCCTTTTAGTAGAAAATAGATGAAGAAAAGCTATTTCTTTATTTTTGATAATTGAAAATAGAATGATAAATAGAGATTATGCATTTTTTATCTTTATTTGTCTGAAATATTTTACAGAGCAAAGTTTATAAATTAGGTCTATATCTTAAAGATTAATTATAATCATTTAAAAAAACCTTTTACTCTTTTACATCTTTAAGGGTTGCTTCTAACTAGCTCTCTAACTTTAATAGATAAAGTCTTGAATTATTTTAGAAAATAAATAATCATTAATGGTTAAATGTTTATTTATTTATTTATTTATCTATTTCTTTATTTATTTTATTTAATAAGGTTTTAGATGCTTCTAAGCAACTTAAAGCATGATAATTCACTTAAATTAGTCTGTTAAATAAAGGATTTAAAAATAATTAATATCATATCTGTCTTATACCTTCTATTAATTAAATAAACTGCTATAATTATTTTCTTTAAAAGCTTTTACAAAAAAAATCAATGTAACTAAATAAGGAAAATATGCAAATAATTATTTAAATTTTAGTACAAAAGAATTTTATTCTCAGCCCTATTTAATAAAAAATGGTTAGGCTACACACTTTAGAATAAATTATAAAGTTCTTAATTTAGGTTTATACATTTATCTAAGTATTAAGGATATATTTTAAACAAATAAAATAAATTAATTTATTATTTAAATATAGGCTATCTATTTAAAGCTTTAACTATTTAATTATTTATAATGGATATCAAGCTAAAATTTTACCTGCCGTTTGCTTTGATACTCATTTTTAAAACCGTGCAAGGTTAAATAGTAGAATTTATAAAACTTACTGACTATTATTTGCCTGAATCAATTTAAATTGATAAACCACTGTCTGATTTTGGCATTGACACCCATTAAAGTTAATAATCTTTTTCTTTAACATTCTGATTTAATCATTATTGCTATGTGTAAGATAGTCTAAATATTATATCCTTATATTAGGAATGATAGACATATTCTTAGGAAATAAAAATAAGCATAATATAAAATTAGAATAATGATTTAGTTTTAGAATTTATTGCAAGTAGTACTGAGTAATATTAATCAGAATTAAATTTAGGAAATTCTTGTAACTAATGAATCTTTGTAGGTATCAAATATTCAGAAACACAATCATAGCAAGGCTAATTAAAACTTTGTAGTACTAAATTTTAAGTTAAAGGATTTGACTTACTATGTAAAGATTCCACTGATTTAAATGAATATATCTTTAAATATTTTACAAACTCTGCATAGCTTAGTATATTGAAATATAATGGTTATGATGGTATTAATTTTCAGATAGAACTTTTATAAGTTTTATTTTGAACTAGCAATTCATAATATATAGATGAATACTTTACAGAAGCTCTTTAAAGAATTCCTTGTTTATAATATTGTGGAAGTTATTGTATTGGACCTGAAACTATAGACTGTTAAAATTATCAGTTTTATAGTTTAGCTGATTAAGCTATTCCTTTTTTATCTACTAATGGAAAATAAAAGCAATAAATAATACTAAAGGATATAAACTATTAAAGTCTTTTGGAATATTCCTTAACTTCTTTTAGTTTCTCTGCTTGAATTAAAATTGATTGTTTAAATTAAAACTTTCAAGTAATATGATAAATTGACTAATAATTTTTATGTTATCAAGTAACTGAGCTTTCGTTAAATTAGCATGAGTTTAAAATTTTATGAAGTCCAGATTAAGATTTTTCAAATGCTTTTATAATTTTTGAGCAAAATTAATTAAATAGTTGTTCAAACTGAATTTTCATAGGCGTTTCAATTTCATAATAAAGTTTAGCAAATTAAATAACGGTTTATTCTCCTAAGGATTAAATTAACTATTTCCAAGAATTTACGATTGTTATTACAGTAACACAAAGTTCTTACTAAATTTTGGGAGGTGAAAATTAAAATAAGTTTGAAGGATTAATTTTATAGCCAAGATTCTATCTATTCAACTCTTTTCTAAATCAAACTGATTTTTTTTAAATAGCTAATTAATAAACTCCTTGCTTATTGGAAACTAGTTATGCTTCTTGCTAATCACCTGAAGTTTAGTATAGCTAAACTAATATAAAATTCTTAGAATTATCTGATTTTCCTTTACTACCTAAATTACCAACTGATTTTTAAGTTAAATCTTTTGATAGTTATGGATATAATCCTTAATTTTATTCTTCAAATATTTGATCAGTTAGCTTTTGACTTTATACATTAGGATAAACTAATTAAGAAGAATATTTATTTTTTATAGGAGATATATACCAATTAGCAATATAATATGATTAATACTAATAAGCTAAATTTATTAAATTTTATTATATCTAAGGTTCTATTTTAGATTTATTGATTAATATAAGCAATAACTAATGATTCTTCCTTCAACTAACCTTATAGATAAATCTATAAACTGTAACTGTTTGCTTTACTGATGAAATCAAACCTTATACACTAAGTTGCAAAGATTTAATTTCTTAATATATTTTTGCTTAATTTGATTATACTTACGTAATAACCTTTAATAATGATCCACCTTTTAATGGATATATTATGTAACCAAGATTTTATACCTACAATCAACAAATAACGCAAGATGAATGAATACAAATAATTACTAAAGATAATCCATGTGCTTTATTTAGTCAATTTGAATGTATTTCTCCTAATTTATTAGATGATAATCATACTAATTTTATAAGCTTAACCCAACATTTATTAGAAACTTCTATAAATGACTAGTAAGAGACTAATTATAACACATTTTAAAGATTAGGTTATGATCCTTTAAAATATTCATCTGAATCTTATAGTTTATCACTATGATTCTAAAATACAGAATAACCATCAAGATTTAGAGATATAAGATAAAGAAACTTATAAATAAATAAATAAAGAATAGTTTGCTAAATAACTTCATTATATAAATAATCTATTATAGTAACTATTTAAATGGAAAACTACACACATTCAGAGATTCAAGTACTATTAACTACTAAAGGATATAATTTTAATTATATAAACTAAATAGAAAATATGAAGTGATATTTAATTACTATAAGTCTAAACAAGTAAGAGGAAAGCATAATTTGCTTATAGTAATATTAATATTCCTCAAATATATAATGTAATTAATATAGTTCTAAGTTTATTTAATTTGATAAATAAAGTAAAATAATAGTAGGAGCTATTTAACAAGAAGATAACTTCATAGGAAATATTTATGATTTAAGGTTTTATATTTTTGATTCCTTTTTAGCAATTTAAAATTCTAGTGAAATATTTACTAATAACGATTGTGCTTTAAACTGTTAATGAAGTACATGTAAAAGTCCAAATATAAATAGTTGCTGTAATTAAACTTGTGTTGACTGTTTAGCTGAAGATATTAATAAGTGTACTAGTTGCTATGAAGGATATTTATATTATAGCAACAGTAATATATGTAAACTTTGTCTAGACTTAATATAAAGTTGTAAAAAATGTGCTTAAGAGGGAATAAATCCAATTTGTAATGAATGCAATGAAGGTTATTTTTTAAATTAATAATAGAATAAATGCTAAACATGTTAAGATCTAGTATAGAATTGTAATAACTGCACTCAAAGTAATAACATAGTTACTTGTATTTCTTGCGAATAAAATTGTTACCTATCTGATAACTAATGCATTAGATGTAATTTAACTAACTGCTAGTTATGTGATAATACTTTAACTGAATGTTTACAATGTGAAGAAGGATTCTTTATTAAATAAAATTAAAATTGTGATGGATGCACTGAGGAAGTAGATTATTAAGATAATTTTATGAATAAGACTAATTAGTGTATCAATTGTAGTGAAGAAATTTAAAACTGTGCTACTTGTGATAGTAGTAAATGCATTAAATGCTATCAAAATTTTCTTTTGCTGGAAGGAAAATGCGTTGAAAGCTGTCCTGTTGAAAATTATATTCAATAAAATCAAGAATGTAAAAGTTGCGATAAAATTTTTGATGAATGTGAGAAATGTGACAAAGAAGAATGTAAATAATGTAAAAAAGGATTTTAATTAATTGAGTAGTGTCCTAGTTGTAACGAATAAGAACATTGTAAGAAATGTAAATAAATCCAATTTTCAAATAAAACTTGTGTAAAAGAATGTGACTAAAGTCAAGAGATTTGCGAAGAATGTGAAGAAGGATTCACATTAGAAAATGGAAAATGCAATGATAAATCAACTGATGATAGCGAAGAATAAAAGAGTTATAACAAGGAACCTACAAGTCTCAATAATTTTAATATTTCTTAATAAGAATAAGCTTTTTTGTAATCAACTTCAGCAATTTCTGATGCTGCAATAATAGTTGGAATCGGATGTTCTTCTATTCTGACTGTTTTATTAGGATCTTCTGGTGGATCTTCGGCAGCATGACTTACTCTCATTTTAGCTTCGTAACTTATTTTAATAAACGCTTTTGTAAACATTCAGAAACCAGCAAATTTAGCAGCTTATTATTTCCAATAAAGTGAAAGTAACATGGTAGCTTAAGGTAACGATAATAAATTTCTGACTTTTATTTTAGATGCTGAATAGAACCGTATTAGCGATAATATTTTACTCATAATAGGATATTATAGTTACACATTTCTGGCAAATAGTTTATTCCATATTATGGTAATATCTATCTATCTAGTAATAGATTTAATCTTAGGCTTAATTGGATAAAAAGTAAAAGTATAAAAAATAAATAAGTTTAGAAATAAATATTTACACTATAGATTCCTAATTTCTATCTATTTAGCATTCTCTCTTTAATTAAATTACTCTATTATGCTTTAGGCCTTTAACTGTTGCTTTGAGACATTCTATACTGGATTAAATTCAGTCTTATCATTTATTGGAATGGTAACTTTTAAATATAGATTATTTAAGTATTAGTAATATTATATTTCTTCCAAATAGTGATCAAATTTATTAAACTATAAAGGAAAGTTAAAGATAATCAAGTGAAGGACTTAATTTCACAAGATTAGGAATAAATTAAGCAGCTTAAATAAAAGTATTTCCCTCTCTTTGATGAGCTAAAGATAAGTTAGTTAAGCACTCTTATATTTTATCCTTTATTCTTGGTAAGAAGATATATCTTGGCAGTAGTGCTTATAGGATTGAGAGATTATCCTCTGGTTCAAATAATCTTAATAGTTCTGATAAATTTAGCTTAAGCAGTTTATGTAATAGTTTGTAAACCTTTTATAAGAAGAGTAATAAATATTACCCATATTATATTAGAAGTCTGGTTTATCACTCTAAATACATTCAACTTCTATTTCTATACTCTCGATGACGAAAAGAAACTTAGAAGTTTAGAATCAATATATTCAGATAAATCGAAAATAATAGGATTTATAGTAGTATCCTTGTCAAATTTTGTGACTTTATTTGGAATAATAATTTGCCTATATTGTCTCATTAAAGATACAATAAATAAAGCAAAAGCTAAGAAAATAAAAAAATAAAATAAAATATAAGATGAAAATGCTGCTTCTATGAAAAATGTAAATGCAAGTTAACTAAAAACTCTTTAAGAGACTTTTGTAAATATGAATATAAAGGAATAAAACTCAACTTTTAGAGAGTTAAACTTAATTGAGAATAAAGAGGAAAATTAAATTGAGGAGCTCAAGATTGTAAGTTCTTTAGATATTTTTAGAATAGTTTATACTATGTTGAAGAGGAGAAAGTTGCTTAGAATAAGTCCAAAGATAAGTCAAATTCTAAGTTTAAAAAAGTAGATAAATTAAGAAGAAAGAAAAAAATATCGGATCCAGAAAAAGATATGAGTTCACATAATAGATAGACTAAGATAAAGTATATAGAGAAAGATTTTACTTGAATCAAGAACTCTTCAATAAAATTATTTCATTTATCATTTAACATAATTTTTCTATTACAATCCAGTCAAAATTATATTTAATATATTTCTTTATGAATATTATCCTTTTTTCATGGTTTGTCACTATTAATTTTTATGACTTGAAGTATAAATTAGTCATATGAGATATATACAAAATGGCTAGCTTCAAGAAGGGTTTTTTATAGCACTTCCTCAGAACAGGAGAGAAAATTAGAAGTACATATTCTCACCAAGTATTCTTCAACTTAACGCTCTTCTTAATAAAAATAACTAGAACTTTCTAATAGATTCGAAGAACTTATAAAATACAAACTCCTACAAATTAAAATAAAATGGATCTCTTCCATCAAAGAACAAGTAAGAAATGAGATAAAAATTCAGAACAGAAAAGATAACACAGCTCTCAATACCTCTATTGAAAACTGAAAAAAGAGAATACTCAACTAAATTGATAAAAATAATAAAGAAAAAAAACGAAGAAGGTAAAGTACTATAATTCAATTTAGATCATATTACCTTTGATTTAGATAATACTGAAATAGAATAAATGGACTCTGAGTATATGAAGCAGCTGATTCATCAACTTATTAGAAACATAAAAAAGCTCGAAGAGATGCTTATGATAAGTCAGGATTTGATAAATCATGAAGATGATGATGAAGTCCATATGGTAGACCAAAGAGCTAAAGTCGGAGTTTATGAGCAAATTGCAAGTTTAGAAATGATTTTTGAATAATGAAAGAGCAATACGAGAAAAACTGAGTAAAATTAGATTCAAGACTAAATTAATAGAAGAAAACCTATAGAAGTCTTAATAAGGAACTCAATGGAAATAGGGATTCAAGAAAAGATATTTCCTTGAGCAAGAAAAAGGTGCTATATTTCCAACAGCACTTTGCGTTTATGGTGGAAATGTCTCTAATAGATTAAAATAAGAATAAATATCTGTAGAAATGTTGACTAATAGCAACTGAAGTCGCGAGCGACGAAATTCTTTCCATCGGGAAATGGGAAAATCTGGAAAAAAATAAATCCCCAAATCAGATTATTTAAAAGAGAGAAGTTAAGGAAAAGAACAATGCAAGGAATGAAAATGTAGGAACGGAGAATTTAGGCATTTAAAATTTCAATTAAACCGGAAGACGAACAGTTATTTTAATTATTAATGATTGTTCATATGAAATTTTTGTTGATCCATATTAATTTTAAAATTTTTATCATATACTTTGATATTATGATAGATGATTGAAGTGACTAAGTTTAATATAATATTAAGGAAAATATATTCTAATTTTTTTAATTGCAAGCTTCTCAAATACTTTTTTTAAGTTTTACCTACTTTGCTAATTTAAATTTTTTGGAAGGTAAAGCAATTTTTTTGCTTAACTTGCAAACAATCGTATAATGACAATTCGTTATTAGCTTGCTTTAAAAGCTTTAACAATCTTTTTAAATGTGAAATTTCTTAGTATGATCTCTCTATTTTATATAAACTCCTTACAAAATTTACATGGGAGTTTTTCAATATGTTATATATATAATATCCGTGATATCTAATACAGTTTTACATAAATTCTGATTATATTTCTCTTTTTTTGACTATTAAATTATTCTTTTACTATTATTCTAAATGAGAAGTTTCCTGCTTGTAAACTTAAACGATATCAAAAAATATAATCCTATATCTACTTGTTAAAGTATAAGTCTCGAACTACATTTGCTTCATCCTTTAATTTTTTTGACCTTAAAATTGCTAATTTTTAAGTTATCTTTAATGAAACTTAATAATTATTCCTTTTTTAGTTTATAATAGATCCTTTTGCTTATATACAATAACTCAATTATTTAGTGTTGTCCTAAAATATCCTCCACTTCAATTATTTAATTGTTTTGATCTTTAATTTTTTTAACTATCTTTCATATAAAATATTTGAAGAAAGATCACATGAAATAGAAATTTCGAAAATAACTAAGATGTTAGTGGTAGCAAGCAACACGATTAATTTCAATGTGGAAAGTGACAAGGGTAAATAAATAGGCTAGAGTATCTTTTACTACCCTCATTAAGAAGCCAAAGTCTAAAGCATAGAGACTATAGAAGATAATAGTCATATAAATACTTTTTTCTTTAAACTCTAAAAATAAATATTTTTAGTTTGCTTAATATAAGCTTCTTCTTAGATACTTAAAAAATAATATCATAGAGAGGTTGAATCAGCCTTAATGTATGCTATTCCATAATTTTATAGTTTTAGGGAATGTTTTAGTTAAATTATATTCTTTTATCAAAAATATTTTCTATATATTTGCTAACAAATTGGTATAAGATAAATCAAAGCTTATTTTAATAGATTGTTTAAGGATATCATACCTTAAAGAAAGGGATAATACTAGAAGAGTTATATGCTTTAATTTTTTTTTCGTTTCCATGCTTATTATTTTTTTCTGGTATATTGAGATATAAACGAGTAAGGTAATAAGTTATAAAAATGCAAACAAGCTTTGAAGAAAAGTTTATCATTATATCTTAAAATATTATTAAGAAGAAGCTTATAGGAAAAGGAAGATTAGGAGAAGTATATGAAGGGAAGTATGAAGATAACGATGTAGCAATAAAGGAATTATTTATATAGTCCTAAAATCCAGAAGTGATGACAGACTTTGAAGGGAAATTATGTTAATTATGCTAATTGAAACATCCAAATGTAATCCACATCAGAGGCTACTGCCCTTCTCCTTTAAGTTTAGTAATGGAACTTATGACATAATCTTTGTTTGAATTACTATAGAATAAGATGGATTTACCATGATATCTTAGATTTCAGATTACTCATGATATTATAGAAGGTTTAGAGTACATACATTTGCAGAATATAGTACATGGAAACTTGAAGAGTTAGAATGTTTTATTGGATAATAATTTAAGAGCCAAAATAAGTGATTTTAGCTTAGCAAAACTTAACTTTGGTTGAAATAGTTTGGGAGTTTAGAATTAAATAGAAGGAAATCTTTAGTAAACAGCTCCTGAGATACTTAATGTGCACTCTAAATTTAATTTTTCCTCAGATATATACGCTTTAGGAATGTTAATGTGAGAAATAGCAACAAGATAAATACCTTTTAATGGTATTGAAGAATAAAAGTTAATAGAAATGGTTTAAAAGGGTGGGAGAGAAGAAATTCCATAAAATTGTCCTTAGAACTTTGGAAACTTGATACACTAATGTTGAAAACAGCAACCTGAATAAAGAATTTCTTTATAAGAAATGAAAGAAAAATTGAGCATAGAAATAGCATCGTTAAAAGAGGAATAATAGTAAACAAGTACTTTCTCAGTATCTGAAGAAAGAAGAAAACTTTAAAAAATAACGCAGATGTAGTAGATATCTACTGAAAATAGAGAATAGGAATCAAGAAACATTACACTTGAAGAGGAATAATAATTGAACTAATAGAATGAAAGAAGTTATATGAGACTTAAATGAAGCTCAAACGAAATATAATGCTTTAATATAGATTAAAATATTTTAAGTTAGAAACAAGTAGAAGATCTTGGAGCTGTTTATGGCAATTGAACGTTTTGCTTATAATTAGTGGAAGAAAAAATAATGCTCGCAGGAGGAAATTATTGAACTAACCAAGATTCTTCTCTTATATAAATAGATTCGAATCAGATATCAGCTAAATCTAATCTAATATTCCCAAGATGTTTACCATCAATGACATGAGATAGATCTAATACAATCTATATAATAAATGGATATTATTATTAAGAGGAAGAAATGATCAATAAATGTGAGATACGAGAGAATTTAAGTGGAAAGAGTAGAGAAATAAGTGATCATCAACATAAGATAGGTTGTAATGGAATAGAGTGTATTTAAGAAAAGGTTTACACTATGGGAGGTTATGATAATAATGATAATGAACTAAATAAAGTATGCTTTTATGATCGAATGAATAATAAGTGATATACAAGTGAAGTAAATTTACCATAAAAGGCATTAAGTGTTTCATGTGTCAATATAAGGGAGAAATCCGGAACGTTAGTATATGACAATTAATAGTGTCTAAAAGGAACGTATATATATGATATAAAAGAATATAATGAAGAGGGAGAAGCATTTCCTAATAATGATTTTGGATTTTGATATAATGGAGTTGAGAGCAGAGGAAAAATATACATGTATTCTGCAAATGAAAAGGAATAAGAATTGCTTTATATATATGACGACAAGAGTTCCAAACAGTGGATTAGAATACAAAGCTGAGAAGAACTTGATTATGATAAATTTAAAATTAATAATTATTTTAATATCACTAATAACAAGTTTTTATACTAAAAATGATAATAATTAAATATACCTAAGTATTTTTATTTCATCTATAAGTATAAAGTTAAAATTGATATGAATAGAGTAATTTATGTAAGTAGTTTAGTTAAAATTATCATGAATGCCAAGTAAAACCTTTAGATATTCCTTTTACTATTTTTTTTAATCATTAATAATTTGAAGGTAGAAAAAAAATGAAACTGGATTTTTAAATAACAAAGAAGAAAGTTAAGAGAAAAATAATATTTTAAAAGCGGAAAAAAAATTTCCAGTTCTTTAAATTAGGAAAGATTTCCTCATAAGCAAAAATCTATAATTAATTGGAGACTGAAGAATATATTACGTTGGGAAACTAACTCTATTCTAAGCGAAATTAAGGAGAATTTGCCAACTAAAAGAAGCTAATTAAAGGCTAGAGAAGATCAGTAAAACCTTGAAGAAAATGAGCGAAAAAGAAATTTTCAAGCTTAATGTAATAAACAGATGATATCGAGAAGCAACTTAAATTAGTAAAAGAAGGAATTTAGTTTCAGTAATTAAAGTTAACAGAACTTCATAAAAATCTATTTCTAATGCAGGAATAAAATAAGAATTTTTAATAAAATAGATATTGAAGAAATAAATGGAATGAAAAGCAAAGTGTCAAGACTTATAAATACTAAAAAATAGTCGAAATAATTATCAATATTGCAGTTCATTTTTTGTTTGGTCAAGACTTGTAAAGATGTTCTGGAAATTGAAGGATAAAAAGACCAAGAATTATGAAGAAAATATCAAGGCTACACTGAAATAATAGATACTGATATAGAAGAAAATATTTATCTCGTTAAATATTCTACTGAATGCTGGATGGAAAATCAGTTAAAACCTGTCTAGGAGCAGATTAAATATAAAAAAGGAAGCTTCAATGAACTTTCAAATATTCCTTGACTTTGATATCTTAATAATATAAATAAAATAAAGCAAATTTAGTTTAGTTAGTTATTTAATCAATTTCTAACTTCAATTTTTTTCAAATTATAAATAAATAAACTTTTATAGATTTATTCTTGACATTATTTAATAACGTAATAAAAGCCTATGAAATTAATATAGAAAAACTCGATAAAAATGTAAATATAATACTTAGATTAGCTATAATAATAATAAATTATAGTGTCTCTATCTTTAATAGGTTCACCACTTTTTTCTTTATATAATACAAAACTAAATTACTTTCCTTTTATTTCCATTTTAATTCATACATCACATCTCTGATAGGATTTTCTACTTTTGACATCATTATTCCAACTTCATATTATGAATTCTTTTTATCATGCTTGATCATGCCCCTTTTCAATATCTACTGGATTTCCCTTCCTTCAGTTTAAGAGGTATTTTCAAAGTTCCACTCTTACGCTACATGGATGCCTTTTTTAATATATGTCCACTTACTCGAGCGATGCATTTCAGTTAAAATTTAAATTTTAAACATTTGAAAAGTCCAAACATTTTTTCCTTTTTTGAAGGTTCTATTTGAGTTAGTAGGCATACATAGATAGGAGATAATATTTTTGTTCAAGGAAGACAGACATTCTGCAAATAATATATTAAGAACAAAATATATATTTGAAATACATAACGCAGATTAAACATAAAATAATCAAATTAAGATGCTTAAACTTATTCTTTAAACCTAAAGAGTATTTTTACTTTATTCATGCTAGATTAATTTTCATCAGCTAGGTATAAATAAAAGTTAAAAGTTAAAAAGCTTTGTTAAAGCCTTAGTAGTCAGCCATCTGACCTATTCTATCAGCTTGTCTCCATTAGTTTGTCTTGAATTTCTACTAGGCTTAGTTAGGCGGTGTAGCACTTCATTAATGCACCATTCTTTAATATTCTTAATAGTTTTAATCTTGCATGTTGCGTTCCTAATTATTTCTCCAAGGATTAAGATTTGAATTAAAGAATTTTTACTTTAAATTTTACCGCTTTATGTTGGATATATCCTAAATGGTTTTTTAAAAATATCTTATTTATTCTTTCTTTAAATTTCGCTTAGTTAGTAACAGTATTTTCATTGGTGTTATTTATTGCTCACGTAACATTTTATTCTTCTTTTAGACAATTATTCCTGTAGCACTTATTTAATTTAAATTTACTAGTTATTTTAAATTAATGTTTACTGTTTATTTTAATTTGGAGCTTCATTTTCTATTTCCATAGGATCTGATTGATTCTGTTAAAACGAAAATGGCGTTACCTGAATTTTTTATTAAATTTAAAGAATTCTTAGTTCCGGTTTTTTTTCTATTTCTTATGATGATTAATATTGTTCTCAAGCAAAGATGTTATTAGTTTTTCTAATTTTTCTACTTTATCAGTAAGGTATCTATTTTTGAACATAAACTCTTTTAATGACTTAGATAATATTTCTATTTTAGTTTATGTCGAAAGTTTTATTAATTCTGGATCTCCAAGAGGTTGATGTTCGTCATATCAATCATACTTCTCATTTTCACTCATTGTAACTATTTCATCTTTCTATTTTTTAGGGAATTTTCCTGTTTAAGTGTTTTGTTCAAAGTTCCGTTATTTCTTAAAACCATTTTATTTCTTAATAAATACGTCGATTTAGTCTCATCACTATATTTCAATTCTAACTTTACTTATTTTCTATTTTTCATCTAAACTTTCTTTATCTCAAACCTCATTTATATTTAATATAATATCTCTTTGAAGCATTTTTATTTATAATATAAAACCCTTTTAGAAAGTAGGGAAGATATATATTCTAATCATATATTGAAAGGTCTATAAGTGAAAGCTTTCATTCATTATATAAGTAATTTACTAATATTAGATCAATATATGTATTTCATATGCAATCAGTCGCTTCATATTCTCCTTAAATATACTGGAAACTCTAAATAAACTGAGAACTGTTTCCAAGATCTTGAAATAGGAACATAGTATTCATCACCATATTAATTATATCATCTCTATCTGTGGTGTAATATACGATGATCTTGATCATATTTTTGATTGTATATATTATGTAGTAATACATTAGGAATTCAAAAGTTATTTAGCTTTTAAAACCAAAGACTAAAAGAGATATTATCTACAAGAATATTTATATATAACCAAGAATTTCTAAATAATCAAGTTCCTAAGTTTGACATATTCGTCAATATAGTTTATTCTAATATGTAAATTACCTTAAAGTTTTAGATAGAATAATATCACATCCAAGTTAAAATTTTAAAAGTATGCTTAAAAAGGATACAAATAGTTGAATAGGCAGTTACAAAAATATAATTAAACCGATTATAATACTTAAATCCTTTATAATATGTAATACCATATAATTGTGTTAAAAATGGAAGGATTCAAAAGAAGTTTCTACACCGCATACAAAAAGTTGGAGAGGAAACCTGAATCCAATCTTGGATAGTCTTCTTTCCCCTTAACCCTAACCCTCTTCTTGATACTAATAACCGAGAGAGGAACAGAAACAAGTTCAGAAGACAACACATGTAATAATTCCAACCTCATAAGAGAAACCAAGGAAGCAGATGAAGTCTGCTCTTCACTAGGAGGTTTCGGAGTTCATTCCTTCTAGCTAGATGAGTATGGAATAGCTCATCAAAGTGGTACTAAACCTCCAGGAAGAGATCAGGAAGCTGAAAAAGGTCAAGGGCAAATTAATGGAGAATTTGAGCAAGCAAGAGGAAATCGAATCAAGACTCGTGTCTCAGATAGAGATTTAAGCGCTTTCTGGAACATATTTCAGAGTCAGAACAGCTAATCCCAGAATCAAGATTAAAATACAGAGAAATCGATGGTAAATTAGCACAGTTAGTAGAAAATCAGCAAACATTGCAAAGTAAATTGAATCAAGGGATTAGAAATAAGACAAGATGGAAATCAAAGAAATTATAGTTGAAAAGCCTTTATACAAGCGAGAAATGAAATCCTGCTACTACTGGGGCTCAAGAGAACACTTGTGAAGAAAGTGTAAGAAATTCCTAAATTTCAGACAGAGTTACTGGCAAAAGCAAAGATAACAGGAGGAAAAAAGGAAGAGGTAGCAACGGCTCAAAGTAAGAAGGAATAGAGAACAGTTATTGATGGACGCTCTTGGGAATATATACAAGAAAAAATGCAATTAGTAATGGAAGAGAAACTGAAAACTTCAAGAAAAGCAAGAATGGACAGTGGATGGAGATGGAGTTCAAACATTTAATTTTAGCCTCCGGAGCAATCTGGAGGCAGGTTAGAAATAGGTTGAAATACCTACAAGAAAGTCAAATAATTTTATTCATAATAATAATAATATGTAATATCATTAAGTCCCTATATTTGGAAATAAGGAAAAACATTTTATTACAAAATATATAAAGAAGTTTGAAATAAATAATAAGCAAATCAAGAATTGAATACTACCAAAGGTATATATAAACTGGAATAAAAAGAAGTATTAAAGTTAAGTTAAAAATATATAATCCAACTCTTTGCTAAGTGTTTTTAAACGGGAAAAAAACAGCAGTAGGACGATAATTCATGATTGTTCTAACTAATAACATCTATATAATCATTAACACTATTAAATCCTCTATCAATTTCAAGTCCAAAGATAATTTTTTTAGATAAAAAATAAAGGAAATTAAACGTTTTTATACATAAGGAAAAACCATTTTCTCACTTTTAAAAGGAAAATAATAAATCTATACCCATGGGAAACCAACAATAGGAAGTAAGATAATTCAAGTTTAATCTAGAGAATTAAATAATTAAAATCATGCATATCAGAAAAATACTAAAAAACTCCAGAAGCATGAACGGAAGAAGAAATTTTGGTAAGTTTGGATTAGGAGTTATAAAATATGAAATATGCACAAATTTAAAAAAATAAAAAGAATTCTCTTCCATCTTAACAATCAGAAGAAACTAGTCAATCATAAAAAGTTGTTTAATTGCTTCTAGCCAATTTTAAGAGTAGAATACTTGCTTAGAAAAAGTAGAAGGATGCTTGACTTAAATTGAATAAATAAAAGAATAAAGTTTGCTAGCATCTGGAGGAAAAAGTTAGAATTAAAAAAGATTTGTATTTTATTCTAATGATTAAGTGGAGGAGTTCTAAATGGAATAGGCAAGATTTTACCATAAAACAACCTATAATAGAAAGTAAATCGTCTATATAGTTTCAGGAGCTAGCAACTTAAATTAAGAGTTTATTACACTATATGAATGTGAGATCTTTGACATTAGAAGAAAGAAATTTAAAAGGATTAAATAAATAAATACTCCGGTTAATATATTTGGCTGTGATTAAACTTAGCAATATGTTTATGTATTTGGTGGGTATAATGTGAAGTTATACTCATAAAGCAAAATATAGTAGTACAATAAGATGCTAGATTAATGAATACTATGCAATTAGAATATATCCAGGAAAGCTATGAATTCTGCAATTATGATACTCTAAAGTAACTCATTTTTAATCTACTCAAATTGATCTGAAATAGAAACTCAGATATATGATTTAAAATCTGTCATAATTTAAGGCGAAAATTATCCTACAAAATATGGATTTAACTTCGATTATACTCAACCAACAATTTATAAAAATAGAGTGTATTAATTTAACTATCATAGTAATCTATTTAGTTATGACCTATTCAGTGGAAAATGGAGTGAAGTAGTATGAGCAACGATATACCAAAAAATATATAAACTCAATAAATTCTAATTAATTCAATATGAATAAGCTTAATAAAACAAGCTATTTTTAGCTTGTATTAGATTATTTCTAGCATCTAAGACAAAAATCTTAATCATAGTCTTCTTTCTATCAAAATTGTAAAATGCTTTGGAATAATTTTCTTTCTTTCTAAATTTTTATAATTCTTAGCTTATAACTATTATTTTTATAGCTTTATGTATTAAGCAAATCCTAAAGTTTCCATAAATTATTTAAATTCCTTTATATAACGAAAAGTAAACTTTTAAAGTTATTAGTTATTATTTAACCTAATAGATGAATAAGATAAACTAGTATAAAAAAGTAAAATATTAAGGAATATATATGAGTCATTCTGGTAATGATAAACATATTAAATTTAAAATATATGAAAGAAAAATTCTAATCATATCTTAAAGACTTAAATTACAAGTATATATTGCTTTTATTTTTCATTAGTAGATAAAAAAGGAATAGCTTAATCAGCTAAACTATAAAAATGATAATTGTAACAATCAATAATTTCAGATCCAGGGTAATAGCTTCCACAATATTGTAAGTAAGGAATTCTTTAAAAAGCTTTTGTAAATTAATTATCTATATATTATGAATTGCTAGTTCAAAATAAAACTTATAAAAGTTTTATCTGAAAATTAATACCATCATAACCATTATACTTTAATATACTAAGCTATGCAGAGTTTACAAAATATTTAAAGATATATTCATTTAAATCAGTGGAATCTTTACATAGTAAATCAAATTCTTGAATTTAAAATTTAGTACTACAAATTTTTAGTTAGCGTTGCTATGATTGTATTTCTGAATATTTGATACCTACAAAGATTCATTAGTTACAAGAATTTCCTAAATTTAATTCTGATTAATATTACTCAGTACTACTTGCAATAAATTCTAAAACTAAATCATTATTCTAATTTTATATTATGCTTATTTTTATTTCCTAAGAATATGTCTATCATTCCTAATATAAGGATATAATATTTAGATTATCTTATACTTAGCAATAATGATTAAATCAGAATGTTAAAGAAAAAAAATTTTAACTTTGCTGAGGATCAAAGCCAAAATAAAATAAATTAATTATATACAATTAATTCTATTAAGTCAAATAATAGTCAGTAAGTTTTATAAATTCTACTACTTAACCTAGCATGTTTTTAAGAATGAGTATCAAAGCTAACGGCAGGTAAAATTTTAGCTTGATATCCATTATAAATAATTAAATAGTTAAAGCTTTAAATAGATAGCCTATATTTAAATAATAAATTAATTTATTTTAATTATTTAAATACTTTCCTTGTTACTTAGATAAATGTATAAACCTAATCTAAGAGCTTTATAATTTATTCTAAAGTGTATAGATAGCAATTTTTTATTAAATAGGGCTGAGAATAAAATTCTTTTGTACTTAAATTTAAAAAATTTATTGCATTAATTCAAAATTAGACAACATTAGAATTCTTCATTGGTGTCTGAGCTAAAATTTAAATAGTTGATCTATTAATAATAAGGTTTAAGTAAAATATGATAAAATTCAATTTTAGCCTCTTTATTTAAATTTACAAAATGTAAAAGAGGTATCATGTTTTAAGTTTCTTAAAGCATCTATATCATTTATTTAAATAAATTAAATTAAAAGCACTATCTATACAACTAAACAAAGAGCAAATTTTTTTTTCTAAAATAGTTTAGATTTTCTCATTAGAGAATTAGTTAGAAATGATTCTTAAAAATATCAAATGCAAAGTGAATTTCAATAAATAATAAAGTTTATCTTTAATTTACAAGCTTTGATTTAAAAAATATTTCAGATAAATAAAGATAAAAAACAGACTTTATATTTATCTCTTTTTTCAACTATCTTAAGTAGAATTTTAGTTTTTATTTTTATCTTTTACTAAAGATTTTGCTAAAAGGATATTTAAGGGATAAGAGAGAAATTAATAAATAGAATATTAAAAAAATAGTCAGCTATATATACATTAAACAAAACATTAATAGCATACTACTAATAACTTAATTTTAGTTAGCATATTAACAATCCTTATAATCCTTTTTATACAATTATCTAATTATTTTTTAACACTTTTAAGTAATTATTAATAGTTAAACCTTAACCTAAGATTACTATTTCTGTCAAATTGTATTGTATTTTTATTTTATAGATTATATTCTCTTTTTATATCTATTATTCTTATTTATCTTTTATTATTACTATAATTTTGTGAAAGCACTACTATTACAACACTTATCTTTACCATCTAGTGGTATGAAAATATCTTTTATTAAATAGAAAATTATTGTATTAACAATAGCTATATGATTAAAGGAAAATAGGCATTTTATTTAGTTAATATCTATTTGTAGTGGATTAATTATAAATTTATTTATAGATATTTTTATTCTTCTATACATTATTATAACTTATTCCTTTTCTTTTACTTAGCTATTTTAAATCCTTTTGTTTATTTTTCTTTGCTGATTGTTTGTTAATTTTTTCTAAATAGAATTTTCGTTATTTTAAACTGGAGATTAAAAAAAATTCTAAGAAACTCATTATATTACATGTAACATCGCCTTAACATTAATATTAGTTAGAAAAGTTGATAAAATTATAATGCATAACAATGTTTTACGTCTAAATAAATAAAATTATAAGAATTAGTAGACTAATTATGAATTAGATTTATTATTAACAACAAATCAATAATTATACTAACTCTTAAATCATAATAAACTTAAATTATATTATGATCTAAGTTTTAAAACTATTAGCATTTGCTTATATTATTTTAATTTAAGTTTTTAGTTTAATAATTATTTTAGTGAAATAATTCAATTATCAACTATTTAATTTAGTTATTTCTTTAGAATTAAATTTATTATTAAGATCTTTAGATCAAAAGAAACAGCTAAATAAATATAGTGGCTATTATTTTTCATTAGATTATTATAAGATATTTATTTATTCATGAGAGCTGAAATCTAAAAATGCTTAACTTTCTTTGCTAATGCATAAAAACCAGTTTATATAGATAATTAATAATTAAATATTTATTTGTAATTTATCTATTTAACATTTGTATCCCTAGCACCTTCACTATTTTTAATTAAACATCAAATTACTATTAAGTTATTTTATTAATGTCTTAAGAATTTTAGCCAATATATGAGGAGCAACTAACTCACTTTGTGTAAACTCATAAATTAATACCAAGATATTTCAACCTACATTTTAAGTCCAGAATTCACTTATTTGACTTAATTTATATAAACAATTGAAAGTATATTAAGAGGTAATTAGCAAAGCTATTTTTAAGTCATAGGAGCAGAGTACGATTATGCAAGTGTCATTATTTATATAAATGTAAAGCAAAGTAACAACGAAAATAAACTTAAGAAAACGAATATGAAAAGGTATATAAATTAGCCTTTATTAGTATCTTTCTAGATAAATACTATTTAAAACTAAAAAAACCGCTAATTTTGGCTATTAGATCTTATTTAAAAGAGCGACTCGCTGTATCTATATATAATGAAATTGAGTCTTGCTTTGGTATTTGCTCTTATGCTTGTATGTTTTGCAACTTTCTAATAAAGAATTAAGACTTAAGAACAGAGAACGAAAAGAGGATAAAGTTTGATTAGTAATGGAAATTAATTACCTAAGGATTATGCGAAATGGAATAGCTAAAGCCTTTTGTAAATCTAAAGCAAAATTAAGAAAGATAAAATTGGCTGTGTCTCTGCTTAATAAAATATATAGGTTTTCACTTAAATCAAGACTTAGCAAAGTGATTTAATTGATAATTCAACCTAAGAAAACATTACCTCAACTTAAGAGAGTCTAGTATAAAACCCAGAAGACAATTTACCTCTAGATCTAAACTAAAACGAATAAGATGAGATATTCGAATTACTTGAACCAGTTTCTTTGATATAATTAAAGACATAAACTAATAATCCAACTACATACCATAATGCTAGGAGCTAAGGATTGTTCAGTCTTCTTAAAGACTTAATTTTAACTGATGATAATTAGAATGATTAATTAAATAACTAGGTGCTAAATTAAGATGCCTTAATCCTGTAAAATAGGGATAGTGATGAAAGTTCAGAGTAAACTCAAGATCCAGTGTAATAGCAAGAGGAATAAACAAGCGAAGGTGAATAAACTTAACCTATAGAGGAGCCACAAAACGTGACAGAATAGCATTTAATAAAAGAGAGAATATCAGAAGTAGGTCCAGAATAGCAAGGTACAACTACAAATTTCATAGAAAAATAGCAAAGCGAGTCTGTTCTAAAAATGTTTGCAAAAGAAGCAAATTCTCAGAATTTCCTAGGAGATCTAATAATGTGATGAACATGTTATTTTATCTTTCTTTTTTAATCTCTATTTCCATATAAATCTACTGGCAAGCTAAATAAATCTCTGATATATTCAAAATTATTAAATTAATTATAAACCAAGAGTATTAATAAATCAGTTAAAATTGTATAAAACCATTTGCAAGCAAGGAAATTTATTATAGATAATATTCTTATATCTATCTTAAAAATATATTGCTAACAAAATCAAATTAAGAGATTGTTTACAAAAAAATAATTAAATTATTATGAGATTTTTTTTAACCTAAGCTAATACAGCAACTAGACATTAAAGGATATTAAAATAAATTCTTAACCAATTATATAATATAATCTAAATACATTTACTACTATATTTCTAATAAATATCTTTATTCATTAATCTAATTATATAAATCTCTAGGATAAATAAAATTTTATCTTTTATTTTTTAGTGTATTTATAAAAAAGAAATAATAGCTTAATATTCCTCACTTCTATATTTATTTATTTAAAATTTATATTATAAAATATTTTTTAATTAAATTAAGGAAAACGTTAAGTATTTTAATTTCTCTAGCAAAGTTTCTATTTTTGGAATAAATGTATTTTCTTTATATAGTAAATGAAATCTAAAAAGCAATTATTTTTCCAAATAATTTGAACTATTAACAATCAATATTAACTTATATTAATTATATCCTAGCTATTTATTTCTTATAGTTATCATTTTATTTATTATTTAATTAATTTCTTTTCATTTAGATAATCTACCATATGGTATATCAAACCAATAATTGTTCATTAAATGTTTTTTTTGCTTATTTATAAATTATACTCTACATGTAGTAAAGATTTAATTATATCTCTTTCTTATAAAAAAGAATGAATAAATCTCTTTTATTATTTTTCCTATTTAGTTAATCTTATATTTGAAATTATATAAATAATGAACTCTTAACCATTTTATCTAAATTTAAAAAGATAAAATTTCATTCATGATAGAATATTAAAATTTAAAAGATAGTAGAAACTAATTTCTAAAATTAAATTAATATTGCTATATCCTTTATTTTTAAATCTTAATTTAATGTTTTTTATATAATTATTTAGAATTTATTTATAAATGCTTATTTCTCATTTATTTATTTTTTGGAGACTATAATAGACAAGAAAATTAAAATACTTAAATTGTTATTTAATTATTTGATTATGAAACTATAATTATGAACAAAATCTAAAACTTATTTTTAATATAATTTATCTTAATAAGAGAATCTAATACATTAAGCTTTTAAAGCATCGATAATGTTGTTTATTATATAAACTTAAAGTTTATTATAGTTCACTTTAATAAAATATAGATATAATTATTTTTATTTGATTATTTTTGTATATTTTATATCTTTATTTTTAATTATTGCTTCATATAAAAATTACTTAAACAATAAAGATAAATTTATATTTTTGTTTTAAATTTACTAAATTATAAAAATTTACAGAAGCAGGATATACTAAGAGCATGAAACTCATCATTATATTTCAAGCTTTTTTTCTTAGATTTTTTCAACTGTAAAATTTTTATTGTTGATATAAAATATAAAATATTAATTTTAAGGATTTAAGTTTTATCATTTCTTTATTTATCCTATTTATGATTAATTTCTAATATTTTAATTTTAAACTAATTTATAGCTGATAAAGTTAATAAATATAGGGACTTTATTGATGAATCTAATATTTAGATATATAAATTAAAAGAGATTCTTAAGGTTATTAATACTCTTATTAAATTTTATTTATTTAAGATATTTTATAAGTAAACAGTTTCACTAAAATACTTTAAATATTAAATTTATAAATAAATTATAGATACTTAATCATACTAAGCCAATAATCAATAATTCTACCAATAAGTTTTAAAGTTATATTCCTATTATTAAATTTTAATAGCTTATATATAATTTTACTACAAATTTAAATTAAAATATAAACCTTTTCTTTATCTTTTTATCCAAATGTATAAGTCTTTATTTTAACATAATCTAAAAAGAATAAATAACATTGAAGTAGTTAAAGCACATAATTTTTTAAAATTAGCTCTGAATTTATAATTATTGTTTTCAGTCGCAAGCTATGATATTAAATATTTATTAACAAGGTATGAAGTGTTTTTTAAATTTGTAAAGTTAAAAGGGTTAATAAATAAATTAAAATAAGCACTAAGGTTAAAAGTAAATATGATATATATTATTCTTTTATCATTTTATTTAAGTTTATATAATAAAATAGATACTTAAAGGTTTATAGTAAATTAATAGAGATTTTAACCTTTATTTTAAATAAATTTGGATATAAAAATATTTTTTCTTGCTAATAAACCTATTAAGCGATTTTTGTTCTCTAAATATTTCTTGATCTCCACGCCTAGATTCATTATAACCAAGAAACTTATAAAAGATTTTAATTTACTAAATTATTAATTCTAACTATATATGTAAAAGAATAGCAAAAGCAATTGTTGATGTAAAGAAAGGGTAATTTATTAAGAATTATTTCATGCTTATAGTTTATTTTCTAATTTATTTTTGCAAGAAACCTTACTTTAATTAACTAAATAAAAGGTAGAAATATTTTAATTTCATAATTATGCTATAAATACACCTAAGATAGTCAAATATAGCCAAAGAGTTAAAAATTCTTTATTAATTAATTAAGCGAAAATGTTTTTCCTATTTGTTAATTTTATAAATAATAACCTCTAAATAGACTAGATATTTTATTTTAGCCTTTATTTTATATATATCTTTTATATTTTTTAGAATAAATGAAATGATAAAATGAATGATATTTAAGTTCTTAGAAAATATTTAATCTAAGCAGTGCTTTTCAAATAGCTAAGTTATTCTCATCTAAATTGAAATTTTTATTAATAAAGAAATAATTAAAATAAAAGCTATATCAATGAGACTGTATATTTGTATTAAGTTAGAAAAGCTTTAAATAATTAATTTAATTTTTTTTCTCTATAATGATATTAAAACTCTTATATACTTAAATTAGCCTTTTTATAGAAAGAAACAGATGGAAATATTAATCTAGCTATTAACTTTGTTCTAATTAATACCTTTAGTTTGAAGATAAAGGAAAAGCTTTATTTATTCATATCTCTAATTATTGATATAAATTATAAGAATATATTAGCGTTTTAAACTTTTTTATTATTATATAGAAATATTTAAAACTTATTTATGAAAAATTTAAAAATGCTTAATTAAAATTATATTAAAAATTATAGTTAAATCAAATAATTTACTAAATTTAGATTTAGATTTACTTTTATTATTTTTGACTTGATATCAAAAATTTAGATTTATTTATTAAGAATATATCTCAAATGAACTTTTATAATAATCTATGATATACAGATATTTAAATAAAAATGTAAGCATAATTTATTCTCTATAAATATAGATTCTATTTTATTTTATTTTTCACCTATATTTTTGTATATAAACTTAAGAATTAATTTAGATCATATCAAAGCCAACAAAATTGTCTGGTTAGTTGTAAATTATCCAAAAACACTAAAAAATTGATTATATATCAGTTTTGAAAATATGAGTCTTATTAATGAAAATATTCCTTTAGATATAAGTTAGCTATGTATCGTAGCTTTTCAGCTTTATATAACAATAGATCTTTTTGAAAAATTTCCTTTAATTTATTTTAGATTTTCTAAAATAAATTTTGAATTTAAATTATTTTAGAAACATCCATCTTATGATTTATTGAAAGAATGATAAGTATTTTAATTTAAAAAATGCTAAAATAAAATTATTTGCTTAACATTAATTTTTTCTTCTAATTTAAATACAAAAAATTATTTTTCTCTTTGCTTTTGTTAAAATGGACTATTAATATAAATAAATTTATTAGCTATTTTAAAATTATTTTATAGCATTTATATTTTATTGATCTACTTTCATTTTTTTCAGCCTTTATTGTGTTATAAAAGCAAATTCCAAGACAAGTCAAACTTAAAATTTAATTTCCTCTTTTAACTATAAATTAAGCTGATCGATGGGAAATATAAATTTTAAGTTTAAAAATTAATAATTTTATATAATTAAAGAATCAAGTCTATCTTAATAAGGATATATTAATTTTAAGACTAAAACTAAATAATAATTAATAATTTTAACTATTCTAAGGATAAAAAGTCTTAGTTCTTTAATATTTTTTTAATTAAACATTAATAGAATTTTAATATATTTGCTATAAATAAATTTTCAAATATTTTAACTATTTATTTAATTAAAAATAATTTCAAAGTTCTTTAAATCAAATATAATTATATTATTTTCGATATATTAAATCAATAAAAATTAAAAAAAATAGAAAACTTATCTAAAAATTAAAAAATTTAAATTTTATTTTGATTAAATCTGATTTAAAAAAATGATTTAGAAGTTTACTAAAGGAAGTAAGATTATAAGCTAGATATATTTTGCAATCTATTAACTTTTAATAGCCAAAAACTAAAAGAATGCATTTATTTATAATAAAATAAAAGATTAAAGATCCATAAAAAATTAAAAATTATAATAGTTACTTTTTCTATTTTTATTTTACCCTGCTTTAATTAAAAAATTTTAAAGATATATTTAGTATACTATATTTATTTTATATTTGTTTATATATTTAAAATATAAACTGTTTAATTGTAGAATATTTAATTCTTTTAGCTTATAAAATAAAATTTAAATAATATTATTTTAAATTTAAATATTAAGTTTAAATTAATTTATATTTATATTTTTAAATTTTATTAATTTAACAAATAATTATTTGCTCTTCTTCTACTAAAGAGCCTATTTTAATTAATTTAAATATATTTCTTTATTAATTTTTAGATACCACAATTATTTATTATTTTTAGAAAATTAAGAAAAAGAATGATATTATATATCTTTTTACGTATTATATAATTTATTTTATTAAGAAAAAGGATATAATATTAATATTTCTAAATAGATTATATAATTAAATAGACTATTTCAAACTTTTATTAAGTCTATTAATTTTTAAATGTAGTCATTTATCTTTAAAATTAATTATTTAAATTAATAATAATTAAATCATTAATATAAAGATATCATTACTTAAAATCTTTTTAAATATATTTCTTTTATTAACTATTAATTATATTCTTTTATTTTTCTTTTATTTAAGTTTGTTTAATTTAGCTTTCTTCTTATTATTAGATAAATTATTGTCTTTTTTATTTTAAGTTTGCTCTTTATGTTCTAAATAATTTAGCTTGTTTACATTGTATAAAATGGATTTTGTTTCTTAATAAATAGATTTTTTATCCATTTTTGTATTAAATTTGTATTTTTTTATCTTGTTTCATTGTTCTCTATATTTCTTTTATATCTTTGACTGAATAATAGATATAATTTTGTATTTTAAGAATAGTTATAAAGTATGAAAGAAAAAGTTTTTCTGAGTCTTTAACTAAAATTTCTCCAAATAAGCAAACCAAAATTCTCATTAAGTGTTTAATTTTAAATTATAGAAATAGAACTAAAAACATTGGAGATATAAGTCTCATGAGAAATGCTTATACGATAAATAAAATATTCGATTTAGTTGTTTAGTGAAGTTTTTTAATAACTAACGAATTTAAATTTAGAAATTATTGCCTCATCTTAAATATAACCTTCTTATAATTGGTTTAAAGAGCTTTTCTTATAACTATACTAAATATAAAAAAAATAGAAAATTTAAATTTAAACTTATCTAATTATTAGTCTTTCAATTATTTTTTTAATTAATATTCTAATTTTTTATTAAGCAATTGTCTTTTATAAATACACAAGACATTCCTTGCTTATATTCATATTCTTAATTACTCAGCATAAAATCATTGTTTTTATTATTTTTTTTTTAAGTTTTGTGTAATCAATAGCAATTAATATTAATCAGACATGATTATTCCATCTTAAGTTCTTCTATCTTTTATTAAATTTCTTCATATATTTGTGAAACATTTTCAAAAGCCCAATTTTAAATTTACCAAATAATCTTAAAGGAAAAATTAAAAATAACAAATACCTTTAACTTTATTAGGAATTAGTTACTTTTAGTTTATCATACCATTTTCTTAATATTTCCTAGTTTCATTATAAATTATATAGCTTATTACCTTCTTATTTTATCCTTTATCTGAGTTAGACTTTTTCAACTAAGTTATAATTAAAAATAATCCTAAAAATTATAAAATTCTAGTGAATTAATATACTCTATAAACTTATAAAATTATCCAGTTTAACTATGTAAAAATAAAAATTTAAACTAATGAAAATCTTAAATTATTCTTAGTGACTAGAGTGGAAATAGTAAATAGATGCATTTTCATAAGACAAATTTAGATTTCTACCTTCAAAAAAGTATAAGAAAAGTTTTAAGGGTCTACATTAAGATTTAGTATATTATCTCTATAAAAGACTTGCTTGACTTGTAGATTTAGCAGTATCCTCTAACCATAACTAATATAAAATAAATAAAAAAGAAAATATAATTTAAATTTATTTAAAAGAGATTTAGGAATTATAAATTATCTAGAATAAATTCTTAGATAAAAGAGAATATAAAGTTAATTCTTTAAATTAAGTTATAATTATAAATGTATTATATTATATATCCACTAATATTTATGAGATTTAATTAAGCTAATATTTATAAAGAAATTAGGTATATCAATCATATGTCTAAAATTTTATTTCACTTAAGAATCAAAAATATACAGACATAAAAACAAGTATTAGGACTATAAAATCATTGATAATAAAAAATTAAGCTATAAAGATATAAGAATATTTATATAATTTTTAAACTTTTTTATTTTTTTCGAATAAGAGAGAAATTTAATTTCGCTTAAAAAATATTTAATTTATGCTTATAAAACAATTATAATATTTATTATTTTAGACTTTAAGTATCTTTAGAAGTCTTCAATTAGATGTTAATAATAATTTTTATTAATGTTTTATTATATCTCAGCAAATTTATTTGAAAAAGGGCTAAAAGGGTTTGATTTTAATAATAAAATTTAAGATTTAGGTCCTTATTAGTGGAAAAATTTCTAAAATAAAAATTATAATGGTAATTGTTAGTTCTAAGTTTTTAAAATAAAAAAGTTTATAATTAGTTTATTTTTAAAATAAGCTTCTAAATTTAAAAAAATATAAAATACTTCTATAGTTGATATACCAAATCAAATTATTTTAAATAGATGCTTAATTACTATATTTAAATAATAATCAAACACAAAAATAAAGAAAGGCTATTTATAGTAATAATCAAGAAATGGACCAAACAAGCTTTGAATTTAAATCAAAATTTAATTATAATATATTCAAATGTTCTTATTCGATAATTAAGTCTATGAATATTTGTGCTTTAACTATAAATAAAAAGGGACCTTCAAATAAAATTTAAATGATGCTAATAATTAAAATTCTCTTAGAATAATTTTTAAGATTTATTTAATATTTTGTTTTTAAAGAGGAAACCAATGTGTTTGCATTAAACATTTAAAGACACTACACTATAAAAATTTTAATAGTATAATTAATAAAGTTTAAATAAGATCTTCATTTATTATTTATATATTTATTAAGATTTTCTATCTAATGATGAATAACACTCTTAAATATTAAAATAGATAAAATTAAAAATTTTTGGAATGAAAGAAAAATTTTGAATTAGATTACTTAAATTAAGTTCAATTCAATTATATAAGCATCGTCTAAAAGATAGTTAGTATTTGAATTTTGATTAATAAATATTAAGAATATATTTCATAAGATAATAAGGAATTTAATAGCAATTTTCCATAATTTAATAACTTGAGATAAGAAGATCATAAGGAACTAGAAACTATTTATTAAATTTGTAATTATCACGATAAAAATAGTGGTTTGCATTATAAAATTAAGATAAAACGATCTTAAATATAATTTAGTAGCTAGTTTTAATACTTTCAATTGATGATAGTAGCTTATGATAAAATTATTAATAAGCTATAGACACTAGTTTTGACTCAAGTAGCAAAAGAAGTTATGCATCTTTTAAATTTATCTCTAACGAATAAATAAATACCTTATATTATATTAATGATAAAATAGGCACTATATTTCTTTAACTGTTTCTTTGATCTAAAGATCTTAATAATAAATTATATTTCTAAAGAAAAAATACTAAATTAAATAATTGGTAATTGAGTTGTTTTACAAGTATAATAATTAAAGTAAAAGGCTTAAATTAAATGATATAAGCTAATGCTAATAGTTATTTAAAATTTCTCTCATATTATAAGTTAAGTTAGTTATATCTTAAGTGTTAGTATAATTATTTATTTATTGTTAATAAATCTAATTATATAATGAGTCTCCTAATTCTTATTATTTTATTTACTTAGGCATAAAACATTGTCATGTATTATGATTTCTCCACTTTTCTGACTATCCTTAGTGTTAAGATGATACTACATATAAAATAATGAGTGGCTTGATAGTTTCCTAAAATTTCCAGTTTAAAGTAATAAAGCTTTAAATATAACTAACTTATAAAGAATAACTTATTTTCCTAGAATTAAGTTAGGATTTTAATAGCTAGCTTTAAGAAGATTGATATATAAAAGGAAGAAGTTATAATAATGTATAGAAGACAAAACCATCTATAAATAAACTTAAATTAATCTACTAAAAGTAGTTATCAACTTAAACCTAATCATTTCTTTACCTTAAAACCTAATATTAATGCAAAACCTTTTCTGCCTAATAGCAAATATTTTCATACTCCTAATTAAAAGGTAAATGTAAAACTCCTATTTTAAAAATTATTAGGCTGCTTGTCATTTTACAAATAATTAAATGTGATATAGTTAAAGATAAACAAGCATAGCAAGTATAAAAATAAAATATTTCCTAAAGTTTAAAAATATTAAAACAACTTATGAAGAGTAGCAATCTAGATTAAGCAATTGATATGATGTTATAAGTTTTAACTTTTGTATGCTAGATAATAACTAAAAGAATATTTATAAAGAATTATAAGGCTTTTTTATATTAGTAGCATGCTATTAATAATTATATTTAATGGATATATCATTAACTAAATGTATAATATTCATATTATTTATCTCTTATATCTCAAAACTTTTATTTTAGCTAGCATTTTAGTAGAAAATAGACGAAGAAAAGCCATTTCTTTATTTATGTCAATTGAAAATAGAATGATAAATAGAGATTATGCCTTTTTTATCTTTATTTATCTGAAATATTTTACAGAGCAAAGTTTATAAATTATGTCTATATCTTAAAGATTAATTATAATCATTTTTAAAAACCCTTTTATTCTTTGATATTTTTAAGGGTTGCTTCTAACTACCTCTCTAACTTTAATAGATAAAGTTTTGACTTATTTTAGAAAATAAATAATCATTAATGGTTAAATGTTTATTTATTTATTTATCTATTTATCTATTTATTTTATTTAATAAGGTTTTAGATGCTTTTAATCAATCTAAAGCATGATAATTCACTTAAATTAGTCTGTTAAATAAAGGATTTAAAAATAATTAATATCATATCTGTCTTATACCTTTTATTAATTAAATAAATTGATATAATTATTGTGCTTAAAAGCTTTTAAAAGAAAAATCAATGTAGCTAACTAAGAAAAGATGCAAATAATTTTTTTTAATTTTAGTACAAAATAATTTTATTCTCAGCCCTATTTAATAAAAAATTTCTAGGCTACACACTTTAGAATAAATTATAAAGTTCTTAATTTAGGTTTATACATTTATCTAAGTATTAAGGATATATTTTAAACAAATAAAATAAATTAATTTATTATTTAAATATAGGCTATCTATTTAAAGCTTTAACTATTTAATTATTTATAATGGATACCAAGCTAAAATTTTACCTGCCGTTCGCTTTGATACTCATTCTTAAAACCGTGCAAGGCTAAATAGTAGAATTTATAAAACTTACTGACTATTATTTGCCTGAATCAATTTATATTGATAATCCACTGTCTGAATTTGGCATTGACACCCAATTAAGTTAATAATCTTTTTCTTTAACATTCTGATTTAATCATTTTTGCTAAGTATAAGATAGTCTAAATATTATATACTTATATTAGGGAGGATAGAGATATTCTAAGGAAATAAAAATAAGCATAATATAAAATTAGAATAATGATTTAGTTTTATAATTTATTGCAAGTAGTACTGAGTAATATTAATCAGAATTAAATTTAGGAAATTCTTGTAACTAATGAATCTTTGTAGGTATCAAATATTCAGAAACACAATCATAGCAAGACTAATTAAAACTTTGTAGTACTAAATTTTAAGTTAAAGGATTTGACTTACTATGTAAAGATTCCACTGATTTAAATGAATATATCTTTAAATATTTTACAAACTCTGCATAGCTTAGTATATTGAACTATAATGTCTATGATGGTATTAATTTTCAGATAGAACTTTTATAAGTTTTATTTTGAACTAGCAATTCATAATATATAGATGAATACTTTACAGAAGCTCTTTAAAGAATTCCTTGCTTATAATATTGTGGAAGTTATTGTATTGGACCTGAAACTATTGACTGTTAAAATTATCAGTTTTATAGTTTATCTGATTAAGCTATTCCTTTTTTATCTACATATGGAAAATAAAAGCAATAAATAATACTAAAGGATATAAACTATTAAAGTCTTTTGGAATATTCCTTAACTTCTTTTAGTTTCTCTGCTTGAATTAGAAGTGATTGTTTAAATTTAGAGCTTCAAGTAATATGATAAATTGACTCTTAATTTTTATGTTATCAGACAACTTAAATATAATCAAATTAGCATACATTTAAAATTTTATGAAGTCAAAATGAAGATTTTTAAAATGCTTTTATAAATTTTGAGTAAAATTAATTAATCAATTGCTCAAACTGAATTTTCATAGGCATTTCAAGTTAAGCATAAAGTTACGCTTAAGAAATAACGGTTTATTCTCCTAAGGATTAACTTAACTATTTCCAAGAATTTATGATGGCTATTACAATAACACCAAGTTCTTACTAAATTTTGGGAGGTGAAAATTAAATTCAGTTTGAAGGATTAATTTTATAGCCAAAATTCTATCTATTCAACTCTTTTCTAAGTCAAACTGATTTTTTTTTAACAGCTAGTTAATAAACTCCCTGTTTATTGGAAACTAGTTATGCTTCTTGCTAATCACCCGAAGCTTAGTATAGCTAAACTAATATAAAATTATTAGAATTATCTGACTATCCTTTACTTCCTAAATTATCAACTGATTTTTAAGATAAATCTTTTGATGATTATGGATATAATCCTTAACTTTATTCTTCAAATATTTGATCAGTTAGCTTTTGGCTTTATACATTAGGATAAATTAATCAAGTAGAATACTTATTTCAAATAGGAGATATATACCAATTAGCAATATAATATGATTAAAACTAATAAGCTAAAGTTATTAAATTTTATTATATCTAAAGTTCTATTTTAGATTTATTGATTAATATAAGCAATAATTAATGATTCTTCCTTCAACTAACCTTATAGATAAATCTATAAAATGTAACTGTTTGCTTTACTGATGAAATCAAACCTACAACACTAAGTTGTCAAGATTTCCTTTCTTAATAGAATTTTACTTAATTTGATTATACTTACGGAATAACCTTAAATAATGATCCACCTTTTAATGGATATATTATGTAACCAAGATTTTATACTTACGATCAACAAATAACGCAAGATGAATGAATCTAAATAATTACTAAAGATAATCCATGTGCTTTATTTAGCTAATTCGAATGTACTTCTCCTAATTTATTAGATGATAATCATACTAATTTTATAAGCTTTACCCAACATTTATTAGAAACTTCTATAAATGACTAGTAAGAGGCTAATTAGTACACATTTTAAAGATTAAGTTATGATCCTATAAAATATTCATCTGAATCTTATAGTTTATCACTATGATTCTAAAATACAGAATAACCATCAAGATTTAGAGATATAAGATAAAGAAACTTATAAATCTATAAATAAAGAATAGTTTGCTAAATAACTTCATTATATAAATAATCTATTATAGTAACTATTTAAATGGAAAACTACACACATTCAGAAGTTCAAGTACTACTAACTACTAAAGGATATAAACTCAATTATATAAACTAAATAGAAAATATGAAGTGATATTTAATTACTATAAGTTTAAACAGATAAGAGGAAAGCATAATTTGCTTATAGTAATATTAATATTCCCAAAATATATAATGTAATTAATATAGTTCTAAGTTTATTTAATTTGATAAATAAAGTAAAATAATAGTAGGAGCTATTTAACAAGAAGATAACTTCATAGGAAATATTTATGATTTAAGGTTTTATATTTTTGATTCCTTTTTATCAATTTAAAATTCTAGTGAAATATTTACTAATAACGATTGTGCTTTAAACTGTTAATGAAGTACATGTAAAAGTCCAAATATAAATAGTTGTATTCCATGTAATAAAATTTGTGTTGACTGTTTAGCTGAAGATATTAATAAATGTACTAGTTGCTATGAAGGATATTTATATTATAGCAGCAGTAATATATGTAAACTTTGCTCAGACTTAATATACAATTGTAAAAAATGTGTCTCCTTAGGAATAAATCCAATTTGTAATGAATGCAATGAAGGTTATTTTTTAAATTAATAATAGAATAAATGCTAAACTTGCTAAGATCTAGTATAAAATTGTAATAACTGCACTCAAAGTAATAACATAGTTACTTGTAATTCCTGCAATTAAAATTATTACCTATCTGATAAGTAATGCATTAGATGTAATTTAACTAATTGCCAGTTATGTGGTAATACTTTAACTGAATGTTTACAATGTGAAGATGGATTCTTTATTAACTAAAATTAAAGTTGTGATTCTTGTTAATAAATAGACTAAAATTGCATTAAGTGCTAAGACCAAAATAAATGCTAAGGATGTAAATTTCCATATAAACTAACATAAAACTAATGCTTATTAAATTGTTTAAGTTACTAATAAGATTCTAACTAAGACTTCATATGTGAAAATTGTACTAAAAATATTCCTTTTTGTGAAGAATGCACTGAGAAAGGAGATTAATGCTTAAGATGCTAAGATAATTTTATAAACAAGATAGGTTAGTGTGTCAACTGTAGTGATGAAATTTAAAATTGCGCTACTTGTGAAAGTAATAAATGCATTATATGCGATTTAGGTTTTCTTTTGTTGGAAGGAAAATGCGTTGAAAGCTGTCCTGTTGAAAATTATACTCAATAAAATCAAGAATGTAAAAGATGTGATCAACTTTTTGATGAATGTGAGAAATGTGACACAAAAGATTGCACATAATGTAAAGAAGGGTTTTAATTTATTGATTAGTGTCCAAGTTGTAATGAAGAAGAGCATTGCTTGAAATGTAAATAAATCCAATTTTAAAATAAAATATGTGTAAAAGAATGTGACTAAAATCAAGAGATTTGCGAAGAATGTGAAGAAGAATTTATATTTGAAAATGGAAAATGTATTGATAAATCAAATGATGATAGCGAAGAATAAAAGAACTATGAAAAAGTCCCTAATAGTATAAATGACTTAAATTTAGTATAACAATAAGAGAATTTTTTAAAATAATCATAAAGTACTAGTTTAATAGTATCTTCTATAACTACTGCAGTAGCATATTCTACTTTAGTTGTAAGTTAAGGTTCTTCTGATAGTTGCTAGTAATTTTGAGTTGCTTAATGTTTAGATGAAATGATAAAGATAACAGGGCTTATTTCAGTGGTGATGCCTAATGTTCTATAAGCTCTTTATTTAGTAACTAAAGATTTGAAATAGATAATAATTGACTTAATAGGATTAAAATTAGATTCTAAAATAGATTCTTAATAAAAAATATGATTTAACTTATAACTTTAAAGCTTTAATACTTCTACTTTTATTTCTAATGGAATTAGTGAAGTGTTTGACGTTTGTATATGCTGCGTTGTATTTTATATAATTTGAAAACTAAGAAATTTGGATAATAAGTTAGGAAATTATATGAACAGAATGTATGAAAATTATAGATATTCAGCCTTTATAAGAACTGGTATGAATGTTTCTTTAGGGTTGATGACTTCTATTTTAATATAGATTAGATTTTCAAGTCTGAAAGATTTATACGTTACTTTTAATACTTTTATCTCATATTTCTTTTTAGTAAGTTATAATATACAGATTCTAATGATAGCTTTCTGTTATACAGTATTCACTTAGATAAAGAAATATAAAAAAGCAAATCTAGCTATATTAAAAGCTTAAGAAGTAACTATGGAACTAATAATAACAAAGAGATAAATAGAGCAAAGATTCAATAGTTTATTTAGTGAGCTTAAAGAAACTAATAGACCTAGAGTATTATACTTCTATGCTATTTTTCTTATGAGAAGAGTAGTTTTTGCCTGCATTATGATTATAGGTTAAGAGTAACCTGAACTTCAAATATCAATGACTTCATTTTTATAGCTTATATGAATTTCCTATTTGGTAAAAGCTAAACCTTTGAAGAATTCAGTTATATTTATAGTCACTCTTATCAACGAAGTCTGGATCTTGATTATGCTTCTACAATTTTCATTTTATGTCCAGTCAATCAACAGTTAAAAAGAAGATTTTGCCTTTGCCGTTGTGGTAGTCACTATGATTATATTGCTGCTTAATTATCTTTTTGCCTTGGTTCTGGTTCTTTACAACCTTTATAAATGGATAAAAGAAAAAATAAATTAAGCAAAAGTTTAGAGTTTATAAGATTAAAAAGACCAAAATATTACATAACTTGATATTCATAATATTTCTACTTCAAGAATATAAACTACAGGAAAGAGATTAAAGCATCAAAATGAATCAGTTTCAAGAGAGTAAATTAATTAGACTCAAATCTAGGAAATACAAAGTGACAGATTATTCTTTAGGAAGGGAGAGGAGAATTGAGGGAAATGAAGAATTATATTTAAAACTTAATTTATAATATATTAACTTTAATTATAATAAATAATTTTAGGTTTTTTTCATATCCCTCAAAGTATGGAAAATAAAACTGGTGTTTTAGTAAATTTAATTACATGTTATAAATATTATTAGTCCTTAGATATTTTAATTTAGTTGCAAGTAAAAATAAAAAAGTATCTAAAGAACTAAAATAAATAATTGATAGTCATAAATCAAATATGAAACAAAAGACTCTTAGTAAAATCTATTTTATTTATATTTTAAGGAGCTAAGTTAGTAAATCTATTATTTAGTTTCTAAACCTTTAATTTATCAACTATCTTAATGTTGATAAAACTAATAAATACAAAGTTCTATTTATTTAAAAAATGGCCTAATAAATAGAAAGGAATCTATTGATGTATCTAATATTTAGAATATAAATAAATTATTATTAAGATGATTATTAATACTCTTATTAAAGTTTAAATACAGAAGAGAATTTATAAACAGTTGCATTAAATCTTTTTAGATTATAAGCTTTTATAAATTAATTATAGATACTTAATCAAACTAAGCCAATTAATAGTAATTATACCTATAAATTTTAAAGTTCTATTCCTACTATAAAGCTTAATCTCTTAGAGTTACTTTTACTAAAATAAAATTTATTGAATAAGGTTTATTCTTTATATTTTACCTTAAAATTTATAAGTCTTTAAGATTTCAATCTTAATTAAAAAGAGTAAGCAGTTTTGAAGTGATCAACAGGACACCGGACGTCTCTTTTATGTTTTAGTTTTAAATCCTAAGGCTTTGAAAGTTCTTTAATTTTCTTGTAGTGGGCCTTCTGCTAAGGTATTAGCAATTTTTTAGCTCCGTAGTGTAATCCTATAATTTTATTAGATAAAATTTTAAAGTCCTTCAGATTTAGTAGCTTATTATTTATATAAGTTTCTAAAATGAAGCATAATAAAATGATATGAAATTATAAATTTTTAATATGCTTGAGAGAAGCTAATTCACAGCTGTATTTCAATTATAATAGATTCTAATGCTAAATCTTTCATATAAAAACTTATAATCTTAGTTATATAATAATAAAGCACTAAATCTTAGATTATATCATTTATGATCTTAAGAAAGATTCTTAAAGCATATAAAATTTAAAAGATAAAAAGAGGAATTTTACATTAAAAGTTTATATCCTTTTCTTAGCTTTCGTTTTGTAACTGAATAAATCAACCTTGTTTGAAACTTTTAACTGCTACTACAAAGCTCTCTACTTTTTATTATTTTCTGGCAATTATTTATTTGATAATCCCAAAAAATTAATAATTTTTAACTTTTCTTTATTAATTATATGATAGAATGATATATAGCAGACTAGAAATTATTTAAGCTAATAAGATAATTATATTTACTCTATTTGATCGAGTTTAAGATACTTTAAATGATTGATATTTTCTAAGAATTTTTGGTATGTTAATTGGTGAGATCTTAGTTATAAAATTCAGTAGTAATTTTTTCAAAACTCATAAATCTTTTAGAAATATATATTTGCATCTATTTTTCAGTTAAATACATAAAAGATAAAACAAGCGCTTTGAAATCAATTTAAAACAAATATTATAATAAAACATACTCATAAACTTCAAATTTAATATATAAGCAAAAGTTAATTTTATACAGTGTAAGATAACTTAAGAATTTAGAAATTCAAAGAAATTATCTCTACTTTAAGAAAAAATGCTTTGTCTAGTAATAAGAAGGAAGCTCTAAATTAAACAAAAATAAATAGTAAATTTCATAATTTAGATTTATACATAAAATCAAGAGGCCAATCATATTTTAGAATGTATCAAGAAACTGAATAAATTAAATAAAAAAAGATAAAAGTCAAGCGAAAAAAAGATGAAAAAAGGAGAAATACAAATTAATAAAAAGATAAATTCTTTAAAGAAACTTTTGTTCTTAGCTTTAATATCTTTATAATAAAGCTATTTTTTATTTTATTTCATAAATTAATTTTAAGGGAAAAAAGATAATAATTAAAATTTTAAAGAAAAATGAATTTAAGAAAATTAAATTATACAGCATGGACAAGCAAGCAAGGATTAAATTTTATATAAACCAAAAAATTAATAATTATAATTATTATTATATTTACTTTAAGCAAAAAATGCTTATGAAATTAGAGGATAAAATTAGGGAATTTTATTATTTATAATTTTAAAGCAAATTTAACTTAATTACTTAAAAAATAAAATTATAATATAATTTTCTAAATTTAAGGATTATTAGAAACCTAAGATTATATGTAAGTGCGTGATTGGACTAGTATAAAGAAATAAATGTAATGATAAGTAAAATTATTTAACTAAAATTGTAAGAAAAAATAAAATCTATTTACATCTTATAATTAGTGGAGCACTTTTGAAAATAAATAATAGATTTAGATAAATAAAAAGCAAAACAAACTAAAATACATAACTAGAATGATATTTTATTTCTGAAAGACATTTAAAAATTGATGTAGATTTAATTAAAATAAATAATAAAATTATTGACTGATGTAGGTAATATTTAACAATTACCTTTAAAAGAGATAGAAGAAACTATTTAATAAAATAAGATATACATATCTAAATTTAATTATATTTCTATTTTAACTATTATTATATTTTATAAAATTTATTTAGTTTATTAAATTATTTATACTCACAAATTAAGCTCTTAAATCAACCTACCAATCTATTTTCAAGCTTTTTGAAATAGAGATTCCTTATAATTTCAGACTAAAGTCATTCATCTCTATTAAAATTTGAGTAAAATATTTAATATTCTGTTTTACTTATCTACTTAGCTTCTCTCATCAAGTTTTATTTTATTTCTACAATGCTTATTAAATTAAATTCCTTGATATTTACAAAATATATTTAAGATAAAGCTTACATAATAAACTGTAAAGTATAATAATAAAAAGCATACAGAGTATCTAAGTTAAATACATTATGTTTTATTTTAAATAAATGAAATAATAATTTATAATTATTAGACAACTATTTATTACTCTTTTATTTTAAACTTATTATATAGCAATAACTCTATCATTTAAACTAATTAATACACTATATTTCCTTATTTAGTTTAAACTACTTTATTTTACTCACTAGGAGTATTAAAATTATATTAAATGATTTTAGCTTAATAGTTAGAATATAGTAGAAGCTATTAATTTATAAAGCATATGAATAATATAGCTTTTTAGTTATATAAATATAATATAGAAGCATTCTAAATATTTATTATATTACATTAACTAAAAATATAATAAATCACTCTTTATTTTAATTAATGCTTATCTAAGATAGAAGGAGCACTATATGCTTCTGTAGATATCATAAACATCTATAAAAAGTATTTTATTATAAATTAAACAAATTTCTAAAGTTTAATGTAAGGAATTATAAATATAGCTATTTAGAAGCATTAACTAATTAGCAAAGTAAAGCCAAATAATTATTAAAATAAAAGATCTAAAACTAGTTTCAAGTTTGTATTTTTAATCTTAAGAAAAATAAATAATTTTAATATTTCATATCATAATTTAAATTGAAGCATTAATAGCTTAAAGTATTCAATACCTTTATTTAGTAGAATATCATTCCTATTTATAAATAAAGCAATGATAAAGCTTAGATCCTTTAAATTAAATTTTGATATAGGCATTTGTAATTTTACAGCTTGAAAAAATCTAAGGGAATAGTCTTGAAATATAATGATAAATTTTATACTCTTAGTATATCTTGCTTCTGTAATTTTTTATGATTTAGTTGGTTTGAAACTAAAATCTAAATCTATCTTTATTGTTTAAACAATTTTTTAATATGAAGAATAATTAAAAATAAAGATAAAAATATACAAAAATAGCAAAATAAAAGAAATTATATCTCTATTTTATTAAAGTGAACTGAAAGAAATTTTTAGTTTATATAATAGACAGCATTATCGATATTTTAAAGATTAATGTATTTAATCTACTTTTTTAAGATAAATAATATTTAGAGTAAATTTATTCTGGTTTTGCTCATTCTTATTGCTTCCTAATAAAATAATAAATTAATAATTTAAATTTTTTTTGGCTATTGTAGCCTCTAAAATAAGAAAAGATAAAATAGAAATTTAATTTGTTAATAATTCTAAATAATTATAATAAAAACATAATTAAGATTTAAAAATAAAGGATATAGCAATATTAATTTAATTTTAGAAATTAGTTTATCTATTATCCTTTAAAATTTTAATATTCTAGTTTTAATTAAATTTTATCTTTTTAACTTTAGATAAAATGATCAAATACTTATTATTCATATAATTTAAAACATAAACTTAGTTAAGTTGGAAAAATGGTAAAAGAGATTTTTTATTTATTCTTTTTTATAAGAAAGATATATAATTATATCTTAAGAGTAAAATTTATAATTATGCAAATAAAAACATTTAATTAACAATTATTGGGTTTAATACACCATCTGGTAGATTATCTAATTAAAAATATAATAATTAAATAATTAAATAAGAAATTAAATATTAAACTATAAGAAATAAATAGTTATAATATAATCAATATAAGCTAGTATGAATTATTAATGATCAAAATCATTTGGATAAATAATTAATTTTTTGATTTCATTTACTATAAAAGAAAATAGAGTTCTTCCAAAAATAGAAATTTTGTTAGAGAAATTAAAATACTTAACGTTTTCCTTAATTTAATTAAAAAATATTTTATAATATCAATTTTAAATAAATAAATATAGAAGTGAGGAATATTAAACTATTATTTCTTTTTTATAAATACACTAAAAAATAGAAGATACAATTTTATTTATCCTAGAAATTTATATAATTAGATTAATGAATAAAGCTATTTATTACAAAAATAGAAGTAAATACATTTAAATTATATTATATAATTGGCTAAGATTTTATTTTAATGTCCTTTAATGTCTAGTTGCTGTATTAACTTAGGTTAAAAAAAATCTCATAATGATTTAATTATTTTTTTAAATACTCTCTTAATTTGATTATGCTAGCTATATATTTTTGGAGTGATATTAGAATATTATCTAAATATCACTTTTAAATAATAAAATTTTAATTTCTTTTATTATATATATTTCTTTAAAACCGCCATAGTTGTTCGAAGGTGAACAACAAAGTCGTCTTCATCAAAGGTTGGGGAAGTTAAGTACCCATAATCGACTTATGTCTTCCTCTGCTTTGGTTTGGCTTCGAGACATAAGATTCTTAGACCTTCGACGTTGGCTTGACTTGGTTTCGTTTATTTTTAATACTGGAACGAAAAAGAAATAATATTGCGAGCTTCATCAGAGGTGGGGAATTTAAGTACCCATAATTGACACATGTCGTCCTCTGCTTTGATGATGCAATGAGACACATTCCTGCCATGTCCTTGGACCTCCAGCAAGTATTAAAGATTACAAGTATTCTAAAATTATATCAGTATTGAACATTTTTATCAGTACTGAATAATTATACCAGTATTGAACAAGGTTTATCAGTATCTGATAATTTTATCAGTAACAAACATTCTTGTCAGTATGAAACATTTTTTTTTAAAGAGCTGGGTGCTAACGAGAGTGCTACGCGCTCTATAATCAAATTTATTTATTTATGAAAAATAAAACTTAATTATTAAATTAATAATTATAAAACTAAATAATTATTCTAAAATTCCTTGCTTGTAAATATTTATTTGTTTTTACTTAGAAGCAAACTTTAATTTATCTTATGGTAAGTTGAAGTTTTTATACCTTCTTAATTTAAGAATCTATTTCCTTTTATTAAATATTTGATATTAATTAATTCCTAAAATAATCTTAATCCTAGCAGATTATAGTTAGATATAATAGAGAATGCTTATTCAGTTAAAATATTAGTAATAAACTAATTTAGATAATAGAAAGCTGTAATAATAATTAAAATATATTACTTAAAACAATAATAGCTATAATTAAATTAAAAGTATCTTAACTATTTAGTAAACTAAGAGATTTTTATATCTTTTAATTTAAGTTTAATTGTTATGTCTTAGCCCTTTCTAATAAATTAATTTAGATTAAATTTAAGGTAAAACTTTATAATAGAATAACTTTATTTATTGAAGAACTATTTATAAATATGAAGCATTTTGAATAATTTATAATATAAACAATTATCTAGATTGTCTATTAACTTGTGTTAGAAATAAGATAGAGATTACTAAAAAGAATTATATAACTTAAAATTGTATTGCTTTAAATTAATGATAATTCTAAAATAAATAGTAGATATAATAGCTTATTTATTAATAATAAAGCTAGAAATTAATTAGATATATTAGATAACCAATATTTATGCTTTTCTTTTCTTTTTTAGTTTAGTTTATTTTTCTTAATTTAGCTTTACTTAATTCTAAAATATTTTAAGCAAAATTTTTTATTGTTAATATATAAAACTTAAAATATAAAGTTATGAAAATATAAATAAGCATAATTTTTATTTTCTAGCAAGCTTTTTAAATTAAGGACTTAAGAAGATCATAAGGAACTAGAGACTATTTATTAAATTTGTAATTATCAAGATAAAAACAGTGGTTTGCATTATAAATTAAGATAAAATGATTTTAAATATAGTTTTAGTAGCTATTTAATGCTTTCAATGATAATAGTAGCTTATGAAAAACTTTTTATTTTATTATTATTTAAGCTAGTCCATATGAGCAAGCTACATTATTTAAATTTCTTGAAGATATAACAGGATAATAGTGATCCACTAAATTTAACTCATTAATAAATATTTATTGATTAAAGACTTCAACCTTAATTTCATATATGAATATCTTATAGTTAGGATTCTTTGGATATTAATTAAATAAAGTTATAGTAAGAGTATGCTTAATTAAAAATAATGAATGTAGTGATATAAATGCTAAATAGTAAGTTATAAATAAATATCTAATTATTAATTAATTATATAAACTGGATTTTTTGCATTAGCAAAAGAAGTTAGCTTTTTTAATTTTAGCTCTCACGAATAAATAAATACATTATAAACATCTGATGAAATATAATAACCATCACATTTCTTTAAATTGAGGAATTATAAATTATTTAGATTCAAATCTTTAGATAAAAAAGAATATAAAGTTAATTCTTTAAATTAAGTTATAATTATAAATGTATTATATTACAGATTAACTAATATTTATGACATATAATTAAGCTAAGATTTATAAAGAAAATAGGTATATCAATCATATGTCTTTAAATTTTATTTCACTTAAGAATCGAAAATATACAGACTTAAAAACAAGTATTAGGACTATAAAATCATTGGTAATAAAAAATTAAGCTATAAAGATATAAGAATATTTATATAATTTTTAAACTTTTTTATTTTTTTCGAATGAGAGAGAAATTTAATTTCGCTTAAAAAATATTTAAAGCATGCTTATAAAACAATTATAATATTTATTATTTTAGACTTTAGGTAATTGTATAAGTTTTAATCAGATGTGAGCAATAATTTTTATTAATGTTTTATTATATTCACCATATTTATAAATTTTATAGATATTTAAGCAAATATAAACCTTAATAAAAAAGAGTAATAAGCATTTTTCATGAGATTTATATCTCCAAATGTTTTTAGTTCTATTTCTATAATTTAACATCAAACGCTTAATGAGAGTTTTGTTTTGTTTATTTAGAGAAATTTTAGTTGAAGACTTAGAAGAATTTCTTCTTACATACTTTATAGCTATTCTTAAAATATAAAATTACATCTATTATTCAATCAAATATATAAAAGAAATAAAGAGAACTTCGAAAGAAGATAAAAAAATACAAATTTAATACAAAAATGTATAAAAAATCTATTTAGTAAGAAACAAAATCCATTTTATACAATGTAAGCAACTCTCGGATTTAGAACATAAAGAGTAAATTTAAAATTTAAGAGACAATAATTTATCTAATAATATGAAAGAAGCTAAATATAAATAGTAATTTTCATAATTAGATTAAGCCTAAAATTAAGAGACCAATAGATTTTCAGTAAGCATAAAAAATAAATTTAATTAAATAAAAGAAAAAATAAAAAAAGTAGAATTAATAATTAATAAAAGAGATATAAAGGATATTTTTTAAGTATTAATATCTCTATAATAAAGCTTTAATTATTATTAGTTTAAATAATAAATTTTAAAGATAAATTAATACATTTAAAAATTAATAGACTAAATAAAAGTTTTAAATAGTTTATTTAATTATATAATCTATTTAGAGAAATTAATATTATTTCCAATTATTTATAAAATAAATTATATAATATGTAGAAAGGTGTATAATATCATTCTTTTTCTTAATTTGTTAAAATGATAAATAATTATGATAATTTAATCATCAATAAAGAAATAATTAAATTAATTAATTAAAATAGGTTTTTTAAAAGAAGGAGAGTAAATAATTGATTTGCTAAATTAATAAAATTTAAAATTTAAAGATAAATTATTCTATGCTAAATATTTAAAAAATTTAAAATAATTTTATTATAATTTTATTTTATAAGCTAAAAAATTAAATATTCTACTGATAAAAAATTTAATATTTTAAATATATAAACAAATATAAAATAAATATATTATATTAAATATATCTTTAAACTTTTTAATTAAAATAGGCTAAAATAAAAATAGACAAAGTAACTATTATAATTTTTAATTTTTTATGGATCTTCGATCTTTTATTTTATTATAAATAAATGCCTTGTTTTAGTTTTGGTCTATTAAAACTGAATAGATTGCAAAATATATCTAGCTTATAATCTTACCTCCTTTAATAAGCTTCTAAATCATTTTATAAAAATCAGATTTAATCAAAATAAAATCTAAATTTTTTTTATTTTTAGACAAATTTTTCTTGATTTAATTTATCAAAAATAATATATTATACTTGATTTAAAGAACTTTGAAGTTATTTTTAATTAAATAAATAACTTAAATATTTAAAAATTTATTTATAGTAAGTCTTTTAAAATTCTATTAATGTTTAATCAAAACAATTATTATTTAATTTTACATTGAAGTATTTATAATAAAATATTCTAATAAATTACCAATAAATTAGAAAAATTTTATAATATTATTACTTTCTTACCTTTTGTAAGCTTCATTTAATTAACTATACAAAAATTATTTCTAGTTTTCATTTTTTAGACTAAAGAGAAGAATTTTAAGAAAAGTTATTTTATTCCTTCGAACATTTATTTAATTTTATTAATAAAATAAACTAGTTTACATAAAGATAAAGAACTAAGACTTTTTATCTTTAAAAATAGTTAAAATTATTAATTATTATTTTGTTTTAGTCATAAAATTAATATATCCTTATTAAGATGGACTTTATGCTTTAATCATTTAGAATTATTAACTTTTAAAATTAAAATTTGAAATTGCAATCGATCATCTTTATTTATAGTTAAGAGGGGAAATTAAATTTTCACTATGATTTGTCATGGAATATGCTTTTATAATAAAATAAAGGCTGGAAAAAATGAAAGTAGATAAATAAAGAAATAAATGCTATAAAATGATTTTAAAAGTATTAATAAATTTATTTATATTAATAATCCATCTCAACAAAAGAGTAGAGAAAAAAAGTTTTTTGTATTTAAATTAGAAGTTAAAAATGCATATCATGAAAATAATTTGATTTTAGGACTTTTTAAATTAAAATACTCAACATTATTTCAACAAATCATAAGATGGACATTCCAAAATAATTTAAAGTTAAAATTTTTCAGAAAATCTAAAATTAATAAAAGGAAATTTTTCAAAAAGATCTATTGTAATATAAAGCTGAAAACCTACGATTCGTGGATAGCATTATATCTAAAGGAATATTTTCATTAATAAGACTCATATTTTCAAAACTGATATATAATCAATTTTTTAGTGTTTTTGGATAATTTACAACTAACTAGACAATTTTGTTGGCTTTGATATGACCCAAATTAATTCTTAAGTTTATATGCAAAAATATAGATGAAAAATAAAATAGAATCTATATTTATAGAGAATAAATTATGCTTACATTTTTATTTAAATATCTGTATATCATAGATGATTATAAAAGCTCATTTGAGATATATTCTTAGTAAATAAATCTAAATTTTTGATATCAAGTCAAAAATAATAAAAGTAAATCTAAATTTAGTTTTTTATTTGATTTAACTATGAATTTTAATATAAATTAAACATTTTTAAATTTTTTCATAAAATAAGTTTTAAATATTTTTATATAAGAATAAAAAAGTTTAAAATGCTAATACATTCATTCTTATAATTTATATCAATAATTAGAGATCTGAATAAATTAAGATTTTCCTTTTAATTTCAAACTAAAGATATTAATTAGAAAAAAATTAATAGCTAGATTAATATTTTCATATGTTTCTTTCTATAAAAATGCTAAATTAAAGTATATAAGTAGTTTTAATATAATTATAGAAAAAAGAATAATTAAATACATTATTTAAAACTTTTCTAACTTAATACAAATATACAGTCTCATTGATATAGCTTTTATTTTAATTATTTCTTTTAATAATGATTTCAATTTAGATGAAAATAAACTAGTTATTTGAAAATCACTGCTTAGATTAAATATTTTCTAAGAACTTAAATATCATTCATTTTATAATTTCATTTATTCTAAAAAATAAAAGATATATATAAAATAAAGGCTAAAATAAAATATCTAGTCTATTAAGAGGTTATTATTTATAAAATGAAAAAACAGGAAAATATTTTCGCATAATTAATTAATAAAGAATTTTTAATTTTTTGGCTATATTTGAATATCTTAGGTGTATCTATAGCATAATTATGAAATAAAAAATTTTATACCTTTTATTTAGTTAATTAAATAAGGTTTCATACAAAAATAAATTAGAAAATAAACTATAACCATGAAGTAGTTCTTAATAAATTACCCTTTCTAGGTATCAACACTTGTTTTTTAGATTTTTTGGTATAAAGTTAGAATTAATGATTTAGTCAATTTAAAACCTTCTATGAGTTGCTTGACTATAATGAATCTAAACATGAAGATCTAGAAATATTTAAAGAGCAAACATTGCTTAATAGTTTTATTAGCAAGAATAAATATCTCTGTATCCAAATCCATTCAAAATAAAGGTTAAAATCTCTATTAATTTACTATAAATCTTTAATTATCTATTTTATTGTATAAACTTAAATAAAATAATAAAAGGATAATATATATCATATTTACTTTAAACCTTAGTGCTTATTTTAATTTATTAACCCTTTTAACTTTACCAATTTAAAAATCACTTCATACCTTGTTAGTAGATAAATAAATAAATATTTATTCTCATAGCTTTCGACTGAAAACAATAATTATAAGTTCAGAGCTAATTTTAAAAAATTGTGTACTTTAACTACTTCAATATTATTTATTCTTTTTAGATTATGTTAAAATAAAGACTTATACATTTGGAGATAAAAAGACAAAGAAAAGGTTTATCTTTTAATTTAAATTTGTAGTAAAATTATATAGAAGCTATTAAAATTAATAGTAGGAATATAACTTTAAAACTTATTGGTAGAATTATTGATTATTAGCTTAGTATGATTAAGTATCTATAATTTATTTATAAAATCTAATATTTAAAGTGATTTAGTGAAACTGTTTACTTATAAAGTATCTTTAATTAATAAAATTTAATAAAAGTATTAATAACCTTAAGAATCTCTTTTAATTTATTTATCTAAATATTAGATTCATCAATAAAGTCCCTATATTTATTAACTTTATCATCTATAAATTAGTAATAAATTAAAATTTTTGAAAATAATTGAAAAGATGGTGGGAGCTGAGAATGACCTTCGTGACCACACTTTCTGGTTTTATGGCTAGGAACAAGTTCCTTTCCTGGCGCTGAGAAAGTCCCTGGTCAGAGTCATTTTCTGAAGGGAACAGTGTCTTTGAGATTATCCGCTCTTGGTAGGGGCTTGAAGCCTGGCTGCTCATAGCGATGGAGCTCCCTAGCAGCTGTGCCTGGAGCACAACAGGATATCCCCGTTATTCCATAAAAGAGAGCGTCGGGTCGTGCAATCGGAAAGGAGTTTCCGGTCCAAAAAATTTGTTAGTTGAAATTAATTAATAAAAATTTTTGAAACTAAATCATAAATAGGCTAAATAAAGCAATGATAAAATTTAGATCATTTTATCTAATTTAAATATCATTACTCAAAATTTTGCAGCTTGAAAAATCATTGAAATATAATGATAAGTTTCATACTCTTAGTATATCCTGCTTCTGTAATTTTTTATAATTAGTAGATATATAACTAAAATCTAAATTTATATTTATTGCTTAAGCAATTTTTTCATATAAAGCAATAATTAAAAAATAAAGATAAAATATACAAAAATAGCAAAATAAAAGAAATTATAATTTAATTTTAGTTAAGTGAACTAAAAGAGATTTTAAGTTAGATAATAGACAGCATTATCGATATTTAAAAGTTGAATATATTGAATCTTCTTTGCTAAGATAAATTATATTTAAATTAAGTTTTAGGTTTTTTTCATTATTATAGCTTCATAATCAAATAATAAATTAATAATTTAAGTTTTTTTAATTCTTTTATCTATTAAATTTCTAAAAAATAAATAAGTGAGAAATAAAGATTTAAAATTGACTCTAAATAATTATATGAAAAACATAATAAAGATTATAAAATAAAGGATATAGTAATATGAATTTAATTTTAGAAATTAGTATAAAAAATGGAAGGATTCATATGAGGTTTCTACACCACCTCCAAAAGATGGAGAGGAAACCTGAATCCAATCTTGGATAGTCTTCTTTCCCTTAACCCTAACCTTTTTATTAATCCTAATAACCTGGAGAGGAATAGAAACAAGTTCAGAAGACAACACATCCAATAACTCAAACTTTATAAGAAAAGCCAATGAAGTAGATGAAGTCTGCTCTTCACTAGGAGGTTTCGGAGCTCAATCCTTCTAGCCTGATGAGTATGGAATAGCTCATCAAAGTGGTACTAAACCTCCAGGAAGAGATCAGGAAGCTGAAAAAGGACGATGACAAACTAATGGAGAATCTGAACAAACAAGAGTAAATCGAATCAAGACTCATGTCCCAGAAAAGAGATTTAAATGCCTTCTGAAGCATTTCATAAGATCAAAGCAACCAATCTTAAAGCTAGCAATAGAAACAGACAGAAATTGGAAAAAGAATAGAGAAAATAGAAGAAAGCTAGCAAAAATTACAACTTCAAATGGAGATAAGAGAGCATAAAAGTGACCCAATTTTGATTGAAGAAGAAATTATCAGAAAACCTTAAAGAAAATGGAGGTAAATAAAGATTAAATAAAATGCTTTAACTTGTGACATTTATATCAGAAATATAAAACATTCTAGCAGAAAAAAACTGAACTATTGGATCCAAGAAAAAGAAGCAAGATTAAACCGAATGTATTGCAGTCCAAATGGAGAAATATATAAAATCAAGAAAGATGTTATAAGAAAAGAACAGGAAAGGAAAGGAGAGGAAGATAAACCTGAAAATTTCGAGTTCCCAATATCGCTAAAATTGGTGCTGCCAAGCATTTTTATTTAACAGAAGGGATCATGAACTGCTGTCTTCCGAAAGGGGTTGAAATACCTCAAAATGGAAAATTTAAATTTATATATTATCATTATCATTTTAGAAATTAATTTATCTATTATCTTTTAAAATTTTATTTATTAAGTTAATGAAACTTTATCTTTTTAACTTTAGATAAAATAATTAAGTGCTTATTATTCATATAATTTTAAACATAAGTTTAGTTAAGTTGGAAAAATGATTATAAATTTTTTTTATAGTAAAAATGTATAATTATACCTTTACTACATGCAGAGCAAAATTTATACTTATGCAAATAAAAACATTTAATGAACAATTATTAGGTTTAATACACCATCTGGTAGATTATCTAAATGAAAAGAAATTAATTAAATAAGAAATTAAATATTAAACTATAAGAAATAAATAGTAGGATAAAATTAAAATAAGCTAGTATGAATCGTTAATGATCAAATTCATTTGGATAATTGTTTTTTAGATTTAATTTACTATATAAAGAAAATAATATTCCAACAAAAATAGATACTTTGTTAGAGAAATTAAAATACTTAACATTTTCCTTAATTTAATTAAAAAATATTTTATAATATCAATTTTAAATAAATATAGAAGTGAGGAATATTAAACTATTATTTCTTTTTTATAAATACACTAAAAAATAGAAGATACAATTTTATTTATCCTAGAAATTTATATAATTAGATTAATGAATAAAGCTATTTATTACAAAAATAATAGTAAATGTATTTAGATTATATTATCTAATTGTTTAAGAATTTATTTTAATGTTTTTAATGTCTAGTTGCTAGTTTAAATAAAATCTCCTAATAATTTAATTATTTTTTGTAAACACTCTCTTAATTTGATTATGCTAGTTATATATTTTTAAGGTAGATATAAGAATATTATATAAAGTAACTCTTTAAATAATAAAATTTTGGTTTCTTTTGTTATGAAGAATAAAATTTAATTATTAAATTAATAATTATAAAACTAAATAATTATATTAAAGTTCCTTGCTTGTAAATATTTAAATTATTTTTATTAAGAAACAATATTTATTTTTATCTTATGGTAAGTTTAAATCTTTATATCTTCTTAATTTAAGAATATATTCTCTTTTTATTAAATATTTGATATTAATTAATTAATTCCTAAAATAATCCTAGCAGCTTATAGTTAGATGTAATATGAGAGTTAAAATATTAGTTAAAGTTAAAAAGCTTTGTTAAAGCCTTAGTAGTCAGCCATCTGACCTATTCTATCAGCTTGTCTCCATTAGTTTGTCTTGAATTCCTACTAGGCTTAGTTAGGCGATGTAACACTTCATTAGTGCACCATCCTTTAATATTCGGAATAGTTTTTGTCTTGAACTTAGCGTTCCTAATTATTTATCCAAGGATTAAGATTTGAATTAAAGAATTTTTTTCTATAAATTTTTCCGCTTTATGTTGTATATATCCTAAATAGTTTTCCAAAAATATCTTATTTATTCTTTCTTTAAATTTCGCTTAGTTAGTAGCAGTATTTTCATTGGTGTTATTTATTGCACACGTAGCGTTTTATTCTTCTTTTAAACTATTATTCCTGTAACACTTATTTAATTTAAATTTACTACTTATTTTAAATAAACGTTTACTGTTTATTTTAATTTGAGGCTTCATTTTCTATTTCCATAGGATCTGATTAATTTTGTTAAAACGAAAATGGCGTAACCTGAATTTATTATTAAATTTAAAGAATTCTTTGTTCCAGTTTTTTTTCTATTTCTTATGATGATTAATATTGTTTCTCAAGTAAAGACGTTATTAGTTTTTCTAATTTTTCTACTTTATCAGTGAGGTATCTATTTTTAAACATAAACTCTTTTAATGACTTAGATAATATTTCTATTTGAGTTTGTGTCGGAAGTTTTTTTAGTTCTGGATTTCCAAGTGGTTAATGTTCGTCATATTAATCATATTTCTCACTTTCACTCATTGTAATTATTTCGCTTTTTTATTTTTTATAGAATTTTCCTGTTTAAATGTTTTGTTCAAAGTTCTGTTATTTCTTAGAAACCATCTTTATATAGTAATAAACTAATTTAGATAATAGAAAGCTGTAATAATAATTTAAATGTATTACTTAAATAATTTAATAGCTATAATTAAATTAAAAGTATCTTAACTATTTAGTATGCTAAGAGATTTTTATATCTTTTAAAAATTAAGTTTAATTGCTATGTCCTTTCCCTTTCTAATAAATTAATTTAGATTAAATTTAAGGTAAAACTTTATAATAGAATAATTTTATGTATTGAAGAACTATTTATAAATATGAACCATTTTGAATAAATTATAATATAAACAATTATCTAGATTGTCTATTAACTTGCTTAAGAAATAAGATAGAGATTACTAAAATATAATGATATAACTTAAAATTGTATTGCTTTAGATTAATGATAATTCTAAAATAAATAGTAGATATAATAGCTTATTTATTAATAATAAAGCTAGAAATTAATTAGATATATTAGATAACTATTATTTATGCTATGCTATGCTTTTCTTTTCTTTTTTAGTTTATTTTATTTTTCTTAATTTAGCTTTGCTTATTTCTAAAATATTTTAAGCCTAATTTTTTCTTGTTAATATATAAAACTTAAATTATAAAGTTATGAAAATATAAATAAGCATAATCTTTAATTTCTAGCAAGCTTTTTAAATTAAGGACTTAAGATAACAAGGTCATAAGGAACTAGAAACTATTTATTAAATTTATAATTACCAAAATAAAAACAGTGGTTTGCTTTATAAAATTTGATAAAATGATCTTAAATATAATTTAAGTAGCTATTTAATACTTTCAATTAATAATAGAAGCTAATGCTAAAATTACTTATTTTATTATTATTTAAGATAGTTCATATGAGTAGCTATATTATTTAATTTCTTAAAAATGTAGCTAGATATAGGCATCCACTTAATTTAATTCATTAATAAATCTTTATTGGATTAAAAAACTTTAACCTTGATTTTCATATAGAAATATCTATAGTAGGTAAATCCAAAATTTTGAGCTTTGGTCTTCCACTCGGTAGTTTAATTTTGATTCTTATCTTCTAACTTCTTTCTGAATATATAAATTATTTAGATTATACAATTTTAACTGATTTATTAATACTCTTGGTTTATAATTAATTTAATAATTTTGAATATATCAGATATTTATTTAGCTTGACAGTAGATTTATAGGAAAGAGAGTTTAAAAAAGAAAGATAAATTAACATGTTCATCACATTATTAGATCTCTTAGGAAACTCTGAGAATTTGCTTCTTTTGCGAACATTTTTAGAACAGACTCGCTTTGCTATTTTTCTATGAAATTTGTAGTTGTACCTTGCTATTCTGGACCTACTTCTGATATTCTCTCCTTTATCAAATTCTATTCTGTTACGTTTTGTGGCTCCTCTATAGGTTAAGTTTATTCACCTTCGCTTGTTTATTCCTCTTGCTATTACACTGGTTCTTGAGTTTACTCTGAACTTTCGTCACTATCCCTATTTTACAGGATTAAGGCATCTTAATTTAGCACCTAGTTATTTAATTAATCATTCTAACTATCATCAGTTAAAATTAAGTCTTTTAGAAGACTGAACAATCCTTAGCTCCTAGCATTATTTTATGTAGTTGGATTATTAGTTTATGTCTTTAATTATATCAAAGAAACTGGTTCAAGTAATTCGAATATCTCATCTTATTCGTTTTAGTTTAGATCTAGAGGTAAATTGTCTTCTGGGTTTTATACTAGACTCTCTTAAGTTGAGGTAATGCTTTCTTAGGTTGAATTATCAATTAAATCACTTTGCTAAGTCTTGATTTAAGTGAAAACCTATATATTTTATTAAGCAGAGACACAGCCAATTTTATCTTTCTTAATTTTGCTTTAGATTTACAAAAGGCTTTAGCTATTCCATTTCGCATAATCCTTAGGCAATTAATTTCCATTACTAATCAAACTTTATCCTCTTTTCGCTCTCTGTTCTTAAGTTTTAATTCTTTATTAGAAAGTTGCAAAGCATACAAGCATAAGAGCAAATACCAAAACAAGACTCAATTTCATTATATATAGATACAGCGAGTCGCTCTTTTAAATAAGATCTAATAGTCAAAATTAGCGGTTTTTTGAGTTTTAAATAGTATTTACCTAGAAAGATATTAATAAAGCCTAATTTATATACCTTTTCATATTCGTTTTTTTTAAGTTTATTTGCGTTGTTACTTTGCCTTCATTTATATAAATAATGATACTTGCATAATCATACTCTGCTCCTATGACTTAAAAATAGCTTTGCTAATTACCTCTTAATATACTTTCAATTGTTTATATAAATTAAGTCAAATAAGTGAATTCTGGACTTAAAATGTAGGTCGGAATATCTTGGTATTAATTTATTAGTTTACACAAAGTGAGTTAGTTGCTCCTCGCACATTGGCTAAAATTCTTAAGACTTTAATAAAATAACTTAATAGTAATTTGATGTTTAATTAAAAATAATGAAGGTATTAGTATATAAATGTTAAATAGTAAATTATGAATAAATATCTAATTATTAATTATCTATATAAACTGGCTTTTACGCATTAGCAAAGGAAGTCAAGCATTTGTAGATTTTAGCTTTCATGAATAAATAAATATCTTATAATAATCTAATGAAAAATAATAGCCACTATATTTATTTAGCTGTTTCTTTTGATCTAAGATATTAATAATAAATCTTAATTCTAAAGAAATAACTAAATTAAATAATTTATAATTGAATTATTTCACTAAAATAAATATTAAACTAAAAACTTAAATTAAAATGATATAAGCAAATGCTAATAGGTTTAAAACTTTGATCATAATATAAGTTAAGTTTATAATGATTTAAGAGTTAGTATAATTATTGATTTATTGTTAGCAATAAATCTAATTATATAATTAGTCTCATAGTTCTTATATCTTTATTTATTTAGACGTAAAGCATTGTTATGCATTATGATTTCTCCATTTTTCTGACTATCATTACTGCTAAGGCGATATTGCATATAATATAATGAGGGACTTTGAAGTTTCTTAAAATCTCCAGTTCAAAATAACGAAAATTCTATTTAGAAAAAATTAAAGAACAAGCAACAAAGAAAAATAATTAAATGGATTTAAAATAGCTAAGTAAAGAAAAGGAATAAATTATAATAATGTATAGAAGAATAAAAGTATCTATAAATAAATTTATAATTAATCCACTACAAATAGATATTAGCTAAAATAAAATACCTATTTACCTTTAATCTTATAGCTATTGTTAATACAATAATTTACTATTTAATAAAAAATATTTTCATACTACTAGATGGTAAAGATAAATGTTGTAATAGTAGTGCTTTCATAAAATTATAGTTATAATAAAAAGATAATTAAGAATAATAGATATTAAAAGAGAATATTGACTATAAAATAAAAATACAATACAATTTGATAGAAATAGTAATCTTAGGTTAAAATTGAGCTATTAACATTAACTTAAAAGTGTTAAAGAGTAAATAAATAATTGTATAAAAAGGATTATAAGGATTGTTAATTTGCTAACTATAATTAAGTTATTAATAGTATGCTACTAATAATTTTGTTTAATGGATATATAGCTGATTATTTCTTTAATAATCAAATTATTAATTTCTCTCTTATCCCTTAAATATCCTTTTAACAAAATCTTTAGTAAAAGATAAAAATAAAAACATAATTTCTACTAAAATAGTTGGAAAAAAGAGATAAATAGAAAATCTGTTTTTTATCTTTATTTATCTGAAATATTTTTTAAATCAAAGCTTGTAAATTAAAGATAAACTTTATTATTTATTGAAATTCACTTTGCATTTGATATTTTTAAGAATCATTTCTAACTAATTCTCTAATGAGAAAATCTAAACTATTTTAGAAAAAAAAATTTGCTCTTTGTTTAGTTGTATAGATAGTGCTTTTAATTTAATTTATTTAAATAAATGATATAGATGCTTTAAGAAACTTAAAACATGATACCTCTTTTACATTTTGTAAATTTAAATAAAGAGGTTAAAAACGAATTTTATTATATTTGATTTAAACCTTATTATTAATAGACAAATATTTAAATTTTAGCTCAGAAACCCATGAAGAAATCCAATGATGTCTAATTTTGAATTAATGCAATAAATTTTTTAAATTTGAGTACAAAAGAATTTTATTCTCAGCCCTATTTAATAAAAAATTGCTAGGCTACACACTTTAGAATAAATTATAAAGTTCTTAATTTAGGTTTATACATTTATCTAAGTTACAAGGAAAGTATTCAAATAATTAAATAAATGAATTTATTATTTAAATATAGGCTATCTATTTAAAGCTTTAACTATTTAATTATTTATAATGGATACCAAACTAAAATTTTACCTGCCGTTCGCTTTGATACTCATTCTTAAAACTGTGCAAGGCTAAGTAGTAGAATTTATAAGCTTATTGACTATTATTTGACTAATAGACCTAATTGTATATAATTAATTTATTTTATTTTGGCTTTGATCCTCAGCAAAGTTAAAATTTTTTTTCTTTAACATTCTGATTTAATCATTATTGCTAAGTGTAAGATAGTCTAAATATTATATCCTTAGATTAGGAATGGTAGAGATATTCTTAGGAAATAAAAATAAGCATAATATAAAATTAGAATAATGATTTAGTTTTAGAATTTATTGCAAGTAGTACTGAGTAATATTAATCAGAGTTAAATTTAGGAAATTCTTGTAACTAATGAATCTTTGTAGGTATCAAATATTCAGAAACACAATCATAGCAAGGCTAATTAAAACTTTGTAGTACTAAATTTTAAGTTAAAGGATTTGATTTACTAAGTAAAGATTTCACTGATTTAAATTAATATATCTTTAAATATTTTACAAACTCTGCATAGCTTAGTATATTGAATTATAATGTTTATGATGGTATTAATTTTCAGATAGAACGTTTATAAGTTTTTTTTGAACTTGCAATTCAAAATATATAGATGAATACTTTACAAAATCTCTTTAAAGAATTCCATGCTTACAGTTTTGTGGAAGTTACTGTTTTAGTCCTGAAACTACTGATTGTTAAAGTTATCAGTTTTATAACTTAGCTGATTAAGTTATTCCTTTTTTATCTACTAATGAAAAATAAAAGCAATATATACTTGTAATTTAAGTCTTTAAAATATGATTATAATTTTTTCTTTTATATATTTTAAATTTAATATGTTTATAATTACCAAAATAACTAATATATATTCCTTAATATTTTACTTTTTTTATACTAGTTTATCTTATTCATATATAAGGTTAAATAATAACTACTAACTCTTAAAGTTTACTTTTCATTACATAAAGGAATTTAAATCATTTATGGAAACTTTAGGATTTGCTTAATACATAAAGCTATAAAAATAATAGTTATAAGCTAAGAATTAGAAAAATTTAGAAAGCAGGAAAAAATGATTCCAAAGCATTTAGAATTTCGATAGAAAAAAGACTATGATTAAGATTTTTGCCATAGGTGCTAGAAATAATCTAATACAAGCTAAAAATAGCTTATTTTATTAAGGTTATTCATATTGAATTAATTAGAAATTTATTTAGTTTATTTATTTATTGGTTATAGTTGCTCATACTACTTTATTCCATTTTCCACTTAATAGGTAATAACTGAATAGATTACTATGATTGTTAAATTAATTCACTCGATTTCTATATATTGTTGGTTGAGTATAGTCGAAGTTAAATCCATATTTTGTAGGATAATTTTCGCCTTGAATTATGACAGATTTTAAATCATATATTTGAGTTTCTATTTCAGATCAATTTAAGTAGATTAAAAATGCGCTACTTTCGAGTATCATAATTGCAGAGTTCATAGATTTCTTGGATATATTCTAATTGCATAATATTCATTAAACTAGCATCTTATTGTACTACTATATTTTGTTTTATGAGTATAACTACACATTATACCCACCAAACATATAAACTTATTGCTAAATTTAATCACAGCCAAATATATTAACCAGAGTATTTATTTATTTATTAAATCCTTTTAAATTTATTTCTCCTAATGTCAAAGATCTCACATTCATATAGTGCAATAAACTCTTAATTTAAGTTTCTAGCTCCTGAAACAATTTAGACAATTTACTTTCTATTATAGGTTGTTTTATGGTAAATTTTGCATATTCCATTTAGAACTCCTCCACTTAATCATTAGAATAAAATCCAAATCTTTTCTAATTCTAACTTTTTTCTCCAGACACTAACAAACTTTATTCTTTTATTTACTCAATTTAAGTCAAACATCCTTCTACTTTTTCTTGGCAAGTATTCTACTCTTAAAATTGGCTAGAAGCAATTTGGCAACTTCTTATGATTGACTAGTCCTTCTAATGGGTAAGATAGAAGAGAATTTCTTTTATTTTTTTAAATTTGGGCATATTTCATATTTTATAACTCCTAATCCAAACTTACCAAAATTTCTTCTAATGCTCTAGATTTTGGAGTTTTTTAGTATTTTTCTGATATATAGAATTTTAATTATTTAATTCTCTAGATTAAACTTGAATTATCTTGCTTCCTTTTGTTGGTTTCCCATGGGTATGAATTTATTATTTTCCTTTTAAAAGTAAAAAATGGTATTTTCTTATGTGTAAAGACGTTTAATTTCCTTTATTTTTCAATCTTATAAAAGATATTTTTGATTAGAAATTAACAGAGAACGATTTAATAATGTTAACTATCAAATGAGGCTATTTAATTAGAATAATCATGTTTTCACTTTCAACTGATTAATTTTTTTTCTAATTTTAGTTTAAGTGCTCTTAACAAAGAGTTTGTTTATATATTTTTAACTTAACACTTCTTTTTATCCCAGCTTATATATATCTTTGGTGGTATTCAATTCTATATTTGCTTAATTATTTATTTAAAGCTTCTTTACATATTTTGTAATAAAATGTGTTTCTCTATTTGCAAATATAGGAACTTAATGGCATTTCATATTATAAAAGATTTAAGTATTATAAAAGGTTTAATTATATGCTTTTATAACTGCCTATTTGACTATTTGTTTCCTTTTAAAACAGACTTTTAAAATTTTAACTTGGATGTGATATTATATTATCTAAAACTTTAGGGAAATTTATATATTAGAATAAACTATTTTGACGAGTTTATTAATCTTAGGAACTTGGCTTTTTTTAGAAATTCTTGGTTATATATCTATATTCTTGTAGATTATATCTCTTTTAGTCTTTGTTTTTAAAAGCTACATAACTTTTGAATCCTAATGTATTACTACATAATATATACAATCAAAAATATGATCTAGATCATCGTAGATTACACCAAAGATAGAGATGATATAATTAATATGGTGATGAATACTATGTTCCTATTTCAAGATCTTGGAAACAGTTCTCAGTTTATTTAGAGTTTCCAGTATATTTAAGGAGAATATGAAGCGACTGATTGCATATGAAATACATATATTGATCTAATATTAGTAAATTACTTATATAATGAATGAAAACTTTCACTTATAGGCCTTTCAATATATGATTAGACTATATATCTTTCCTGATCTCTATAAAGAGTTTAGATTTATAAATAAAAATGCTTTAAAGAGATATTAATATTAATTATAAAAGAGGTTTGAGATAAAGAAAATTTAGATGAAAAACAGAAAATAAGTAAAGTTAGAATTGAAATGAAGTGATGAGATTAAATCTGCATATTTATTAACATTTATTTATATCTAGCTGATGAAAATCAATCTATCATGAATAAAGTAAAAATACCTTTAGGTTTAAAAACTAAGTTTAAGCTTCGTAATTTGATTATTTTATGTTTAATCTGCGTTATGTATTTCAAATATATTTTTTGTTGCTAATTTATTGTTTGAAGAATGGCTGTCTTCCTTGAACAAAAATATTATCTCTTGCCTATGTATGCATACTAACTCAAGTAGAGTCTCCAAAAAAGAAAACAATGTCAAAAAGGAAAAAAATTTTGGACTGTCCAAATGTTTAAAATTTAAACTTTAACTGAAATGCATTGCTCAAGTAAGTGGACATATATTAACAAAAGACATCCATGTAGTGCAAGAGTGTAACTTTGAAAATACCTCTTAAATTGACAGGAAAGGAAATCCAGTAGATATTGAAATGTGCATGATCAAAAGAATTCATAATATGAAATAGGAATAATGATGTCAAAAGTAGAAGATCCTATCAGAGATGTGATGCATGAATTAAAATGGAAATAAAAGGAAAGTAGTTTAATTTTATATTATATAAAGAAAAAAATGGTGAACCTATTAAAGATAGAGACACAATAATTTATTATTATTATAGCTAATCTAAGTATTATATTTACATTTTTATCGAGTTTTTCTATATTAATTTCATAGGCTTTTATTACGTTATTAAATAATGTCAAGAATAAATCTATAAAAGTTTATTTATTTATAATTTGAAAAAAATTGAAGTTAGAAATTGATTAAATAACTAACTAAACTAAATTTGCTTTATTTGATTTATATTATTAAGATATCAAAGTCAAGGAATATTTGAAAGTTCTCTGAAGTTTCTTTTTTTATATCTAATCTGCTCCTAGACAGGTTTTAACTGATTTTCCATCCAGCATTAGTAGAATATTTAATGAGATAAATCTTTTCTTCTATATCAGTATCTATTATTTCAATGAAGCCTTGATATTTTCTTCATAATTCTTGGTCTTTTTATCCTTCAATTCCCAGAACATTTTTACAAGTCTTGACCAAATGAAAAATGAACTGCAGTATTGATAATTATTTCGACTATTTTTTAATATTTATAAGTCTTGCCGCTTTACTTTTCATTCCATTTATTTCTTCAATATCTATTTTGTTAAAAATTCTTATTTTATTCCTGTATTAGAAATAGATTCTTATGAATTTCTGTTAACTTTAATTACTGAAATTAAGTTCCTTCTTTTACTAATTACAGTTGCTTCTCGATATCATATGTTTATTACATTAAGCTTGAAGATTCTTTTATGCTCATTTTCTTCAAGGTTTAATAGATCTACTCTAGCCTTTAATTAATTTCTTTTAGTTGGCAAATTATCTTTAACTTCACTTAGAATAGAGTTAGTTTCCCATCGTTAATATATTCTTCAGTCTTCAATCAATTATGGACTTTAGTTTATGAGGAAATCTTCCCTAATTTTATGAACTGGAAATTATTTTTTCCACTTTTAAAATTTTATTTTTTTCTTAAATTTACTTTTTATTAAGTCAAAAATCAATTTTCATTTTTTTTCTACCTTCAAATTATTAAGAAGATTTTATTATGAATGATTAAAAAAATAGTAAAAGGAATATCTAAAGGTTTTACTTGGCATTCATGATAATTTTAACTAAACTACTTACATAAATTACTCTATTCATATAAATTTTAACTTTATACTTATAGATGAAATAAAAATACTTAGGTATATTTAATTATTATCATTTTTAGTATAAAAACTTGTTATTAGTGATATTAAAATAATTATTAATTTTAAATTTATCATAATCAAGTTCTTCTCAGCTTTGTATTCTAATCCACTGTTTGGAACTCTTGTTGTCATACATATAAATCAATTCTTATTCCTTTTCATTTGCAGAATACATGTATATTTTTCCTCTGCTCTCAACTCCATTATATCAAAATCCAAAATCATTATTAGGAAATGCTTCTCCCTCTTCATTAATTTCTTTTATATAATATATATACGTTCCTTTTAGACACTATTAATTGTCATATACTAACGTTCCGGATTTCTCCCTTATATTGACACATGAAACACTTAATGCCTTTTATGGTAAATTTACTTCACTTGTATATCACTTATTATTCATTAGATCATAAAGGCATACTTTATTTAGTTCATTATCATTATTATCATAACCTCCCATAGTGTAAACCTTTTCTTAAATACACTCTATTCCATTGCAACCCATCTTATATTGATGATCACTTATTTCTCTACTCTTTCCACTTAAATTCTCTCGTATCTCACATTTATTGATCATTTCTTCCTCTTAATAATAATATCCATTTACTAAATGGATTGTATTAGATCTATCTCATATCATTGATGGTAAACATCTTGAGAATATTAGATTAGATTTAGCTGATATCTGATTCGAATCTATTTATATAAGAGAAGAATCTTGGTGAGTTCAATAATTTCCTCCTGCGAGCATTATTTTTTCTTCCACTAATTATAAGCAAAACGTTCAATTGCCATAAACAGCTCCAAGATCTTCTACTTGTTTCTAACTTAAAATATTTTAATCTATATTAAAGCATTATATTTCGTATGAGCTTCATTTAATTCTCATATAAGTTCTTTGATTCTATTAGTTCAATTATTATACCTCTTCAAGTGTAATGTTTCTTGATTCCTATTCTCTATTTTCAGTAGATATCAACTACATCTACGTTTTATTTTAAAGTTTTCTTCTTTCTTCAGATACTGAGAAAGTACATGTTTACTATTATTCCTCTTTTAACGATGCTATTTCTATGCTCAATTTTTCTTTCATTTCTTATAAAGAAATTCTTTATTCAGGTTGCTGTTTTCAACATTATCGTATCAAGTTTCCAAAGTTCTAAGGACAATTTTATGGAATTTCTTCTCTCCCACCCTTTTAAACCATTTCTATTAACTTTTCTTCTTCAATACCATTAAAAGGTATTTATCTTGTTGCTATTTCTCACATTACCATTCCTAAAGCGTATATATCTGAGGAAAAATTAAATTTAGAGTGCACATTAAGTATCTCAGGAGCTGTTTATTAAAGATTTCCTTCCATTTAATTCTAAACTCCCAAACTATTTCAACCAAAGTTAAGTTTTGCTAAGCTAAAATCACTTATTTTGGCTCTTAAATTATTATCCAATAAAACATTCTAACTCTTCAAGTTTCCATGTACTATATTCTGTAAATGTAAGTACTCTAAACCTTCTATAATATCATGAGTAATCTGAAATCTAAGATATCATGGTAACTCCATCTTATTCTATAGTAATTCAAACAAAGATTATGTCATAAGTTCCATTAATAAACTTAAAGGAGAAGGGCAGTAGCCTCTGATGTGGATTACATTTGGATGTTTCAATTAGCATAATTAACATAATTTCCCTTCAAAGTCTGTCATTACTTCTGGATTTTAAAACTATATAAATAATTCCTTTATTGCTACATCGTTATCTTAAGAGATTAAATAATAATACATAATATTAATATACAAAAAAGGAGGACAGATGAACCCGATGAATTATAGACCAATCTCTTTACTGAATCATGCTTTAAAAATAGTAGATGCATGAATTTTCTAGCAACTATAAGGATATCTGCATAATGATGAAAGCGAATATTAATATGGCTTTAAAAAAGGAAAATCATGCTCATTATAAATTTTCAACCTAAAAACAGTATAGGAATGATCAATACGGAACAAAAAAGATGTTTTCGTAATATTTGTTGATATTAAGAAAGCGTACGACTCGATGCAAAGAAAAGATATATGATAAATCCTAAATGATCTAAAAGTACCGGAATAGATAATTAAACTCCTAGCAAACTTCTACTATGAAGAAGAAATTAAACTTAAAATCAATGAATAAATAGCAAAATCATTCGCGACAAATAAAGGACTAAAACAGGGAAGCATAGCGTCGCCAAGACTATTTAACTTAATAATAGCAAGACTTCTCCATAGCTTGGAAGATTAAACGCTAGGAATTACGATAGACTTTAAAAACTAAGAGGGATGAACACAAGAAATATATGCAGGATGTTTTGCATATGCAGATGACCTAGCCTTAATAAGTGAATGAGAATAATTAGAGGAAGTAATCAAAAATTCAACCTCATGGGCAGAAAAATACAAACTGGAAATTGCAGATAAAGCAAAATGAATGATATGAAAAGCAGCAGAAAATAGAAAATGAGAAAATATAGGCAATACTATTGAGGTGGGAAACTTAAGAATCGAAAGAGTAATGTCCTTTTAGTACTTAGGGCATATAATAGAAGAAACCATCAGCTTTGAAAAACACATGGAGAACAGACTAGAAGCAGCATAAAAGATGTAAACATGAATACTGGGTAAAATAACAATGAATAAGGGATTAACACCATATAACGCAGGTATAATGATAAAAACGTTCGTAAACTCAGTATTCAGCTATGGGACAGAAGTTATCCCATATTGTGAATAATTTGTAGGAAAATAAGTGATGGAACAATTAGAAATAATATAGAGAAGATCTTTACGAGCAATCATAGATGCCCCTTTCTAAGTGTAAAATGAGATGCTAGAATACGAGTTACAGTTTATGAAATTTAAACATTACCTATGGCAGAAAACGCTGAGATTAAGAGGCAGACTAATAGGTAACTAAGGAAAAACAGTAGATGGATTAATGTTCGACCTAAGTAAAGAAGAGAACTTTATTTTTGAACAATACTGCACGACAATAAAATTAGAATTAAAAATTGAAGACAAAAATATATTTATAGATGATGGTAATAATAATCAAAAAGGGAAGAAAAATATTAATCGTGCGATTTGAGAACATAGAGTATACATAGAAGATAGAGAAAGAATGGAGTAAATGATAACAACTCTACAGTATAGAAAAGCATGATTTGATGAATATGTAGTAGGACCACCCAACTACCTGAGATACAATAAAAATAGAAAAGAAGAAATATGCTACATATTTAGAATAAGAACGAGATGTAATGGGAGCCAGGATTGTTTAAAAGAAAGACACCTAGTTGTGACAAGCAAATGCCCTTTCTGTAATGATGCAAGAGAAAACGAAAGGCATATCATAGAAAAATGCTCAGAATACAAAGAAAGTAGATAAATATGTATTAGAAAGTTAAGAACAATAGGAGTAGAAAGACAAGGAATGGAACTATTTGATATAATATGAGGTACGGCAAAATTCGAAAAATTCATTAGAACCTAAGAAGAGTAAAAAAGAGCTAAAACTGACTTGATAATAAAAGATTATATCAAAAACATATTAGAAAAAAGAAAAAAAGGATACTTAGAAAAGAAAATTGAATGAAAAAAAGAAATAGGAAAATATTATAGAGCAGGAAAAGGATAGTTTTTATGAGTTTATAAAAGCTTGATTAAGAAGAAAAGAATTAGAAACGAAAATTAGCAAAGTATGTAAAAAAAATAATGGACGCTTGTAACAAAGAATCAATAAAACGTAGATAGATAGAAGACAGAAGAACAAGAGATATGGAAGAAGAAAATGATGAAGATATGGAACTAATAAGAGAAGAATTTTTATTACCTGAAGGCTTACTTGAAGAAATAGACATGTATTGAAACATTTATTAAAGAGCTGCGCACTAACGAGGTGCTACGCGCTCTATAATCAAATTTATTTATTTATTTATTTTTTAATTATTTATTAATTAAAATGTAAAATTTAGGTTTAAAGAATTAAAATCATTATTAAAGCTATGCAATTGTTTCTATTTAATATCGAACTTAAATCAAGATATTAAGATATTAAGAAATTAAATTAAAATTTAAATATCTAATTTGTCAAATTTTATCAATTTAGCAAATTTTTGAAAGTTTTGAAAATTTTAGGAAAAGACATCTCCTTACAATCATAAATGTTTTATTTTCGATAATTCTTAAACTAGAAAATCCATATTGTTTAACTTTAAAATTAAGATTTTATATAAATCTAAATAAATAAAGCTAAAATTATACCTAATAACTAAGAAGTATTAGAGACTTTTCATCTATTCCAAGCAAAAATTGTTAATATTCAAATTTTTCGTTTAAATTGAACTTTTGAGCAACTTTTCAATGTAATTATTTAAATAATAAGTAGTATGAAGGGTTTGATTGAGGATGTGATGATAGGCTAGGTAGGATTTTTTTAATTTAAATTAGAATTACTAAAGGTAGAAAATTCGATCTATATCTGATAGATTTTTTTAATAGTTCAAATATCTCAATTTATAATTGATTATCTATTTCATATTTATTTTTACTATATTCTTTATTAACTAAAAATGCTAATTATATTTAATAGCTTTTCTAAGAAAATTACTTACAGCGCAGTATATAGCTTAATTAAAATTGCAGGTTATATATTTATTCTTTTATGAAGAGTTCTTCCTATTTAGTATCTATTAAAAATATAATTATTTAGTATTTGTCTAGTTTTTATAATTTTTATTTAATTTATCTCTTCTGAAAATATTCGTTCTAGATAGAGCTTCTTTAAATCTAATTATTTATAGACTTTAATTTATTAATTTTTAGAATCTATTAAATTCTTATTAGTGCTATCTTTAGATTTTATTTAACTAATTATTTATATAGAATTTATTTGATTTAGGAAAATTGAATACAAACATAAAAAGCAATTTAGTAAAACCCTAAGCTTTATTTAATTCTTTAATCTAAATGAAAATTATCTTAAGCTTATGATTTAATAAATTTGAGTATTTGATTATTTCCTTTTGCCATAATTAATAAATAAATTTAACTCTTAGTTTTTATAATATCCTTTAATTTAATTAATTTCCTTTTAGAATGTGCTAAGATTTTAGTTTATAAATAGACGAAGATTATAATTTTGTTATTTATATCTCTAGTTAGTCAAAAAGTTTTAAACACAAAAATTATATCCCAATGAGTTAAATGGAGCTAGAATGCTCAACGGGATTTAGAATAAAAATTAAGGAAGATAGTAGAAAAAATAAAGGTAAGTGTACTTTTTAATATTTTAGTGATTTTATTTAAAATAATTAATCTCTTATAATCTAAGATTTTTACTTATATCTAATTTCTTTATAATAAACAGATAGAACATTAGAAAAATAGCGATAAATATAAAACAGCATAGCTAGCATATTGCTTAAATAGATATTATTTAGTAAATAGCTTTTAGAATAACCATCATAAAAAGGATTCGCGCTTTTAATTCAAATTTTATAAGGAAAAAGATTTAGATTTTTAATATTCTTTATTTTTATTCTAACATCAAGCAAAAAAATAGAAATAACTCATAATATTCTTTTTAAAAATAATTAAAATGACAAAATATAAATAAAGGTTTCTATCTTCTCATTGAAGTAACTATTAAATTAAAAATTAAGAATAAGAATAAAAATAAAAATAAACATTTCATTAGTTTAAAGTTTATTATCTATGAGAGCAGGCTTGATAAATAAAGTTTTATCTAATTGCATTATATTAAGAAAGAATGGCAACTAAGTATCATCATTACTTAGAATGAGCTTTTATGTTCAATTCAAAGTAAAATAATTCCTTTATCTTAAATGACTGCTTGGAATATTTATCTTATTTTATTATTTTACTTATATATATAGTTATGCTCTTTCTTCAAAATTTAATGAAGATTTTACCTAGATATCTTATAAACATTTCTAAGAAAAAAAATAACAATCATTCATTTTTTAATTATCCTAACGTAATCAATCTTAATAGATGTAATCAAATAAACTTTATTTCAATTAACTAAATATATGCATTTATCCTAAAATTTTATCACTTTACACTTATAAAATTTTAAAGAAGGCTATAGACAAAATCCTTTAATTATTTCTTTCAATCACTAAGAAATTATAGCTATACTTCATTACTACACTTTTTTAATTAAGATAAAACTTATTATTAATTTTAAGTGTTTAAAACTTACAATTTCTCTTTAATTGTTTATGGATTCTAAATAGCATGCAATTATATTATTAAGGATATAGCAATAAGACATATTAATAAGAAAGAAGGTTAAATTTGAACATTGCAATGCTTTTCATTAGTCTATACTTATATACTCAAACTTAGTTTCTATTTTATTATTTTATTAATTCAAGTGTTTTATCCTTTTTTATCTTCCTAGTAATTATCCTTTATATTTTAGTAAAAATTATCAAATCTAATGCTACAAATCAAGTTATCATAGATTTTTAAAGTTAATTTAGCTAAAGAATTAAATTCTAAATGTTTGATCTGAAATTAAAACTTTAAATAAAAAATTAATTAGTGAAGTATAAATCACCAAGCTAGAACACTTTTCATTCATAAATCTTAAAAAAATTAATTTTATTTCATTAGACTTCTTTTTATCTTTGAGTGGTAAATGAGTAGAAAAAATGAATTTAAATTAAGGGAATTTTTACATGATATTAATTCAAAATAAATTATAAACCTTTAATTGTATGTAAATATATTAAGATTTATTTTCTTAAGTTAGCTTGTCTTGTTGCTTGTAATTGACAAGCAAACATCGAGTAGCTATTATAAATAATATTATGTCGAACGAAGAATATTGAAATCAAGCCTTAAAATACCTTGCTTTTATTTATTAGAAATTTCCATTAAAGTCATATAATTAAAGAAAACAGTAGTTCGGAGAATAAATAAAATGAGAAATACTCATAAAATAAAAAATAGAATAAAAAGATGATCTTTCACAAAAATTTAACTCAGAAAATTTTCTTTAATAGAAGAGATAAATTATTGCTCTTAATAGTTCTGAACGAGATTATATGGAAATAGTTTATTTTATTTAAATAGAGTGATATATTGATGCATCTAAATCATTAATATATTTATCTTAATTTTCATTTTTTTAATTGTAAAATCCACTCTAGTCGTCCTAACTTCTTGTTCTATATTTGCTTTATATTTTAGCAATTTCTTTCCTGCCAAGTGTGTTTGAATCATTCAAGCAAGAAAAATAATTCATGATTTAGAACAAAAATACGTCTTTAAGCACTACTTATTCAAAAAAATTGTATCTTAAGAGAGGTTTTCCTTCTCAGAAATGGCTGGAGCTTAGAAGGCTTTTTAATAAAAATAAAAATATAAGATATGTAAATAAAGCATGCTGATTTTAAGATAAAAAATATTCTAGCACTGCTTAATTCTTGAATTTCTACAATTTTGTAGTTAACATTTCTATTTAGCCTCACTTGGAATTTTTTTTCTTAAATTCAGCAAAATAAACTATTTATCTTTCTATATCTCCATAGGTCTAATTTAATAATTAAAAGTCTCTAGATCTCTTGAAAAAACCTCGCTACTTTAACAAAATTATAATACTTTTATAGCTTTTTGAAATAGATTTAGTCACTCTATAAATATATTTATTTATGGTGTTGGATGTCAGAGTTAAGATATTATTATTCAAATCTGAATTAATATTTCTAAGTGTTAATTAATTTTTCCTATATCCTTGCTTTTTAGGTCAAATAAGCTGTTACATTAATATTCATACTATCTAATTCTGCTATCATAATTAGCTAATTACTCTTTTTACTCATATTTCCTAAAAGAGCAAGAGGCTTTAATAGCACTCTTTTTTAGATTCGTTTTAAATTAAACTAAAAAGAGATTCTTTGATTTGGCTTTAATTCGTTAGACTTATAAAATGGAACTTAAAAAAATTATTATAGTGCTATTGATTTGGCTATTCAGTTTTAAAAGGGTATAAGTTTAAAGCTAATACTATAAAAAATTTACTTGAACGTATCAAACATTTTTTTAAACTTAACCAGTTCAAAATTTAAGCAACTTTGACATAGATACATCTTAAAGTCAATTTTCCTTTTCGTTAACATTCTGATTAAATCATCTTTGCTAAAAAACGGAAGAATTAAACTTTATTAGAATAAGCGATCATGAGAATCCTTCCAGTCTTTACGACTTTTTTGTCGACAGTTTTATAAACTAAACCTACAATTAAGTTATAAAAGTTATAGTGGTTAATAATTCTAGTGATTTAAAATATGTGTACAAAGCTAATTTTACTTTACCGGATTCATGCAACAAATGATGGTTTATAGGAATAAAATATTGAGAATAATAAGATTTATCAGGAAGAGTTAAGATTTGTGGTTCATATTTTTAATATAAAGGACTAGATATGATTTGTGATGATTCAAACATATTAGACAAGTATTACTTTAAATATTTCTCCAATAATGCAAAGGTTTATGTTTTAAATCATAATTAAACAACTATCTAAATCTAATTATTATAGACTCTATTTTGAACTTACAATTCTAAAGGTATAGACGAATTCTTTACACAAGCTTTATAAGAAACACCTTGCTTACAATTTTGTGGAAATTATTGTATTGGACCTGAAGTAACAGATTGCTAAGATTATTAGTTTTATAGTTTGGCTGATAAAAATGTCCCTTATCTATCTATTGAAGGAAAAACAAATAATAAGGTTTATATAGTAGATAAATATAATAATTTTCTTCAAGCATATTATCAATAGAAGTTTAGCTTCTCCACTTGAATCAAAAGTGACTGCCTCGATACAAACATTTAAATCATTTGATAAATCGAAAATGCATTATTATGCTATTAAGCTGTTTAACTTTAGAGTTAGTAGCATACATTTAAGATATTATGGAGTTTTAGTAAAGATTTAAATTAAGCAATTTAAGTGTTTGAAATGTCAGACTTTGTTAGCTGTTAAAATTGGATATTTATAGGTATTTCAATGAATATAACTTAGAAATAGTTATTAGTAAATATTATTATCCCTTCTTACAATAAAATCTCTAATTTTTCTCTTTCCTTTTCTTGGCCTTTTTCTTTTCCATATGGAACTTAATAATTAGGAAATAATACTTTAAATACTTTTGAGGGGCTTATTTTATAACCTAGATTCTATCTTTTTTACTCTTATCTCAGTTAAGATAATTTTACTTCTATTGCTTTATCATAAACTCCTTGCTTACTAGAAACTAATTGTGCTAGTTGTAAATCACCAGAAATTAAAAATTGCTAAACTGATTTTAAATTTATAGAACTGTCTGATAAACCTTTACAAGCTATAGTACCTAATTAGTTATAAGATAAATAATTTGATAATTTTGGGTATAATCCATAACTCTATTCCTCAAATTAATGAGCAATAAGTTTTTGGCTTAAAAATTTAGAATAAACAAACTAAGAATAAATTTTAGTTACAATAATAAGCAGATTCTAAATAGCGATATAGTACGACAAAGCCTAAAAAAATTAGTAAATTAGATTAAGAAACACTAGTAATTCAATAGCATAACTTAATATTTCAACTGATAGAAGCACCTGGTACTTTCTTGTAGCTACTTTTTAAAAATTCTAAAACAATGTAATGATTTGTTCTACTAATTAAATAAAGCCAATAACTCTACTTTGCTAGAATTCTTAATTATCAATTCAGCCTATTAATTACTCATTACTTATATAATGAAGAAATAATCCTCAATTTAATGGCTTAATGTTATAGCCAAGATTTTATACCTATGATTAATAAATAAATTAAACCGACTGAATCTAAATAATTACTGATGATAATCCATGTGTCTTATTTAGCTAATTTGAATGCCCTTCTCCTGATATAAAAGATGATTATCATCTTCCTTTTTTAAACTTCACTAAAAACTAAACAGAAACTAATGTAAGTAACTCAGATGTTTCTATTTAATATACATTTTAAGATTTTAACTACGATCCTAATAAATATTCCTCTTTAAGCTATAGTATAAGCTTATGATTCTAAAATATATAATAAGTTTCAGGATAAAGAAGATAAAGAAATTTATAGTAAAATAAATAAAGAATAGTTTGCTAAATAACTAAGCTTTATTCTAAATCTATTACTATAGCAATAATATAATTAAATAACTCATTTTCAGAAATTTAAGTACTATTAATACCAAGTTCTAATTTCACATACACTAAGTTAATAGAAAATTAGAAATGATACTTCCTTTCTATAAGTTTAAGAAAACCATAAGAAGTATTAGTTTGCTTCTAAAAATATTAGTATAATGCTAGTATAGAATGTAATGTTTTATAATCTAATTTTATTTAATTTGATAAATGAAGTAAGATAATTCTAGGAGCTTATGACTAATAAGATAATTTTAATGGATAAATTTAAGATTTTAAATTTTATATATTCGATACTTTCTTAACTTTCTAAGATTCTTAATCAATATTTACTAATAATTGATGCTCTTAAAAGTGTTAGTGAAGTACATGTTAAAGTCCCAAAATAAATAGTTGTAATTCATGTAATGTAACATGCAAGAACTGTTTAGCTGATGATACTAATAAATGTACTAGTTGTTCTGATGGTTATTGATATGAGAGTAGTATTAATGCATGTAAGCTATGTTCAGATTAAATTTAAAATTGCTAAACATGTGATTTCCAGTAAAGTAAAGTAACTTGTAATAGTTGTAGTGGAGAATATATTTTAGATTAAAAATCAAATACATGTAAAGCTTGCTAAGACTTAATATAAAATTGTACTTAATGTACTTATAATACTCAGATATTATGTGCTAGTTGCTAAGTAGGCTATTTACTCTTAAATAATGAATGCATTGGATGTTCTTTTAATAATTGTTAGTAATGTAATAATGATTTTTCTAAATGTATCTAATGTAATGATGGATATTTCCTAGATTAAAATAATAATTGTCAATCTTGCTCCCTAATAGATAAGATGTGCATAAAATGCACAAACTAAGCTGAATGTCTATAATGTTAATAGCCTCTTAAGATATCAGGAAATTAATGCTTATCAAATTGTTTAAATTACCAACAAGATTCTAACTATGATTAAGTATGTGAAAATTGCAACAAAGTTATCCCTTCTTGTAATGAATGTAATGAGAAAGGAGAATAATGCTTTAAGTGTTAAAACGAATATATAAATAAAGTAAACGAATGCGTTAAATGTAGTGATGAAATTCCAAACTGTGCCATTTGTGATGATAGTAAATGCATCCGGTGTAATCAAAATTTTCTATTATTGGAAGGAAAATGTGTCGAAAGTTGTCCTGTCGATACTTATATTTTATAAGATCAAGAATGTAAAAAGTGCAATAAGCTTTTTGATAATTGTGAGAAATGTAATAGAGAATAATGCATATAATGTAAAGAAGAATTTAAATTGGTTGAATAGTGTCCTACTTGTAATAATATATAATATTGCATTTAATGTTAAAAGTATATTATTTAAAATAATATCTGCATAAGTTAATGTGACCAAGGTTATTAAATTTGTTAATAATGTAATGAAGGATTCGTTTTACAAAATTAAATGTGCTTAGATTAATCAAATAATTGAAATAATGAAGAAATATAGGAAATAGACCAAGAATAAGAATAAGAACAAGGACAAGAAGGAGAAGGAGAAGAAGAAGAAGAAGAAGAAGAAGAGTAGAGTGAGTAATAAGAAGAAGAATAGGAAAAAATTTAAGAACATGAACAAGAACAAGAAGAGTTGAATGAGTAAAAAGAACATGAATAGGAACAAGAAGAGTAGAACGAGTAAAAAGAAGAATAGGAACAAATTTAAGAACACGAAAAAGAACAAGAAGAGTAGAGTGAGTAAAAAGAAGAAGAAAGTGAATAGTAATAAGAATAAATTTTAAATTACGATAAAGTACCTAATAGTCTTACTGATTTTTAACTTACTGAAACAGAGTAAAAATTGTACGAATCTGCATCAACAGTTTAAGTTACAGTTTTAGTGGTAGGAGTTGCATGTTCTTCTGTTTTGACAGTTATTTTTGGATCTTCTGGTGGATCTTTGGCAGCATGATTTACTCTTATTTTAGCTTCATAGCTAATTCTAATGAATACTTTTGTAAATGTTCCTAAACCTTTGAATTTAGCAGCTTATTACTTCTAATAAAGTGAAAGCAAAATACCATCTTAAGGTAACGACAATAAATTTCTGAGGCTTGATTTAGATGCTGAAGAAATGCGAGTAAAAGAGGATAATTTACTAATAATAGGATATTATAGCTATACATTTCTTGCAAATAGTTTATTCCATTTCTTAGTAATAGTAATATACCTAGTAATAGATTTAATAGTAGCTAAAATAGGAAAGAAAGTAGATAAAATATTGAAGTTAAGGAACGAATATCTACATTATAGATTTTTGGTCTCTATCTATTTATCTTTCTCTCTTTAAATAAATTATTCAATCATGCTTTAAGTTTTTAACTGCTGCTTTGAAACAGTATATAGTACTGTGAATTGAGTGTTATCATTAATTGTATTGGTAAGTCTTACTATTATAGATTGTGTAAGGTTTAGTGATATTTCATTTCTTTAAAGTGATTAAAAAATGGGTAAAATCAAAAATTAAAGTCTAAGCTAATGAAGATTAACCAACTGAAAATTAGAAAGAAATAGAAAAGCTAAAGTTAAAGTACTTTCCTCTGTTTGATGATCTGAAGGATAATCAATTAAGTGCTTTAATGTTCTATCCTTTATTCTTGATAAGAAGATTTCTGTTAGCTATAGTGCTAATAAGTTTAAGAAAGTATCCCATAGTTTAGATAGTTCTAATAATTTTAGTTAACTTAAACTAAATAATGTACCTAGTAAAATATAAGCCTTTTACTAAAAGAGTAATGAATGGTGTTCATATCTTATTAGAAGTTTGGTTTATCACTCTAAATGCATTTAACTTTTATTTCTATACTTTAGATTATTATAAATACCAAAGAAACTTAGAATCAGTTCATTCAGATTAATCCAAACTAATAGGATTTATAGTCGTATCCATATCTAATGCTGTTACTTTCTTAGGAATTATTATCTGTTTTTGCTGCTTAATTAGAGATATTTTACAATAAGTAAAAGCCAAGAAAAAAGAACAAAATAAATAAAAAGATATACCAGAAGATAGTTTAAGCAAAAGCTAAGCTTAAACTATTTAAGAAAGCTATGGGAATTAGAATATGAAAGAAGAAGCGTCAACTTTAAGAGAATCTATTCTATTAAATGACAAATAGCAACTAGAAGAAGATTTATAAAATGTAAGTACTTTATATATTAGAAACATGTAAACTCCTTAGAAGAAAATATTAACTATTTATATGAAGTTTTATAATTCCATTAAGTTCAAAAATAAAGCTAATAAGAAGGCCAGAATGTACAAATCGACTAAGACGAGAAAAAGGAACAAGTTCTAGAAGAATATCAAAATGAAATATTGGACTATATTTGAATTATTTCTTTTAAGTTAATACATTTATATTTTATAGTCATTAAATAAAATAAAGTATTAAATTAGCAAACAACACTATTAGCATTATATTAAATTAATAGTATACTTAAAAGTATTATTAATATAAAGAAAAACTTTAAAATTTTAAAGGTAAAGTTTTAAAATATCAAATGAGTCTAGTTAGTTAAAGTATATAGGTATTTATACTGAGGTAAAGAAATATATTAAATACCACTAAATATATATTAAGTATAAATCTAAATTACTAATATCTTTATATATAATAAATGTTGTAAATCCTTTCTAGCTTTGAACTAGGTAATTTTTTAGAAATTAACAATAGATAAAACAAAGTTTGAACTTTCTAGAGAATTAATATAATTCTAATTTATACATTTGACTCATTTATTTACATTCTTCACTTAAAAATAATTATTTATAAATAAAATATTAGTTGCTTATTTGCTTTAGGAGAAAGGTTTATCTAATTTAATTTTAGTAAATGTTGGCATAAACTTCAACTTTAATAAGAGGATTTAGAATAAATAAAGCTATAAATCTATACAGTAACTTACTTCGAACTCTATACTTAACTTCCACATTGCAAATACAATAATATTTTGTTAAAGCTTCTTTTATCTATTGATCTAAATAATTAAAATTGATTACTTAAAGCAAAAAATAATAGACTGTTTAGTTTCTAAAGCAATCTATTATAAATTAGATAATTCCAAACTATGATTCTTAAATGTATTCATTTAAAACCTAAAGCTTATATCATAATATTTATTATAAAATAAGTTGAATCTTTAAATTTAAAAATTAAGAGCAACGAAAATATTTTCAACACGTTCAGCTACTGATACCTCAACTTTTTATTTCTTATAAACTAACTCTAAAATGTTTTTCCAAATTTAAATAAAATGAGTTATATACATTTTAAATATAATTATAAATCTATGTAGTTAATTTAAAAATTAATTTTTCTTAAGTCTTTTTAAATGCATTTTGGTAGAAATAACAAATTCAGATGTTTGATTATATAATTTTTATTATATTTTTTAAATTTATGTAATACACAAAATAACTTAATTTAAAAAGAGAAAATAAAAGTTATATAGCATATATATATCTATAATACTTATTCTCTTTTTTTTAAAGAAAAGCTAGATTATAATTATACTTTTAATTAAACAAATAATATAATATTTTAAATTAAAAATAAATTATTCATATCTAAGTAAAAATTAGATAACTACTAAGTAACATTAAGTTAGTAGTTGAAAAACTTTTAATTTTATTCTTTTAATTTAATCTTATTTCTATATTATTTCTATATTTCTTACTATAAAAATAATTAAATTTTATTTTAAATTTACTCTTTTAATAAAAGATTGTATAATTTGTTAGATATTAATGAACTGCTTGTAAAATCTGTTCTTTTACTAAAATTTAATAAGTTGGTATTTTTAAAGAAAATGAGATAACTATATAAAGTTATTTGGAATGAAGAAGGAATAATATAAAATTAATAAAATATTTATTTAGTAAGATTTTCTTTTCTAATATTTTAGTTAATGTTTATTTAATTAAAGTATATAAGAGGTATATTATAATAATTATTGGTTTAAGAACTAATTTTATGAGAGAAATAAATCTAATTATTTACTAATGAACAACTATAAAATCTATTTATATTCAAGAGTCACTTAATTTTGTTTATCATATTGAAAAAATAAAATAATACAAATAAAGAAAATAAAGAAAATTCTCAAGCTTATAACACTTCTCTTTCTTAATTTTACTTTTTAAGGCTTATAAAAAAGTTAAATGTAGATAGGAGATAAATAATTAAAATACCTTTAATAACTTTAATTTTGATATATATTTTTACAATTTAATTTAAAATTAAAAACTTTATAGATTACTCTTAAATTAATTGTAAGTATTATAATAAATTTTAAAGAGTTAAAAATAGTAAGAAATTAATATCAACAAACTCAAAGAAAATTTAAATAATCATAATCCTAATTAATTACAATTTAGTTATTTAGATATCTATTAGAGAAAAAATAAGAAAATATTTATCAATAAAGATATAAATAAATAAATAAAAATTTATATTTTTATTAATTCAGTATTTATTAATTTTACTAAGCAACAATAAATATATATTCATTTAGTAATCAATTAAGAAAAAAATTCAAATCACTTAATGAAAATAAATTATTTAGTAGATGAAGAGCAAATAAACAGCTTATGACAATTTAATGAAATTATAAAAGTAAATAAATTAAAATTCTTTAAACTTAATAATTTTAAAATTTCATATCTTACTTATAGAGTTATCTTTCATATTTCAATAGAATTTACCTTCCTACAAGTCTTATAAATTTGGTTATTTACAAAATCACATATAAATAGGAAAATAAATATATTAAATCGAAAGATAAATTAAGAGCTATTTCTTCATATATTTTACTAAATTTTAAATAAATTAAACTAAGATTTATTTATATAAATAAAAATAAAGAAAAGCTAAGCCAAACACTAATAGAGTGATAAGATATTATATCTTTTTCTATAAACCTTAGAAGCTTTATATTTATTAGTAATACATTAATTATTTGCTAGCTTTATTATTAATAACTAAGATAATTTAAAATATAATTATTTTATAGCTATAATTCTCTTTTATTGCTATAAGTTATTTCTTAATTATCACATTAATTCTAAATTAAATCTAATTTTTTATTTACTTTTTAGATAAATTTATATGATTTTTTTAATTTTTATGTGCTTAGTTAATTATTAATTTTATGATTATACTGATTTAAAGAATTTAATTTTATTTTATTAAATAAAGAAGTGTAAAAAATGCTTAAAATTTGTTTTGTACCAAGTATAATAAATTTCTACTATTATTTAATCAAAAAATTATTATTACTTAGCATAGAAGATCTAATAGTCAAATATATAACTAAATAGCCAATATATTAGAAGGAAATGTACCTATTATTAAATAATTATATTTCTAGATTTTATCTATTTAATTCTACTTTATATTTTTTATAATTAAGATTTTGTAGAAAAAAATAAAAACATTTTAAATAAATTATTTACTTTATTTAATATTTTCTTGCTTTTTCAAAGAAATAAAAAATTCTTACATTAAAATGCATAATCAAATTCAAATTTTCTTTTAGAAATTTAAAAATAGGACTTCGTAAATAGGATGATATTTAATAAATTCTTTGATTTAAATTTTGTCCTTAAAAGCTTAATTTAAGGATTTATAAATAATTTTAGCCCAAAGCTATTAAATTAACTTTCTAAAGCTTTAAGTTACCATTAGTATATTTAAGTTAACCTTTTTATTTCAAATCATTCTTAATTTTTTCTAATTTATATATTCAATGCAATATAAATGCTTATTAATGAATCCATAATTCTATTTAGCTACTAAAGTCAGCAAGTCTAAAAAATTTTATTTTAATAGAAAGAAAGAAGTGTCTATTTTTCCCTGCTACAATTTTTGTTTCCTATTTAAATATTCCTAAGCTACCCTCTTCAAATAAATAGCTACTTAATATTTTAATTTCTAATATCTGTAGATACAAGTATACTTTTTGATTCTTTTAATCCTTTCTAGAATACCAGATATTGTAATTTATAGCATTTTATTTTTAACTTTTCAGAAATAATAGAATTATAAGTTCTTTAGTTTCTGAGATATTTAGAATAATAATTAGTGCTTTAAATAAAAAATAAAAAGTAGCTTTAATAAATAAGTTTTATCTAGATTAAAGTTAGTTAAAAGTTAAAAAGCTTTGTTAAAGCCTTAGTAGTCAGCCATCTGACCTATTCTATCAGCTTGTCTCCATTAGTTTGTCTTGAATTTCTACTAGGCTTAGTTAGGCAGTGTAGCACTTCATTAGCGCACCATCCTTTAATATTCTGAATAGTTTTCATCTTGCATGTAGCGTTCCTAATTATTTATCCAAGGATTAAGATTTGAATTAAAGAATTTTTTTCTAGAAATTTTTCCGCTTTATGTTGGATATATCCTAAATAGTTTTCTAAAAATATCTTATTTATTCTTTCTTTAAATTTCGATTAGTTAGTAGCAGTATTTTCATTGGTGTTATTTATTGCACACGTAGCATTTTATTCTTCTTTTAAATTATTATTCCTGTAACACTTATTTAATTTAAATTTACTACTTATTTTATTAAACGTTACTGTTTATTTTAATTTGAGGTTTCATTTTCTATTTCCATAGGATCTGATTAATTCTGTTAAATCGAAAATTGCGTAACCTGAATTTATTATTAAATTTAAAGAATTCTTTGTTCTAGTTTGTTTTCTATTTCTTATGATGATTAATATTGTTTCTCAAGTAAAGACGTTATTAGTTTTTCAAATTTTTCTACTTTATCAGTGAGGTATCTATTTTTAAACATAAACTCTTTTAATGACTTAGATAATATTTTTATTTGAGTTTGTGTCGGAAGTTTTTTTAGTTCTGGATTTCCAAGTGGTTAATGTTCGTCGTATCAATCATATTTCTCACTTTCACTCATTGTAATTATTTCGCTTTTTTATTTTTTAGAGAATTTTCCTGTTTAAATGTTTTGTTCAAAGTTTTGTTATTTCTTAGAAGCCATTTTATATATATATATATTTAATAATAGGTAATAAAATAATAACTCAGAGTAAAATAGAAAAATGAGTAGAATGAGAATTATTAAAAAAGGTGATTTAAAATAATCACTTTATATAACTTCATTTAAGAAAAAATAAAAAATAGGTAATTTCTCTGAAAGACACTTTTAGTTCCTAACTAGAAAATTCAAATAAAATAAAGCAAAAATAATTTACTAGTTCATAAAGACAAAAACGATATATTCCTTATTTATCTTAAAAGCCTCGTTAGATAAATCATTTTAGTTTATATTTAGATATGTCTACTTTTATATAAGCTAGAAAATAAACAAGGATATTTTTTATAGATGTTTATACCAAATTAAAAGCTTTAGAGATGATTGAGTTATGTTATAATAGAGATAAACAATCACCTTATGGAGTTTCTTATTTGATGATTTATGTTTTAATAAATATTAAATGCAATTCTATTTTTACTCCTATGCTGAGGGAAATAACTAAGCTTTTAGGATTTTTATATTAATCTTAAAAATTTAGTTAGAAAAAGCATTTTATGAGCGGATTAAATAACAAAATTAAGCAGTTACTTAAAAATAAAACAAATATAGATTATATTTATCAAGTTTATTTTTAGAAAGCTAAGAAAAGCATAAACAAAAAAGTTAAAAGTTTATATAAATTACTTAAAATTTAAACTACAAATATAGATATAAAGATTGGAAATCAAGAGTTAGATAATCAGAATGTAGCTATAATTTTATAATTTTCTTTAGAAAAAATAAGATTTTTTAATGAGTTCTTAATTAAGAATAAAAAGGTTAAAATTTTAAATTTAGTAGTCAATAAAGAAAAAACTTAAATGATTTGATATGTATAATCCTTTATAAAATACCTAAAACTATATAAATAAAATTATATTATTATATGAACAATCATTAAATCAATTTTATTCTTAAAATAAGCATAAATTAAATAAATCTACAATCTCTTTTATTTTAAAATAATATAGTTGTTATATCTGAAAGATTTTATTGTTTGAGAAATATAAAGGATTTATACGGAATATTGGATTTTATTATTTGAGAGATATAACCTTAAAAAGCATAGAAAATAACATAATTTGAGAATTAAATTGAAAGCTAGAATTTAATTGATGGGAATATATTCTTTATGATAAAAGAATTTTATAAATAAGATATTATAAACAGTTAAATAAGATTGGAATAAAAGTTTAGATAATATAAAGAATATATCATCCATAATTTTGAAATTACTAAAATAATATAAAAATATTGAATCGGAAATGTAACTGAGATGCGCTAAAGATTTAAATTAATATTGAGATAAAAATAAAATTTGATTATAAATGAATAATAAATTAAAAAATTAAATTCTAAGAATTAAAAATATTATATTTATAAAAAACGGAAAATTTCTTGGAATAAGTCTCTTCTTAAAAGGATTCATCTTAGTCAAAATATGATTAATAAAAATACTTTAAGAACTTCAAGTTATGCAATTAGAAAATTTAAAAAATCTAAAAACAGTATAAAAATTAGCAAATAAATTAGAATATCTGATGACTAACTCACAAGAGAAAAAATTTGAAAATAAACAGTAGGAAAATATCAGAATAGAAAAATTAGAAGAAAAATTCAACCAATTTGCAGAGTTAACTACTAGCATATTCTTATAAAAAATATAACTGAATGATCCAATGGATGTTGAGCAACCGCCCCACAATAACTTTCATTCCATATCGAAAATAATGAAATGCTGGTACCGCAAGCTGCAAGGGAACAAAGTAAGAAACTGCTTCCAATTTTAATAAAAATAAAAGAAAATAATAAAATATTATGGGAAAATATTTTCAGGATTTATTGCTATTAAGAAGGTAAAATGTA